>SJYX01020427.1:511414-534585 GCA_006410675.1 Oreotragus oreotragus
AATATGAGGCTAGTGTTAAATCAATCATTATAAAATATATATTCAGGGTGGAAAGTATTAAGAGTGTTAAAAGAAAAGAAGTAGGATTTTATATTATGATTACAACTATATAAACTGTATAGAAACATCAACTTATTATTTTTTTACTTATTTTTAGTTGAAGGATAACTGTTTTACAGCATTGTGTTGGTTTCTGCCAAACATCAACATAAATCAGTCATAAGTATACATATGTCCCCTCGTTCTTGAACCTCTCTCCCAGGTCCCTCCCCATCCCACCCCCTAGGTTGTTAGGGAGCCCCTGTTTGAGTTCCCTGAGGCAACAGCAAATTCCTATTGGCTATCTATGGATAACTGTTTTACAGCATTGTGTTGGTTTCTGCCAAACATCAACATAAATCAGTCATAAGTATACATATGTCCCCTCGTTCTTGAACCTCTCTCCCAGGTCCCTCCCCATCCCACCCCCTAGGTTGTTAGGGAGCCCCTGTTTGAGTTCCCTGAGGCAACAGCAAATTCCTATTGGCTATCTATTTTACATATGGTAATGTATATTGCCATGCTCAGCTCATTATTATCATAATAGTTTTAAGGTACTGGAATTAATGGTCACTTTTTTTCCCTTCTAAATTTTCTGTTATGTAGTTATATTACTTACATAATTAAAATTATTTCAAACCAATGTTTAAAATTAAGCCTCCTTTTTCAGAACTATGTTTGTAAGCAGAAGGATTATCACTCCTCCCACTCCCCTCAGGACCCAGGGTGTTACAGTAAATCTCTGTTTAGGTAGACGATAGAGGAACCTCCAATTATCTGCTTTCTATATTCTCACAGCAGGGTTCACCAGAATCTTATCAAAAAAGGTCTTCATCATTGAAAAGTCCCTGGAAGATATTTCATGATGCTATGGTTTCAGCTCTCTTCTCTGTTTTCCCACAAACTTTCTCTGGAGTCTTACAATCCACATTTGCATCAAATACCAGTCGAACCATGTGGGAGGAGGGGAAATTGGCTTGTTTTAATACTGACACTTCTGTGAATTTCCTTGCTTTCTATTTCTAGGTGAAAGAAACAAAATTTGGTAACATTTGTGAGCTATCATGTTCTTAGACAGCAATCTCAGTGGGCATAAGAGTAAAAGAAAGTTCAACAAAGTATGGTCTTAACTCACAGTCTTTGCTTCACCTGCTTCAAATGTTAAAATTCACCCTTTTTATCAAAAAAGGAAGGACTCTTTAAAAGAAAAGCCAAATGACATGGCAGCCTTCCGCTATTCACATTAGTTTGAAAAAAAATTTATTTGCACAGGAATGGCATGGTTGATGCATAAGTTGTATTCATATATATGCATTCCCATGTGTATTTGAGTAAGTTAGTTAAAATCTAGGATGTATTCTGAGCACTGGTTCCAGATTAGGTTACTATTCATGGCAAATAATTGGGAGTAGGGGTGGGGAGGAGATACTATTGAGCATCTGCTATGTCCTAAGATTTTTACATGTATTACCTTCTTTAATACATAAAACAGTCCTGCTTGGTAGGATTATTATCTTAAATTTACAAAGGAGGAAATAAGATCGTGAAGTCAAATAACTTGCCTAAACACAAAAAGCATATATATGGTATAAATAAGATTTAATCCCAGGTCTATCTGATGTTAAAACTCACACATGTTTAATTCTATTTGGCTTTCTTGACTGCAATCTTTTGAAACCCTGTTTTAAATTAAGAAAATAAGTCCCTTATTCAGAGCTACATGTATCATGTCAATATTTTGGAAACTATAGCATGCTTTCATTTTTCCTTAAGTGCTATGATCTGGTAAACAGCCAATAAAAGTGGGATGCCTACCTCATCCACTGCTTTAAGCAAATAAATGTTCTCAAAGCGCTCTCAGTGCCAGGGAGGAAAAACTTTCTTCTATCCTTTTAGGTTAGGAATTAAACTGACATAAAACAGGTTAACAGAAAAGAAGTATACCTACTTATTTAACATTTTTATGTGAATACAAGAGTCCTCAGAAGGAAAATGAAGAACTGAAGAAATTGCTATGCCCAAAAGCTTATATACCTTTTACGCAAATAATGATAAACTGGGGAGATGTGACAAGACAAAGGGACTTGGGCTAGGAGCAGTTAACTGTGAGACAGTAGGTCTCCCTGGACAAGCCCATTTCAGTGTCAAATTCCAGTTTCNCTTCCATCAATAAGGGCTACCAGGCTAAATGTGGAATACAGTGTTTGAACCAGAATAGTAATTGGCATAAGGATGAGGCAATATAAAATAGCACTGAGCCTTCAACCGAGCATCCCCTGCTGTACACCTGTCTAGCACCTGGCCCTAAGCTGTGCTCTAGGGAAAGGAAAGGACACTGCTCTCCACGGAACACACTTTCAGGGCAGATCACTAGAGCACACACCAGATGAACAGGATACAGTCAGTGAGGGTTCACATAGTCTATTCTGAGCTCAGTGGACAGCATTCAGTTAACTCTTGTCCTACAAGCCCATGCACCAGCTGAAGATAGCGTAAGAAGTAAGGTAGTGATGAAGGGTAAGGCACTCATGGTCTGGAGAAAATCTAAGAAAAAGCACAGAAAATGATAATCGGCTAGTTGCAAAGGTCCCTAGTGGGCTTACTGGTCTTCAGGTAGAATGTGGGAAAAAGGTCGGAAGGGAAGTTGGACAAACAACTCTAAGAGCTGCTGATGAGCTTTGGGAAGGTCCTAGAGGACTTGGAGAAGCTTTAAAGGAACTGATTCAATCTGGAACTTTTCAGCAGCAAGTGGCCTTAAACCTGGCCCCAAAAGAGTACAGTGGCTCCCATAACTGAAAATGTCATGAAAGAAAGAATTGGAGCAAAGAATGAATTAAAAGTATAACACTCCCTCCCTGCCAAATAAACAAAAGAAAACAAACCAAAAACCCACAAAGAAGTAGAGAGTAGAAGAGTGGTAGCCTGGGGCTATCGGGAGGTGGAGCCTGAGATTTGCTAACCAATGGCTCTAAAGTTCCAGTTAAGCAAGTATGTCCTAGAGATGTATTGAAAACACTGTGCCAATAATTAACAGGGCAGAATTGTTCACTCAAAAATTTATTAAGAGGGTACATTTCATGTTAAATGTTCTTACTACAATTTAAGAGAAAAAAATAAAGAAAAGAAATTTCTATGGAAACCTCAGTGAGGAGTTTCAGAGGAGATCCCAAGGAAGGGCACCAGCAGAGGCGTTTGCTCTACACCCATATTTCCTTCTTCTTACAGACAAATAGGGTAATCTTCCTTCCATCTATCCTCTCAACTGCTGGTTGCCACACCCCAACAATCTAAAGCTATATAATTTGTCAAAGATAGCCACCTACATTGATTTTCTTCCTTTCTCCCAGAATTGACCAATATCTACGTTTTTTATCCTATGATAAGAACCAGAAAGGTGAATGAAGTGACATCTTAAAATTCCAATGTTGCCTTGTCCAAACAAACAAAAAACATGCTAAAAAACCCCTCATAAGTAGTAACTTCTAATTCTACCCTAGAGCAAAGTATCTTTGCACAGCCCCAAATTGCTTCATCAAACATGCAGCAGCCTCAAAATCATTTCTTGCTTCCATTATTAGTGTGCAACCTTAGTCTGAATAGGAACAAATATATCTTTCTGTCTCCATGATAGTTTTTGTAATTGTGTTCCTACAGTTGTTTGTCTTCCCCCACCCCCATAATCACCTTGCCGACTGCTGTCTTAAGACAAGTAGGGGTATCACAGACTATTAGGTGTTGGAAGGGGTCCTGGTGACAGTCCATTCACAAATGAAGAAGCTAAGATCCAGAAAGAATGAAGATTTACCCTGGCACAGTCACACAATTATTAGCAACTGAAATGCTTGGAGACAGCCTTCCCTGGTGGCTCAGATGGCAAAGAATCTGCCTGCAATGCAGAAGACATAGGTTTGATTTGGGTTGGGAAGATCCCCGGTAGAAGGGAACGGCTACCCACTCCAGTATTCTTACATGAAAAGAGGAGCCGGATGGGCTACGGTCCATGGGGTGGAAAAGAGCTGGACATGACTGAGCAACTAACAGACACACACATATGCTTAGAGACACCAACCTTTTAGAATGTCCTCCACCAGACACACCACTTGTTTTGGTGGACTCTGTCTTAACAGGCCCTTTCTTTGATGATGCAGGCTCCTATAGCACTCCATGATAGAACTGATGCTTTTGAACTGTGGTGTTGGAGAAGACTCTTGAGAGTCCCTTGGACTGCAAGGAGATCCAACCAGTCCATTCTGAAGGAGATCAGCCCTGGGATTTCTTTGGAGGGAATGATGCTGAAGCTGAAACTCCAGTACTTTGGCCACCTCATGCGAAGAGTTGAGTCATTGGAAAAGACTCTGATGCTGGGAGGGATTGGGGGCAGGAGGAGAAGGGGACGACCGAGGATGAGATGGCTGGATGGCATCACGGACTCGATGAACGTGAGTCTGAGTGAACTCCAGGAGATAGTGATGGACAGGGAGGCCTGGCTTGCTGCGATTCATGGGGTCGCAAAGAGTCGGACACGACTGAGCAACTGAACTGAACTGACCTGAATTTTTATTGGAGTATATGTGCTTTACAATGTTGTGTTAGTTTCAACTGTACAACAAAACGAACCAACTATATGTATACATATATCCCCTCCCTTTTGGACTTCTTTTCTATTCGGATCACCACAATCCATTAATCAGAAGTCCCTGTGCTATGTCCATCAACAGAGGAATGGATAAAAAGATGTGGTACATATAAATGGAATATTACTCAGCCATAAAAAAGGAACAAAACTGGGTCAGTTATAGAGCTGTGGATGGACCTAGAGGGTGTACATGATAATTCTTGAAGAACACTCTGGGCACAGCTTCTATGACCCTCTGTGTTCCTGGGTATCTAGTGTTCCCCCTTTCATTCTCACTTGTTTCATAACTGATATGCCCCAAAATATCATCACACCTTCTCCTCCAGGAACCACACAGTTGCTCTACTGAGAAGCACCTTGGGCGATGCCTGTCTCTTTTCCTACTTTTCTACTGTTCTCTGTCCACCTCAAAGTTGCTCTCACATTCCCTGTCCCTTGATTTCTGCCTTTCTCAAAACTGGCTGCAGACCCCAGCACAGTGTTTCAGCATCTACATCACCACTGACTTTAACACAAGAAAATAGATCCTTTAACACAAGGAAATGTAAACAAATAAAAAGAACAAATGTGAGTATTAAATTCCAGGACCAAACAAAATTCTCCCAAGTCCTATTCCAGTTAAGTCAAAGCCAATTAGTCTCTAGTTCTTCTCTTTCATCCTGAGACTGGAGTTTCCTAAAAGCCATGATGATTTTTCCCACTCTCTGCATTATGAACAGACATGTGTACTTTTCCCAGAAGCCTCCTGTCCCAACAGATAACAGCAAAGAAGAAACTGGGGCCAAAAAACAGGGTGCTGTTATTAATGTGTGAAGTGAAGTGTTAGTCACTCAGTCGTGTGAGAGTCTTTGTGACCTCATGGACTGTACCCCACACGGCTCCTTTGTCCATGGAACGCTCCAGGCAAGAATACTGGAGTGGGTTGCCATTTTCTTCTCCAGGGGATCTTCCCAATCCAGGGATCAGACCCGGTTTCCTGAACTGCAGGCAGATTCTTTATTGTCTGAACCACTAAACATGTATTTCAAGGGTACAGATGCTACAGCCTTTAGATATTGTTTATTCTCCTCACTAAAGAAAACTAGTGGTTTTTCTTTTTATGGTAGCAGTTTTATGAAATATTCTGACTTTAAAATAGGGGAAATGTAGCTTATTATACTTCCTTTTGGAAATTTGAAGGATATGTAAGTAGACTAGGCTCTGAGCAGTTCTGCCACAAACTTGTTTAAACCATTATTTACTACTGGCACCTTGGGAATCTTGAATGTTTGTGTATATTGACATCTTAAACCATACATTCTTTGAATCATTTGTCTAATATGAAGGAAGCATTGACTCACTGTAAATGTTTCTTTACTACAATTCCACAGGCTTTCCTGCTCCTTCAGAAAATAATTTAGCCACTGAAAAATTTAGTTATAATTAAAGTATATAGTTAAAGTGTATAGTGTTAGTTCCTCAGTCCTGTCCAACTCTTCATGACCCCATGGACTGGAGCCCTCCAGGCTCCTCCATCCATGGGATTTTCCAAGCAAGAATATGAGAGTGGGTTGCCATTTTCTTCTCCAAGTTAAAGTGTATAGTTACAATTAAAGTAAATAGATAAAATGTCATTTGATCCATATTTTCTACATACCAGGCATTATGCTAAGTATTGTTATTCCCATTATAGAGACAAAATTTTAAATAATGCATTCTTTAGGAAGTCTTTGACTTAAATTAGAGAAATTTCTATTCATAGTGGCTTAAGCAATTAAGGAACTTTTACTATCCAACAGAGCAGGATATCTTGAGGCAGAATGACTCTAAGGCTGATTAATTCATCGCTCAAGGACATCATCAACAACCAGAAACCTTTCTCTTAGTTCTCTCATTTTTAGCATTTTCATTTTGTCAAAAACCAGTTGACCTTAAGGTCACAAGTATGCTATGCAGAGACAACAACATATAGCAAAAAAAAAAAAAAGAGAAAAGAAGTGTCTTCTCTGGCTTCTTTTCAAAACTGGAGTTTTCTAGAAGCTCCTGCTTTAAAAAAAAACCAGATTCCCTATAATCAGCTATTACTATAGGCTGATAGCTAGAAAAACAAAAGTTAAAATCTCAACAAAATAATCTTAACCTCTTACTGGACCAACGGTAACCCCCTTTACATTTATAATCACATTACTTAAACACTCTTTGAAAGTTTTGTTGATTATCACTACAACTCTGCCCTTCTTTTTCCTGCCATGAATTTCTGCTTTACCTTCCTGAGCACCATAAAGCATCTTCTCACACTGGCCAGAAGGTAATTCTTAGCAGAGGTCTTTGCTTATACCCATCTAGAAAAGAAAGTCTAGAATTTTGCTGTCTTACAAAAGTAGGGCTTTATGGGCATCCACTAACTGGCTGGTTTAACACTTCTTTTTCACCTTTTGACAATGAATTCTTAATAAACAATAAGGTCTAATTCTAAATCTTTAGTCCATGGTCTGCTTTTCCACAACACTGGTTGACTGCATACCAGGACTGGGGCAATCCAATCACTGTCAAGAGGAATGACCTCAAGGATGAGTGTGGTATTGCCCAGAAATCTCAGAATAAAGTCAGCTCTCCTTTTCTTTTCTGAGTAAATGATGGAACACAACTTAACTGAGATAGTAGCAGCAAAAAAAGAATGAAAAGTGGCTGTTTGGAAGGCATCTAATAATACTTGCTATAATATCCTGGGCTTCCCTGATGGCTCAGTGGTAAAGAACTCGCCTGCCAATGCAGGAGACATGGGTTCCATCCCTGGATCAAGAAGCTCCCCTAGAGAAGGAAATGGCAACCTGCTCCAGGATTCTTGCCTGGGAAATCCCATGGCAGAGGAGCCTGGTCACAAAGGGGTCAAGAGTTTTACAAGACCTAGCGACTAAACAACACCTAGTGCTTATTATTGAGTAGTAAGTACATAAAGTAAGGTGGCTCCTTGGAGATGCATGGCCATACCCTCTCATTTATAGTTCTGTGTACTACCTCGACTTCAAACTGAGTACCTGGGTACCAAAGTTGCTGTCTTACTCCTATAAGCCCAAGTAGCAAGATAAACTCCAAGAACTGCTGACCATTATAATTGGAATACCAACAAAAATTACTAGTGCATACTTATATTGTTATTTATTCCTTCAAAGTTTAAATCACATCAGCCTTAATTGTGCAAATATCAAATACAGTATAGTTATAAACAAGAGTTACTTTAGGGAAGAATAATCCAACATAAGTACTTGTAGCTTAAAGTATAAATTTACAAAAGAAGAAAAATGTGACCCAGACACAGGCCATTTTTTTCCCAGGCTCAGTTCAACTGGCTTGAAATTTACTGGCGTGATTCACAAATCTAAAGATTTGAGTCTTAAAAATGTGAAAGCCCAGATGGTCTTACTGGCTGGCTCTGACATCTCTCTATGATTGTATTTTGTCAGAATGGTCTCCTAAGGACATGACTAACACTGATTTGAGTTCATCCCTTCCAAATGTGTCTAAAATGATTGAATCAAAGAGAAGAATAATGTAATAATAAGTTGATGTTTCACTATGAAATGTGAAATGTTTCACCGAGTTCAATAAAATTTCAGGGCCAGAAATAACTCACATGGCTATGGATTGCAGACACTGGCTCAACTTGATCCAAAAAATTATTGAGTGAAAGATGGTTTAGAGATGATCCAGACATTCACTAGCTCCCAAATACATGTACTTAGAGAAATTGAAAGTCTATACATGTTAGCCATTTCCCCAAGTCCACCTGGCCATTGTCTACAAAAAACCAAAGGGGAGTGTTCATGATAACAAGAAATTAGAATTTTTGTGGGTTTTACACTTTTTCCAGAGACATCTGCTTATAGTCATCCTTATGGTCTCACTATTTTCATAGTTTCAGAACAACTATTTTCAATTTTGCGGCCAAAGCATGTTTTCTTCCTTCCTGCCAATCTGTAATTTTTTTTTAAGAATTGAACAAAGTGCTAATATGAAATAGATCTCACCAAGGTAGGCAATCTTAGTTAAAACTGGAAAACGAGAATCATCTGCTGTCTTCTGAATAACCAGACAATCTATTCTGTTTCTATTCTCTATGAATTTTTCATTTTTGATTAGCCAGTTTTGCCCTTTTGGCAAAATCTCTTCTTTATTCCTCAAGAAGAGGTGAAACAAGACACACAAACATGTAATGTATACACAGCATATATATTCAACTCTATCAGTCATGTGTATCCTTTCCTTAATGGATCTTTTCATTTAAAACTTTTTTTTCTTTCTTTTTTTTTTTTTTTTTACAGAAAGAGACCCACAGACTTAAGAGAATGAACTTATGGTTGCTGTAGGGAAGGGATAGTTAGGGAGTTTGGGATCAATATGCACACACTGCTATATTTGAAATGAATAACTAACAAGGACCTACTGTATATCACATGGAACTCTGCTCAATGTTATGTGGCAGCCTAGATGGGAGATAGTTTGGGGGAGAATGGATATATGTATATATACAGCTGAGTCCCTTCGCTGTTCACCTGAAACTATCACAACACTGTTAATTGGTTATACCCCAATACAAAATAAAAAGTTAAAAAAAAAAAACTGTAAAGCAATTACCCTCCAATTAAAAATATATTTTTTAAATTTTGCATTTTTTATTTTTATTTTTGTAAAATAAATGAAATCCAAATATCTCTTGACCTCTTCAACAAGTTCCATTAACAATTGTAGTACAAATTTACCAGGTCTTGTCCTCATCTGTTAACCTGGACCTTAAATCGCCCACAAATTCTTCTGTTTTGTAGGGCATTTACCATCTTGTAGGAAGACGGATGTAACATACATCAAAATAATTGCAATAAAAAGATTAATGTATGGTTTTAGAAGAGATGTACAGTTTGTGGCACAGAAGAGGAAACAATTATTTTGGGCAGATTGGGCTGAAAAGACTTAAGAGACAGGAGTTACAGCAGCTCATTTAGAGTGGGTAGAGCAGGCAGCATGAACACAGGGGCAGAGGTGTGGAGATACGGTGTGTGCAAGGCACACCAAGTCCTCTCGTTTGGGGTCTGGGTCACTGAAGGAAATACAGAAAAGAAGTCGAGCTTTCTTCTGTGGCAATCACATCCACGGTATTACATGCCAAGCCCCTAGCTCAGTGGTTCAGATCCATAATCTTTAGAAAGGAAAATTTGGTTTGTGTGTGTACTTATTGATATTGGAAAGAATGCAACCACTGCAAGTTGCCCAGAATAGATTCCTAGTGATTTTTGAGGATGTTTGTGTTTTCATGTACTCTTTCGATATAAAGATAACACTTTGGAAATGAGAGTAGGCTACTAGTGCAGAGCATAAAGTTTTGTAAATGGTGAGCATTCAATAAACATCCAGAGAGGAAAGAAACTGCCATAAAAAGGAAAGATTTTGATTAATTTGCACATGTCTTATAAAACTGGTTGTCAAGCTGTCCTCTGCAGGGGATCTGGGGTCATGGAAGTGTCGCTTATTATGTCATTATTATTATTAATAGAAGGCGGCTCCCCATCTCCCATCCCCACCCACAGCACCCTTCAGCTAGAAAACTCACTTTTATATATTTTATATATTAAATATAATGGCTTTGAACAAGATTTTCTTTAAGGGAACTAAATATTCCATGGCTTGAAACTTGAAAATTATATTCTTAACAATCACTGAATTTGGTCCCGGAAAAGGGTCCATGATCATTTCAAAAAGTTTAAAGAAATTGTGATTCCAAGAGATCACTAACTTGATTACAAAAGCTTCAAAGTCATATTTGCAGGAAAGAGAGGAAAAAAAATATGAGCAATTCGAATGATGTATAAAGATGATTGCATAGGTGATAGGAAGTAACAGAATGTAAGATACTCCTTTTTTGTAATTTCATAAGCTACTCACCAAGTAAATAGTTTAAACCACTAAAATTAAATTCTAGATATCAAGAAAGTGAAAGTGAAGTCGCTCAGTCGTGTCCGACTCTTTGCAACCCCATGGACTGTAGCCTATCAGGCTCCTCCGTCCTTGGGATTTTCCAGGCAAGAGTACTGGAGTGGGTTGCCATTTCCTTCTCCAGGGGATCTTCCTGACCCAGGAATCAAACCTGCCTGCCCACATTGCAGGCAGACCCTTTACCATCTGAGCCACCAGGGAAGCCCCAGATACCAATAAGTGAATACCATCTTATTAACACTGACACTTTGCAGTAGGCATTATGGGTAAAAAATGCAGAATGGGAGAGAATCATTTTTAAACAGAAACATCTCTACTAGTGTGGGAATAACTAATAGTGCTATACATCAAGTGTTTCTGAGGACATCTCTAAACTTGAGAATTGAGATCCATATCCACAGAATCTTATAAAAAGTGTACTATAGAGAGCTGACCAGGTAAAAGCCTTGACCACTGCTCCCTTTGGAATTGTTGGAAGGGCAGTAACAATATACTGCAGCTTGTAGGAGGAATAAGTCAAGGAAGAGAATAAATTCTACAGTGGAAGATGCTCAACAAAGGTAAAAACCAGATGGAAATAATAACCACATTAAGATTACCATGGTCCATGGGAAAAAAAATTTGGAGCAAAACATATAACCACAATATTAGTTGAGATCATAAATAAAAATGAATGTAGAATGGAAGAAATCTCTAGGTGAAGGTTTAGCCCACTGGGGGATTGATTGGCTAAGTGCCATTTACTTGGGGGATTTGAAAGCTAAATTTTGAACAAAGTTGCTGTAGTTATCATATTTTAACCAATAATCATGATGATTTATAACAATAATATTAAGACAGTTAATGCAAGTGTTTGCAGATTAACTTGTTATTAATAATAAAATATGATTATGTCTTATCAATTAGAGAGTTTTACTTGGAACATGCTTATGACTGTTCATCTTTCAAGGACTATAATAAACCACATAATGATTATACAACTCCTGTGGCTTGAGAAAGTAGGTAATGCTGGTCTTCTTTCTCTGTGGGAAATGCTACTTCTGCAGGATCCTTGTCCTTAAGGATCTTCAGGCAACAATTATCATGCAGATTGATAAAAAAAGGTAATGATGAGATCAATTCCACCCATACTTATGAACCTAGTGTTGCATATGAAAATGCATTCATGTGAGCAGGCATCAACAGCCTGAAACATCTGGTGACTGCTGTGAAAGACATCCTCATCATGACTGAGGACCTAAACCATCTTGCCAAGAAGTTTTTCCAAGATAAGCAGCAGAATATGGAGTTCCTTCATCTGATATAAAAGAAGGAGACTTTAATACAAGACAGTTTAACTCTGGACAGAACCATCCCCCCTAAATGTAATGGTTTCTCAGAAGAAATTCACTCAGAACCATTTGTTACAGAGGATGCCATTCTGAAATGGCTCAATATTTTCAGCCATTCAGGAATATTATTAGATTAATACAAACCTAATTTTGGTTTCAGACCATGAATTTTAAATCATTATAACTAGGCTCAAATACATCTTTATTAATCAAAATAGGAACCATTACAATCAACACATTGCTACCAGTTAGAAACAAGTTTGTTTATTCTGGTAGCGTAAAAATTGAGGATTCGATGAATACTTGGAAAGCATTTTCTGTCTCCTGGTGGTTGTGGAAAAGTTTTCCCTGCAAAAAGTTGCAGAGCTGCTCGAAGAAGTGGTAATCAGCTGGCAAGGGGTCAGGTGAACATGGCAGATGAGGCAAAACCACTGAGTTTATCATTGCCAGGGTCATATAAAACCCACTTTTTTGTCACACGTCACAATCCAATCAAGAAATTGTTCATTGTTGTATAGAATAAGAGAAGGCGACACTTTAAAACGACAATTTTTTTTTTCAGTCAGTTCATGAGGCACCCATTTATTGAGCTTTTTCACCTTTACAGTTTGCTTCAAATGGTAAACAACTGTAGAATGGTCATTGTTGAGTTCTTCACAACTTCTTGTGAACTGTAAGAAGATCAGCTTTGATGACTGCTCTCAACTCATCGTCAACTTCTGATGGCCAGCCATTGCACTCCTCATCTTCAACTTTGAAAAACTTCTTGAACCACCACTGCTCTGGACATTCACTAGCAGTTCCTGGACCAAATGCATCGCTGATGTTGCTAGTTGTCTCCATTGCTTTAGACCCATTTTGAACTTAAGTAAATCACTTGAATTTACGTTTTGTCATTTCCCTAGTCTAAAATACACAGAAAATAAACAGCAAGTCATTAGCAAAAAAACATAAAGTGAGAAAAAGACATTAAAATGATAACTGCATTTATTTAAGAATGTATTCCAATTATCAAATGGCAAGTTTCAACAATCCAAAAACCGCAATTACTTTTGCATCAACCTTTCCATTAAGTCCCTAGAGTCAGCATTAGAGATACTACTTTAAATATATGAGAACTTTCAACCAGAGACTCTGGAACAAAAGATCAGAGATAAACTGAAAACTTTCCTTTGCTGGAGAAAGTAGTTCTGTAAGTTGAAATCAAAAGTAACACAGTTCTGTTGTTTTTAAAAGAAAACCAGTATCTACCAACATTTGGAAACACCACAGAATTTTCTGAAAGATTACTTCTCCTCAGATGACCTGAAAATGAGATATTTGGTCATACACAGTTATAATCCTTACTGTGCTGACTGGTAGAACTTATGAAAATTCAGCTCCTTGACTTGAGAGTTTACGATGTGGTAAGATATAAATTCTACCTGAAGACCTCAGAAATTCCTTGAAACAAGCCTATTTTCATCTAGCAAAATCCCAAAGTGGGAGTTCTGATTCTTTTTCTTTTTGGTGTAACAGACATTTGTCAGTAGGAGTTTCCAGCATTTGTAGGCACAGAAATGAAAACTCAAAATTGATTACCAAAAGATGATTTTCACAGAGCCATGTAAGTTCACTCCACACTGTTGACTTCTTATCCAAGCCAGAAAATAGCTGCTTTCCCGTTGAAATTTAAAGTTGAACTTGATTAAGGTTTACATTTTTGGTTTTATACACAATTTATTTTACTATGATTTCAAAGCAATAAATATTTTCACATAATGTTGAGAAGAGAAACCTTTTTAAAAATGTGTTTTATATTATGTCTCTCCCTAAAGGAAATGAATATCCAACGCAATAAAATGATGGTATTAAGAAGTGTGTGTGTTTCCAGAAAAAAAAATTTAATAGCTTCTATTAGATTCTCAAAGAGATTCATGACCCATAAAAGGTCAAGACTACTAATAAAAAGTTAGTTCACAATCATGTCCTTGGTTCTATTCTATTCAACTTTATAATAAATATTAGGCTGAACCATATACAACTGCCCATGTGTGACCATTTTGACCTACAAAAACAGCAATTTTACAAGGCTCAGCCTAATATCTTAGATAAATTGGTAAGGAAAAATAATCTGCTGGACCCAGAACCACATTTGAAAAAACTCTGGGCATTCTGAGATGTGGGGTAGACATTTATTGCATTGAAAGAAAACAAAGATAAATGTCAAATCATGTATTGAGCTGGATAAACAAAAAAATTTGAGCGTAGAATGGCAGAGATATTTAATCACACAAATAAAAGAAGTTCCAAAGATTTAAATGATGACAAGCTTAAGACAAGATAATGACATGGCAGGGCTGCTAATGAAACTAAAGGAACCTTAGAATTAAGAGGATTGAAGAGTTTCAGTGAGTTCTCTCTTTATGCAAGACTTTGCTTTTGGATTTACTTTCTCGTGTAATTCTCACAATAGCAATTTGAATTAAGTATTAATGGCTTTGTTTTATAGGTGAGAACCCAAGTCTCAGAAAAGCTATATACTTTGTACATAGCTAGTAAATGCTGGTGCTAAAAATGTAATAATCATAATTATTAATAATAATTATTGGTGAAGTGCATTGAGTCCCTCCTGCAAACTAAGAACTATGATAAAGCATACTACTACACTACTTTGCTTAACACTGATTTCAATATTTAAAAACTTTACTAGGTAAGTATAATTTTTACTTAACAAATGAGAAAATTGAGGGTCAGAGATTATATTGAGCTTGATAGGTCTTCAAACTCCAGCATTAGACACAAAAATAATGTATAGAATGAATATTTAACCAGCTTTCATAATTGGGAAAGGTCAAATCTCTTACTTTATGTGTATCTCCAAATGGTTCTACTTCTTTGATCAAATTATGACTGATACACTTGTATAATCTATCCACGTTTGCTGCTGCTAAGTCATTTCAGTCGTGTCTGACTCTGTGTGACCCCACAGATGGCAGCCCACCAGGCTCTGCCATCCCTGGGATTCTCCAGGCAAGAACACTGGAGTGGGTTGCCATTTCCTTTTCTCCAATGCATGAAAGTGAAAAGTGAAAGTGAAGTCGCTCAGTAAGTGTCCGACTCTTCGTGACCCCATGGACTACAGCNGCTTTAGTTATCACCTTTATTTGTTCTCAAAATTTTTAATGCATTAGAATAATCATGAATGAGAAAACCAGATTCCAGGTCGCATCCTCCATGAAATTTGATTGAATATATTTTCAATAAGGCTCAAGAATCTTCATTTTTACAAGCATCCTGAAGCAAAGACCTCTGATGCAAATGTTTACAGGTGACCTCTTGGGACACGCTAATAGAGTATGTCACAGAGTTTGCTCATGACTCCAAGTTCAAGTTGCCAGTGCCTTAATCTGTCTCTTGAATTCCATACCTGTATTACCATCTAGCTCCTTAATATTTCCATGACCTCAAACGTAATGCAATAGTTAGAAAAACAAATTTTATTATTTCATCACCCCAAGCACAATGTGCTTTTCTGCTTGCATTTCCTGTCTTAAGTCAATAGCACTATCAACTGAATCTAGAAACGAGAGATTCTCTCTACTTATCATCCAATAAGTCACTCAGTTCTCATAATGTTATCTCCAAAATATCCCAAATGTATCTTTGACTTCTGTCAAGGTTAGACATCCATTTTTCTTTCTTGGGAAATTCAAACAGTCCCTTACCTGGCCTTTCCCTTCCCAGGCTCTAGCCTCCTCTCTCCAGTCTTCGCCACAGTGCCAGCACTGCATTCTGTAAAATGCAGATCCAAGCAGGTTAGTACAATGAGAGAGCAAAAATCAAAACCAGGAACAAAACAAACCTTTGATGTTTTCCTGACTAATAGAATTGCTAATGCCGCAGGAGAGCTTTCAAGAACTTGCCCAATCTGAATCCAATCTCAACCCAAACCCCCATTTTCAGCCTTCCCACCATGTACAACAGCCAGCTCACAAGCTATGTTCACCCCTGTTACACTGCCATGCTTCAAGCATACTTCTCTGCTGATAGAATGCCCTCAACCCATTACAACATGCTGAAATCCTTTCCAAGGTTTAAAAGCACAACTTTCACCAAAATATGTCAAAGACAAAATTATAAGCTATCCCCACAGTAGTCCTCAAAAGTGAAGATGTTTTCATTTATTTATTCATTAACCAAATATTTATTAAATATTTATGACATATGAGGTCCTAACAACAAACAAGATAGATAATGTTTTTGTGTATGTGTGTGTGTGGTGTGTTTGGTTCTGAGTGATGAGAGAGACGAGGGAGAGAAGAAGAGAGCAATAGTGTGTTTTGAAGGGAGAGGAGCCCTGTTCAGGAGGGCACCAGGGATTGGTTTGCTCTACAAAGCCCAATCAACATTTCTAGGTACAGGGGTAGGGTGAGATTGTTATAACCAAAAGACCAAACAATAATCCAGTGACGAAAAGAAGATTTAAGTTTCTTTTTTCCTCCTCACTCATGTAATCATCCAAAATGGTTAAGTGGACTTTGCTCCACAAAGTCATCAGAAATTCAAGGCAGTGACACAGCTCTACATCCTCTGGCACTATCATCATCCATATGGTTGAATCTTGGTCAAATTCCAGCCAACAAGAAGGAGAAAAATTTGGGGTGAAACATGACCACTGTCTTAAGGCATATATTATCTCTGCTTGCATCTTCTAGGAAAGAACTTTGACATATAGCCACATATAACTTCAGGGGAGTTTGGAAAACAGAATGTACCCATGTACTCAAGAAAAAGAAAATTGATTATTTCAGTCAACTAATAGTGTTCATAAAACATTTCTTAGATTTCCTTATGATGAGATTCCAGGTACTATCTTAGAGTTTTGTTGCTGATTCATTTCAGGAGGCAAGCAAGGTGAGAAGCTTCTGTGTTGATTGTGCAGATTGTGGCAAAGGCAGCCTGGTTCTGGAATGGAAAACTATAGCAATGATTTCTTGATTCTATAGGTAGCTTCCTCCTTTGGCAGATTCCTAGAAAAGGCTGAGGTATCATTCTGGAATAGGCAGTCATGTCATAATTCTGATTCTGAAATAATGTTTCTGATTACAGTAGAGGCAGCACCTCCCCTGGCCCAGTTTCACTGTGTGGATTTTAAATGCTTCCTGAAATCTCCACGCAGCT
Source organism: Oreotragus oreotragus (assembly GCA_006410675.1). Lineage (NCBI taxonomy): Eukaryota > Metazoa > Chordata > Mammalia > Artiodactyla > Bovidae > Oreotragus > Oreotragus oreotragus. The sequence continues at coordinate 528,551 of SJYX01020427.1, forward strand.
TTTCTTCAGTACCCTGTACCCACCTTGATTGTGATACTCTAAATCATATAATACCATGTAATAACTCCCTTCATGCTTAAGTAGAGTGGATTCTATCTTTGACAACTGAACTCTGAGCAGAATGCCTTCTATGTCTCCCAAAGCCTGAAACCTCCTTGGGGATCTCTGGCTCACATTTTCGTGATGTACAGACAGTTTACATTGAATTCCAAAAAGCATCTACTAAGAGATATGTTGGTCTATAGATCTCCAAAGAATGTAGGAAAGAACATTAATTTCACTAATATTTCTAAGATCTTGCCCTCAAACCTCAGGACCCAACTGCCCTAAATTTTATAGATGTTGGAAGATTTGTTATGTTGAGGGCAGGGAGAAGAAATCCAAGATGCTCAGTGAGTGAAGCCACAATCAAAGCTCTTTCTTTAAAATGTACTATATTTAAATTTCAATCAAAATATCATTTATTCTGAAAGGTGGAGTATGTAGGAGAAAGTGGTCTGAGGTATGAAATTTAGTTTGAAACGCATCAAGAAAAAATAAAGTAGAATGAGGAATGGATAGAAAAAGGGATAAAAGGATGGATGCATAATAAAGCAAGTATAGTAAAATGCTAATGAAATAGAATCCAAGTAATACATATGTATGGCTGCATACTACAAAATTATTTCAGCTTTGCTGTATGTTTAAATTTTCTCATACTAAAATGTTGGAAAAATATTGTTTACTAAAAGTAATATGCTTCTTGTACATATTCAAACAAGACAGAGACACATCATGAGAAAAGCAGTATTCTCTTTCTTTGACTTATCTACTGCCAATTTGGATGTATTAATCTATATTTTCCTTTGCTTATCACAAGCATAATATATATATATATATACATAAATATGAGAATTTACTATCAAATGAGGTAACAGTATACTGCATTTTGTAATTTTCTTTTTTACTTTATAAATGCATCATGGAGACCTTTCCAAGTCAATTCATATAGATCTCTGTCCTTTTTAAAATGTGTGTAGCACATCAGAATATGAATTACCCAATTCATTCCATTATCCTGTTATTGATGATTCTTCAGATTGCCTGCAGTTCTTGGTTTCCAAAAATCATGTGGTAAATTTCTTGCAGATATGTCTTTAAACACTTAAATATTTTCTATATCTAGTAAATGAGTAGTTAAAAATGGAGCTTCTGGTCAGGGAGATGTATATGTTTTGCATTTTAATTAGCCCTTCCAGATGATTTTCTTTTTTTTTTTTTTTAAATTTAATTTAATTTTACTTTACAGTACTCTACTGGTTTTGGCATACATTGACATGAATCAGACCTCCCAAACATGAACCCCCTTCCCTCCTCCCACCCCCCATCATCCCTCTGGATCATCCCCATACACCAGCCCCAAGCATCCTGCATCCTGCATCGAACACAGACTGGCGATTCATTTCCTACATGATAGTACTAGATGATTTTCTAAGAAGTTTTTTTATAGTGCAACCAAGAGTGAGTGAGAATCGTAGTCTCACCAACACTAGCAATTATTAGTCATGGGCATGCTGACGGTGATCATGATGTTTTAGGATTCTTTCCAGAGGAAACAAGACTGAAAAATGGAGATTAAGTCCAGAATAAATGATTTACTAAGACCACATAGGCAACAAATGCCAGAACAGGGAAAGGAACTGTAGACTTCTGATTCGCACTGTTTCCTTCTTTCTTTTTTTTTTTTTTTTTTGAACATACCCTAAAGAGACTAAGTCAAAGCATTGATGGGTAATAGTTTTCATTTCTTATCAAAATGAAAATGTTGTTATCCTTTCATCACACTGAATTACTTTCCATCTCTCAGCTTCCTGATATTCCAGTTCTGTGAGCCTAACTGTAGGCAGGGATCAAACACAGAATATAAAATTTAAGGGATACCTCAACATGTTATCCGGGGAAGGCAATGGCACCCCACCCCAGTACTCTTGCCTGGAAAATCCAATGGACGGAGTAGCCTGGTGGGCTGCAGTCCATGGGGTCGCTAACAGTCGGACAGACTGAGCGACTTCACTTTCACTTTTCTCTTTCATGCATTGGAGAAGGAAATGGCAACCCACTCCAGTATTCTTGCCTGGAGAATCCCAGGGATGGGGGAGCCTGGTGGGCTGCCGTCTATGGGGTCACACAGAGTCGGACACGACTGAAGTGACTTAGCAGCAGCAGCAGCAACGTGTTATCAGTCAGAGGGGAAGAGCAAAGGGACACAGCCTCCCCATATGCTGCTCCCAGAAAGCAGCCAATGTGATGACACTGAGCACAGAGAACAGACATTCATATGCACTGTCAGCTGGCCACTGGGCACAGAAAGTGCCCAAACTCACCTTGCAAGTTTAGGTAAATCTCTCCACTTTCCTGTTTGCATTTCCTTACATGTAAAATGAAGAGGTACTTTTTAACACACAAGGAAGCTTATTCTGTGTTTTGAAATGAATATGTTAACCAAGCCTCTAGATAGTCAGTAAAACTGTATTTTAAAGTAATCTATCTTACAAAGAAAATAAAATTAGAAGCAACAAAAACTTAAGAACAAATCATATTGCATAGCATGCCTTAGTCTGGTGGTGGAATATCTGAGTAAGTACAGTGCATTCCTCTGCATTATCTATTTGGAAAGTATTTTTCTTTGTAGGATGGAAGCAATTATACAAATACCTCACAGCAAAATAGGTAATTTTAGATACATATTCTTCCCCCATAACAGAAGTGGTATACAACTGTTTCCCACTCACAGATTAAATCACAGAACAATGTTATCTTTATGGAACACCTCCTTATGCTAAAGCTTAAAAGGATCTATACTATAACTACTTCCTTCTTTCCATGGGTCAAGAAGAATTTTTAAATGAGCTGGTCAGTATATTTTCCAAATGTCAGAGAAGCATAGAACCAACAGTAAATAATGCATGCTAAGTCACTTCAGTTATGTCTGACTTTTTGCAACCTGATGGAATGCAGCCTGCCAGACTCCGTCTGTCCTTGGGGTTCTCCAGGCAACAATACTGGAGTGGGTTGTCATGCCCTTCTCCAGGGAATCTTCTTGACCCAGGGATCAAATCCAGGTCTCTTACATTTTGACAGGCCCTAAAAATGGATGATCTGCTACTCACCTTCAAGCAAACTAATTATTGAAGACCTGGAATGGATGAAAGTGGGGCAAGTAATTCAAATTTTCCAAGTGACTAGGCTCAATTAAGTGTTGACTGTGGCTGTTCTAAATCTTAGGAAAAAATAATCACCTTGGGGGAACTATATCTCCAAGTTCTCAGGTACCTGAGGTTTAGTTCAGTTCAGTTCAGTCGCTCAGTCGTGTCCGACTCTCTGCGACCCCATGAATCGCAGCACACCAGGCCTCCCTATCCATCACCAACTCCCGGAGTTCACTCAGACTCACGTCCATCGAGTCAGTGATGCCATCCAGCCATCTCATCCTCTGTCGTCCCCTTCCCAGGATCAGAGTCTTTTCCAATGAGTCAACTCTTCACATGAGGTGGCCTAAGAGGTCTAGGGAGTTCTCAAATTCTTCCAAACATTCTGAACCAAGCATTCTGCAAAGAAAGGATAGTGATGTAGGTAGGGCCATCATACTAGGAGATGGACCTTTAAAAAAATCACTAACGAAGCTGACAACAAGCTGCTGTGGTGCTAACTCAGTGCGTTTGTGGCTCAGTGCTCTTTGAGATCATGGTCATTTATTGCATTACTTGTTCTCATGTAAATAAAGAAGGAATGGGTAGACTGAGGCTACCTCCAGCTTGGAATAATTTCTTATGCCCCCCCCTACAAAAACCACACACAAAAGTGCATATCTGGGGAAGGCCCTGGGATAAGCAGTCTAGTTTAACTGTTCTAACATATGGGAAGACATTCACTTTTCTCTGGGTTACCTCTTCAACATCCAAGTACAATATCAAGGTATCAGTCTATGAAAGAGGAACTAGGAGGACCACTTGTCCTCCTTTTGTGTGTTAAGCAGACCGGCCCCCTCAGGACCTCCTCAGTTCAATCTAGCGCAGTGGTTCTCAGCTGACGGTGATTTGGTACTCTCTGGAGAATTTTTGGTTATCACACTTGAAGAGGAGGTATGCTACTAACATCCAGTGAGTAGAGACAGGGATACTGCTAAACATCCTGTAATGCAGAGGACACTCCCCCCAGCAAAGAATTGTCCAACTCTCATACCAGTATGTCAACACTGCAGAGGCTGAGAAATCATCTGCTCACAAGGGCTGGCATGTCGCCAACAGGTTTAGGGTCCATAATTTGCTCAACCTAATCATCACAGCTCTTTCTCCCTCCCTCCTTCCCTCTCTCCCCTCTCTCCCTCCAAATATGAGCGACTTACTACTCAGTTCCTAACTGGAAAGATTCAAATATTATAATCACAGCTAACTCCTTTTTAGGAATATGACAACTATTGACTATTCTTAGACTTCTTAGTATTCACATTTCTTGTGAGTTTTAATGATTAATGTAAGTAAAGTGAATAATTTCAGCTTTAAAATCCATTTTGGATTATGACTATTTGAGCTGGCCATGTTAGTATACAATATACAACTCAATATGATCAACTTTAATTGTCCTCACTTTTAGGTTATTGTGGATCAAAAAAATAATAATAATCAAGGAAAATGTCCAAGTCCACCAGAGAAATGGATTTTACACTCACGTAAAACACACATAGTTACTCATATTTTTTTTAATATGAATAACAATCACATAGGAAATTTTTCTATTTGGTTTGACATCTGTGGATCAATTTAACTAAGCCAGGTGGCAGAACATCAGTCTATGCAAATTTATGCCAAAGGTAAACACAAGCTATTATCTAGCCAAGGTAAGTTACTGATTACACTCCAAAATAAAATAAAATAATTGCAAATGTTGATAATAGACATTTACTCATATGTGAAAAGATCATTTCTTCTATGTTTATGGCAAAATTGTATAATCTGAATCCTGCAAATTTGGCCTTTGATATACTAAAGAAAGTAGAAAAATTAGTTTGCTGTCTTAAATCCTGGCTTTCAAGTTCTTGCTGTAAAAATGCTCTTTTGGGGCCTCCCTTGTGGCTCAGTGGTGGAGAGTCTACCTGCCGATGCATGGTTTCGATCCCTGGTTCAGGAAGATCCCACATGCTGTGGAGCACTAAGCTTGTATGCCACAACTATTGAGCTGGTGCTCCAGAGCCCATGGGCTGCAACTACTGAAGCCCACGTGCCCTAAGTCCACAAGCCCCTGCAACAAGGGAAGTCATTGCAATGAAAAGCCTGCACCCACACTGAGAAAAGCCCGTACAACAATGAAGACCCAGCACAGCCAAAAATGAATAAATGAACAAGGCTTTAAATATCTCTTTTGGATATCAGAAGTTGAAAAGCAACTTTCCTTCCTCTTTACATTCCTGCTATTATAGTCTTCTTTAAAAAAAAAAAAAAAATGCTCCCACATCCATCCAGAACTAGCTGCATAATGTTTGGTACCAAGTTAAAAAGGGAAAAATGGGCTCCCTGCTTAAAAATTAAGAATTTCAAGATGGTAACAATAAATGCTGGTGAGGGTGTGGAGAAAAAGAAATTCTCTTACACTGTTGGTGGGAATCAAACTAGTACAGCCACTATGGAGAACAGTGTGGAGATGCCTTAAAAAAAACTGGAAATAGAACTGCCTTATGACCCAGCAATCCCACTGCTGGGCATACACGCCGAGGAAACCAGAATTGAAACAGACATATGTACCCCAATGTTCATCACAGCACTGTTTACAATAGCCAGGACATGGAAGCAACCTAGATGTCCATCAGCAGACTAATGGATAAGAAAGCTGTGGTACATATACACAATGGAGTATTACTCAGCCATTAAAAAGAATACATTTGAATCAGTTCTAATGAGGTGGATGAAACTGGAGCCTATTATACAGAGTGAAGTAAGCCAGAAAGAAAAACACCAATACAGTATACTAATGCATATATATGGAATTTAGAAAGATGGTAA
>SJYX01020427.1:549242-563204 GCA_006410675.1 Oreotragus oreotragus
AACCGTTCAACTTCAGCTTCTTCAGCATTACTGGTTGGGGCATAGACTTGGATAACTGTGATATTGAATGGTTTGCCTTGGAAACGAACAGAGATCATTCTGTCGTTTTTGAGATTGCATCCAAGTACTGCATTTCGGACTCTTTTGTTGACCATGATGGCTACTCCATTTCTTCTGAGGGATTCCTGCCCGCAGTAGTAGATATAATGGTCATCTGAGTTAAATTCACCCATTCCAGTCCATTTTAGTTCGCTGATTCCTAGAATGTCGACGTTCACTCTTGCCATCTCTTTTTTGACCACTTCCAATTTGCCTTGATTCGTGGACCTGAAAGTCCAGGTTCCTATGCAATATTGCTCTTTACAGCATTGGACCTTGCTTCTATCACCAGTCACATCCACAGCTGGGTATTGTTTTTGCTTTGGCTCCATCCCTTCATTCTTTCTGGAGTTATTTTTCCACTGACCTCCAGTAGCATATTGGGCACCTAATGACCTGGGGAGTACCTCTTTCAGAATCCTATCATTTTGCCTTTTCATATTGTTCATGGAGTTCTCAAGGCAAGAATACTGAAGTGGTTTGCCATTCCCTTGTCCAGTGGACCACATTCTGTCAGACCTCTCCACCATGACCCACCCATCTTGGGTTGCCCCACAGGCATGGCTTAGTTTCACTGAGTTAGACACGGCTGTGGTCCTAGTGTGATTAGATTGACTAGTTTTCTGTGAGTATGGTTTCAATGTGTCTGCCCTCTGATGCCCTCTTGCAACACCTACCATCTTACTTGGGTTTCTCTTACCTTGGATGAGGGGTATCAACTGAAGAATTCAAATTGGGTGAACAGAGACTTTGGATTCCGTATAATTCTTATGAATACTGTAAACCTTTGAGCCAAATGGCTAAGTAATTTCAATTGCACTATTATTTAAATAAATGAAGGAATAAAAATAAATAAGTTAGGACAATAAATTCTTACATCATGTCTATTGGTTCTTGAAGCAATTTTATCTAAAATACAGATGCTTCCGCACAAGTATAATCCCTCTAACAATTTAATTTAGGTCAGTCTTGGTCTGAGACTTGCTTCAAAAATGAACCTGAGATGTATATGCAAAAAATCAACAGTGCAAAAACAAAAGCAACAGTGCAAATGGAACAAGTAGCTAATAAAGGCAGAAAAAATATACATAATTTTAATTATTAAATTATCTGAAAACAGATTTTGCCCTTGGAAGCAAATAACTATTTTTCATTTAATTCCTGTACAGTAAGCAAAATGACTTTAGAGGTTTTAAAAAAAAAATCAATGTTTCATTACCTGAAGACCTTGCTGAGGATTGAGAATATTTTTCTGCTGTTGACATCTCATTAAGATTATTTAACAACTAAGCAATCCATTTGCCTCCTTGGTCTTAAAATTGATATATTTTTCAAAATACAGTCCAGAGTTTTCAAAGAAAAACCCATAGATTTTGACTCAGTGTCAATACTTATCACTGAAAAGTGTGGAATAAAATGAAACAATAAATGTGTTGAGTCAAGAGGATAGAAAATATATTAAACAAGAAATAAAGTCTAGCCTTAATGATGCCATTAAAAGTGACAAAGATATAACATGAATATTCTTTCATAAGGAGATTATTTCTAAAATTGCTACTTTGCATTAATTGGATATTGACAATATATTAATTTTATCACTTTATAAGCATGCATTAGAAAGCATATTTCATTTGTTATTTATTTTCATGCAAAGAAAAAAAGACGGATTTTTTAGATTCTTTTAGACAGAAAAACAAGACTTTTATCTTTGTTCATTTTTTATATAAATTCAGGCTTATAGAAAGATTGCAAGAATACTTTCTAAAATTACAATTTCCACATACCCTTCTCCAGATTTTCTAAATGTTGATATTTTACCATATTTGCTCTATCACTCTAACTCTTAATATATACAGTAAAACTGCTTACGGGTAAATTGCAGGTGGTGGTGTATTCATGCCTAAATATTTCAATGTACATATACCTTAAAATAGTTGTCTTACAGAGTCACAGTACAATCATTAATATCAGGAAATTAACATTGATACTAGTAGATAACCTATAAACTTCATTCAGTTTACCAATTATATCAACAATGCAATTTAGAGCAAAAGAAAATCTCAGTTCTTACGTTCAGATGTAATATCTCTTTAGTCTCTTTTAATCTAAAAAATCTCTCAGAAAGGTTTCATTTTCATTCACAGATTTTTTAGAGAGTACAATCTTACTGTATTGTAGAATGGCCTTCATTTTGGGTTTGTCTGATGTTTTCTTATGATTCAACTCAGTATATGCATGTTGGGCCAGGAATATCATAGAAATTATTTTCTTTACGTTCAGATGTAATATCTCTTTAGTCTCTTTTAATCTAAAAAATCTCTCAGAAAGGTTTCATTTTCATTCACAGATTTTTTAGAGAGTACAATCTTACTGTATTGTAGAATGGCCTTCATTTTGGGTTTGTCTGATGTTTTCTTATGATTCAACTCAATATATGCATGTTGGGCCAGGAATATCATAGAAATTATTTTCTTCCTGCTGGTGGTTTTCTTTTTTTTTTTGCTCACTTGTTTAAGGTGGTGACTTTCAGGTCCTTGTTGTAAAGTTAATGCTTTTTTCCTTTATAACTAATAACTATCTTATGGGAACATAGTTTGAGGCTATGTAAATATCCTAGCATTAGCACTAGCTGATGATTTCCGCCTGAATAAAACACTATTATAAACATTTCCAAATGATGATTTTGCTAATTCCATCATGTTTATTGGTTGACTTTCTAGTGTAAGCAAGAGCTTTTCTTTCTTTTCCATTTAGGTAAGTGTTATGTATGAATGTAGGTACATATTTCTATGTGGAAGTCATGAGCTCTTAGTTTGTTCAATGAGTTGTAATTCTTTACTCTCACTATTTATTTTGATGGGCAAATAATCCCAGATTTGGCCTCAGTGAACCAATTCATGCTGGCCCCTCTGTGTTTTTGACATGCATTCATTCTCTGAGAATCTTATTTTCCGATACACACACACACACACACACACGCACACACACACACACACACAGAACCTATTCTGCCCTATCCAGGAAGCAGCCACTTCACAGAGGAGCTATGGTTCCTGTTAATATTTAGAAAGTAACACTTGGGCTCTCCGTGGGTCATTGTTTTAAGGCACTATCAGCACAAAGAGCTAAGAAATAGATTTACACATGCAGCCACACTTGCACATCAGGACATATTTGCTTATCTACCTCTATCTGTCTGTCTGTCTCAGGGTTTTCATCCTCTGCATTCTCGATATTAATACTGTGGATCAGACAGTTCTTTGCTGGGAGAGGTGGAGGTGCTGTCCTGTGCTTTGCACCTGCTTAGCAGTGCCCCTAGCCCCTCCCTGGATGCCATACCCCACCTCTCAGATTCCAAAACCAAATGTTTGTAGACATGGACAGGTTTCCTTTGGAGGGCAAACTGTCTTCAGTTAAGTATCACTAATGAATCTATTAAAAACAATGAATTCACACTGATACCTACAACTACTACCCAGCCTCACAAAGTTCATTCTGTCCTTTCTGTACTGTAACTTTCTTCTCTGTCAGTAAAAAAAATAAACCTGGCTCTCATCATCCACTGCATATTTTATTTGCCTAATCCTAGAATATGTGTTTAGTTTCTTCACTGCTAACCCATGCCACTACCAAAAAGACAAGCATTTAACTCTGCCTAAGACTTTTTTTCAGCCTCTGTGGAGATAATTCGGAGAAGGTGATGGCACCCCACTCCAGTACTCTTGCCTGGAAAATCCCATGGATGGAGGATCCTGGTGGGCTGCAGTCCATGGGGTCGCGAAGAGTCAGACATGACTGCGCGACTTCACTTTCACCTTCATGCATTGGAGAAGGAAATGGCAACCCACTCCAGTGTTCTTGCCTGGAGAATCCCAGGGACAGGGGAGCCTTGTGGGCTGCCGTCTGTGGGGTCACACAGAGTCAGACATGACTAAAGCAACTTAGCAGCAGCAGCAGCAGCAATATGGTTTATTATATTAATTAGTCTTCTAATATTGAATCAAGTTTGCAATTATGAAAGAAATTCCACTTGATCATGGCTTTCTATTTTCTTAATATGTTGTTAAATCCATTCACTAATATTTTGTTTGGAACTTTTGCCTCCATACTTATAAATAATAGCATTTTCTAATTTATTTTTAAACAGCATCAGATTTTACATCAATATTATCCCTTCTTCATAAGTACTGGAACAATTTTTTTCATCTTTAATTCTCTGGAAAAACATTTGACGTTTCTGGATGATAGTAAAATCATCCAGGCTTGGTAGCTTTTTGCATGTTCATTTCTTGATAATTTTGTCTAGGAAAATTGATCTCCTTTTTTGTTCCTTTTCCATGGTTTATCCCAGGAGATTGGATACAATTCCCTGTGCTCTACAATAGGACCTTGCTGTTTCCATTCTAAATGTCATAGTTTGCATCTACTAACTCCAAACTTCCAATCCATCCTTCATCGTCTCTGCTCCCCCTTGGCAACTGCAAGTCTGTTCTCTACATCTGTGAGTCTGTTTCTGTTTTGTAGATAGGTTCATTTGTGCCATATTTTAGATTGCACATATAAATGATATCATATGGTATCTTCCTCTTTGACTTACTTGTGCATCCTTAGTCGCTCTGTTGTGTCTGACTCTTTGTGACACCATGGACTGTAACCCACCAGGTTCCTCTGTCTATAGGGAATCTCCAGGTAAAAATACTGCAGTGGATTGCAAAAGCCCTCCGCCAGTGGATCTGCCCAACCCAGGGATCAAACCCAGGTCTCCTGCACTGCAGGTGGATTCTTTATTGTCTGAGTCACAAGGAAAGCCCAAGAATACTGGAGTGGGTGGCCTGTCCCTTCTGCAGGGGAATTTCCTGAGCCAGGAATCAAACTGGGGTCTCCTGCATCGCAGGTGGATTCTTTACCAACTGAGCTAGCAGGGCGGCCCAACTTACTTAGAATAATAATCTCTAGTTGTATCCATGTTGCTGCAAATGGCATTATTGCATTCTTTTTTAGGCTGAGTCATATTTCATTGTTTACATGTACCACATCTTCTCTATCCATTCACCTGTTGACAGACATTTAGGTTGTCCCCATGTCCTGGCTTTCCACCTGGCGTTACTGGTAAAGAACCTGCTTGCCAGTGCAGGAGATGTAAAAGATGCTGGCTTGATCCCTGGGTTGGGAAGATCCCCTGGAGGAGGGCATGGCAACCCACTCCGGTATTCTTGCCTGGATTATCTCATGGACACAGGAACCTGGTGGGCTACAGTCCATAGGGTTGCACAGATTTGGACAAGACTGAAGTGACTTACACACATAACACATGTCTTGGCTATTGTGAATATTGCTACTATGAACATAAAGGTGTTTGTATCTTTTTGAACCATCAGTTCAGTTCAGTCGCTCAGTTGTATCCGACTCTTTGCAACCCCATGGAAGGCAGCACACCTGGCCTCCCTGTCCATCACCAACTCCCTGAGTTTACTTAAACTCATGTCCATTGAGTCGGTGATGCCATCCAACCATCTCATCCTCCAACATCCCCTTTTCCTCCCTCCTTGAATCTTTCCCAGCATTTTGAACTATAGTTTTGTCTGAGTATGTGCTCAGGTTCTGTCCAGGTATATGTCCAGGTTCTATCTTTAATATGGTTAATTTTAGAAACTTTTCTCCTTTAAAATTTTCCACTTCATTATTATATTAATTAGTCTTCTAATATTGAATCAAGTTTGCAATTATGAAAGAAATTCCACTTGATCATGGCTTTCTATTTTCTTAATATGTTGTTAAATCCATTCACTAATATTTTGTTTGGAACTTTTGCCTCCATACTTATAAATAATAGCATTTTCTAATTTATTTTTAAACAGCATCAGATTTTACATCAATATTATCCCTTCTTCATAAGTACTGGAACAATTTTTCATCTTTAATTCTCTGGAAAAACATTTGACGTTTCTGGATGATAGTAAAATCATCCAGGCTTGGTAGCTTTTTGCATGTTCATTTCTTGATAATTTTGTCTAGGAAAATTGATCTCCTTTTTTGTTCCTTTTCCATGGTTTATCCCAGGAGATTGGATACAATTCCCTGTGCTCTACAATAGGACCTTGCTGTTTCCATTCTAAATGTCATAGTTTGCATCTACTAACTCCAAACTTCCAATCCATCCTTCATCGTCTCTGCTCCCCCTTGGCAACTGCAAGTCTGTTCTCTACATCTGTGAGTCTGTTTCTGTTTTGTAGATAGGTTCATTTGTGCCATATTTTAGATTGCACATATAAATGATATCATATGGTATCTTCCTCTTTGACTTACTTGTGCATCCTTAGTCGCTCTGTTGTGTCTGACTCTTTGTGACACCATGGACTGTAACCCACCAGGTTCCTCTGTCTATAGGGAATCTCCAGGTAAAAATACTGCAGTGGATTGCAAAAGCCCTCCGCCAGTGGATCTGCCCAACCCAGGGATCAAACCCAGGTCTCCTGCACTGCAGGTGGATTCTTTATTGTCTGAGTCACAAGGAAAGCCCAAGAATACTGGAGTGGGTGGCCTATCCCTTCTGCAGGGGAATTTCCTGAGCCAGGAATCAAACTGGGGTCTCCTGCATCGCAGGTGGATTCTTTACCAACTGAGCTAGCAGGGCGGCCCAACTTACTTAGAATAATAATCTCTAGTTGTATCCATGTTGCTGCAAATGGCATTATTGCATTCTTTTTTAGGCTGAGTCATATTTCATTGTTTACATGTACCGCATCTTCTCTATCCATTCACCTGTTGACAGACATTTAGGTTGTCCCCATGTCCTGGCTTTCCACCTGGCGTTACTGGTAAAGAACCTGCTTGCCAGTGCAGGAGATGTAAAAGATGCTGGCTTGATCCCTGGGTTGGGAAGATCCCCTGGAGGAGGGCATGGCAACCCACTCCGGTATTCTTGCCTGGATTATCTCATGGACACAGGAACCTGGTGGGCTACAGTCCATAGGGTTGCACAGATTTGGACAAGACTGAAGTGACTTACACACATAACACATGTCTTGGCTATTGTGAATATTGCTACTATGAACATAAAGGTGTTTGTATCTTTTTGAACCATCAGTTCAGTTCAGTCGCTCAGTTGTATCCGACTCTTTGCAACCCCATGGAAGGCAGCACACCTGGCCTCCCTGTCCATCACCAACTCCCTGAGTTTACTTAAACTCATGTCCATTGAGTCGGTGATGCCATCCAACCATCTCATCCTCCAACATCCCCTTTTCCTCCCTCCTTGAATCTTTCCCAGCATTTTGAACTATAGTTTTGTCTGAGTATGTGCTCAGGTTCTGTCCAGGTATATGTCCAGGTTCTATCTTTAATATGGTTAATTTTAGAAACTTTTCTCCTTTAAAATTTTCCACTTCATTTAATTTTTAAGCTTATTTGTGAGAAGGCCAGTAAAACGTTCCCATGATTTTTTAAACTTTCGTCTATGTAAATAGTTATTTCCCCCTAATTATTTCTTACTTTGTATACCTGTGCATCCTCACTTTTACTTGATTACATTAGCCAAGGGTTTATCTGTATTTTTAACTAAAAATAAGCCAAGAGATTATTTACTCATCAGATATATTGTCTTACTACTCTCTATCTCATTATTTTCTACTTTTATTTTTATTATTTTTCTCTTTACTTTTATCTGGCTTAATTATTTCTTTCTAGATTTCTGTTCCCAGATACTAATTCATTTGTCTCAGTTCTTTAATGTACACTGAAAAGGTATTAAAGGCTAGAAATGTTTCCGTGATTACTAATATATAGATTCTAATATGTAGTGCTTTCATCGTTGTTGCTTTTTAGAAATTCTTTAATTTTTGTATTTCTTTCCACTTTGACTCTATCAAAAGTTTTAAAATTTTTGAATAAAGGAAAACATTTCTTAAAATGCATTAGTGTGTGTAGGTTATTGCACTGTGATTGAATGATTTTTGTAATATCTCTACTCTATGGAACTTTCTGGAGTTTTTTTCTTTTCTAATTACTGTATGATTAATGTTTGTAAATGTCTTCATGTGTGCTCAGGAAGAAAGTTCATTCTTTATTACCTGTATGTAAAGTTCAATATATGTTCAAAAAGTTTGCCTCATTGATCGCATTATTTAGATTTTCTAAATTCTTATTTATTTTTCATTTATTTGATCTGTCTTCTGCTTAGTTGTGTGTACACTCTCCTGTTACTAGCGTTTCTTTCTGTGTGGCTTTGCACATCTACTATTTGCTTATAAATGTGATGTCTTTGTTCTTAGGTGCATTGATGTTTATAACTATGTTTACATAAGTTTAGCGTTTTTATTGTGAAGTGTACTTTTAACATTAAAATGTATCCTTTATCACTCTAGTTGCTGTATATTTTGATTCTACTTCTCTGACACCAACATCTCTGCATTCTTCCCATTTGCTGGTACTCATTTATCTGTTTCTCATTTATTTATTTTTGCCTTTAGGGATCATGAGTTTCTTGTATAGACCATATAGCTGTATTTTAATTCATGAAGCACAAATTTAAGGTCTTTTTCTTTTAACAGGTGAGTTAAGCCCTTGGTTGCAGAGAGCACCGAGTGGAGAAGTGAAGTGCAGCAATCAAGTTTTTGCCCTTTTTTTTTTCCCTTTTCCTTTGCAGCATCTAAATCCACCTACCTCCCTTGCATTTTACCTTTGCTACCTTCTTTCCTAAGGGTATTTCTCTCTCAATGATATCATCTTCTCTCTCTTGGAGTATTCCTTTTCTAAGAAGGCTTGGTCACCTTCTGGGACACTGTCGGGTACCTGCCCGGTGAGCAGTGCTTTGATCTGTGGCATGATCTTTTAATCTAGGTGATAACTTTCTCTTAGTGGTGAAGGCTTTAGAACAATCTTAGCCTGGGGCAAGCTTCCATCTCACCTCTTCCATATAGCTTTTTAAAAATTATATTTATTTTTAATTTATTGATCATTGCTTTAAACTATTGGTTTGATTTCTGCCATACATCAACATGAATTAGCCAGAGATGTACATATGCTTACCTCCCACCCTTACCCACCCCTCTAGGTTGGTACAGGGCCCAGGTTTGTGTTCCCTGAGGCACAGCAAATTTCCACTGGCTATCTCTTTTAAATATGTTAGTGTATCTAACATGCTACTCTCTCCATTCATTTCATCCTCTCCCCCACCCTTGTCCGTAAGTCTGTTCTCTATGTCTGCATGTCCACTGCTGCGCTGTGAATAGCTTTATCAGTACTCCTTCTAGATTCCACATGTATGCTTTAATATATGATATTTGTTTTCCTCTTTCTGACTTACTTCACTCTGTTTAATAGGCTCTAGGTTCATCCACTTCATTAGAACTGACTCGGATGTGTTGCTTTTAAGGGCTGAGTAGTATTCCATTGTGTACATACTATGGCCTCTTTATCCATTCTTCTGTTGACGGGCATCTAGGTTGCATCCATGTCCTCGTTACTGTAAACAGTGCTGCAATGAACACTGGGGTACATGCATTTTTTTCAGTTTTGGTTTCTTCAGAGTGTGTGCCTAGAAGTAGTATTGCTGGGTAGTATGGTGGTTTCATTCCTAGTTTTTTAAGGAATCCCCATACTGTCTTCCACAGTGACTGTATCAACTTACATTCCCATCAGCAGTGCAAGAGGGCTCCCTTTTCTCCATACCCTCCCCAGCACTTGCTGTTTGTGTATTTTTTGACGACAGCCAACTGTACTTGTTCTCTATGAAGGCGGGCAGCAGGAGTGCAGAAGTGTAAGGCGAGAGCTAAGTTTGCTCAGATACGTTTTTCTATTTAGAGTCAGTTTGCACTTTTAAAATTTTCTGTCTTCCAATTAGATTGAAAGCACGAGTTTTGTTCCATATAATTTCTTCTTACTGTTGACTTTTTCCCCTCTGGAGGAAATGTGGCACAATTTGTATTTCCATCATTGCTACTGTCTGGGCTATTGGGAAATATGAGAATCCTTGATTTCTTATGTTCCCTGTCTTACTCTATGTTCGGAATACTTCTGTGACTGCAAGTTAGAGGAATTTTGATGCCTAGGTAGGGAATTATATGTCCCTCTAGGATGTTGAAAAATATAAGAAGATGCTGGAGCCACACAGCCAGTGGATGGCCTACAAATCCAGCTGCTTTTACTAATATCAGGCCTTCTATTTCATGCAGCCTCTCTTGTCTTGCATACTGGCTTTCATTCTTATGCATGAAACTTTACGGTTGCAATATGACCACCATTGTTTCAAGCTCATGGCAGAAAAGAAGAAAACGGATCTATTCTAGCAGTCTCTCTTCTCTTTTTTTCACGAAAAAAAGTTATTAGAAAGCCTCCACTAGTAATATCTCCTTGGCCAGAAGTGTGTCACATGGTCCCTTCTCTCCACAAGAAAGGCTAAAAAGCTATGGAGTATTTGGCTTCTTTCAGATCCTATACTTGAAGGAGGCAAAGGAAAAAGAGTTGAGAGTAAATGTGAGCTGGGTTGGCCAGCACAGAGTATCAGCAGCACTTACATTTCTTCTGTGTACCTCACAGCACTTAGTGGATTTCAGCTCACATGAATTGACTTGAACTGACATTTTGGCTTGACCTATTTAATATGTATATGTAGAATACATGTATACATAGGATTATGCTTATGTCTATTTGTTCAGGAAGATCAATGATTGTTCTCATTTAATGGTATTTTATTTGAGTAAGTAATGCCAGTAATCCCAGTCTTAGCCATCCTGTAGTAATGTCACAGGTAGAATAATTCTTAGAGTAAAGGCTCTAAAGACCTAAATTTACAGACAACACAATACGGAAATTTAAGCTATGAACTCCTAAGTAAAAGCAGACATTCGTAATAGGGAACGCTGCCTCTATCCTCCTCCCCGGTTGATATATCTACAGACCTACCACTTATTTATCAATTACAATGTGTTTCTCTTAGGATGTTCTAGAAATCTAGTGGAGTGATATGTATAAAGCTCCTTACACATAAATGTCCGTTATAACAACTAATGGTATTAGTGATACAATGTTTGCCAAGCATAGTAATAACTGCATATATATACATATGCGTCCATGTATGCTCAAGTCACTTCACTTGTGTCTGACTCTTTGTGACCCTATGAACTCTAGCCCATAGGCTCCTCTGTTCATGGGATTCTCCAGACAAGAATACTTGAGTGGGAGTTTCCATGTCCTCCTCCAGGAGGTATATGTATATATAATAACATATATTTATGTATTCCTTGTAACAATTTTATGAGGTGGGCATTATTATCATTTTTCATATGAGGAAACTAAAGCTGATTGACATTTAAAAAATTGTCTATAAAGTAACATGGCTGATACATGGAGAGACTGGGGCTCTAGTCAATATCTGATTCCAGAGCCTGTACCTATAATGCTCTCCATGACAGTATTTAATAACCACCGTCTAAATTCTATATTATTAGAGGAGAGGACATATAGGTAACAGCTCCCATTGTCACTTCCCTCTTTGCTATGCTTCACTCCCACAACACTCCTATTATTTTCCGAAGCAGGAACATTAAAATTAGCACATCCTCAGAAAAGGTCTAGATTTAGTCATATTTTTTTTTGTATTTGTTCTTGGTATAACATTCATCACTAAAATTATTTTCTTATCTGTCTCTCTCAAAAAATAGGAAATTCCAGGTATGTATAAATCAAATCTGCCCTAATCAGGACTGCAATTAAAGGACTTCTCTATTTGAAAGAACTTTTTGTTAGGTAAAGGAATTTAGCTCTTTATCTGTCATATACCTGTCATATACCTGTCATATTTTTCCTATTTGAATTTTATTTTATAAACATTGGTGTTTTTAGCCTCTAGCCAGAATAAGTAAAGGGAAAAAAGGAAAAAAAAAAGACATAAATTACCAATATCAGGACTGAAAGAAGGGACATTAATGGAAATTCTATAAACAATAGAAGGTAATAAGTGAGTTATAAGCAAATTTATGTATACAAATAGATAAGTGTGATTAACAAAATCTTAGAAAGATACAAACTGATGATGCTTATTCAAGAAAATATTTACCTGAAAAGCCTTCTAGCTATTAAATTTAATTCACAATTTAAAATTTCCACAAACTACAGCCTATGATTATGCCTTTAGTGAAATCTATCAAATATGTAAGAAAGTAANAAAAAAAAAAGACATAAATTACCAATATCAGGACTGAAAGAAGGGACATTAATGGAAATTCTATAAACAATAGAAGGTAATAAGTGAGTTATAAGCAAATTTATGTATACAAATAGATAAGTGTGATTAACAAAATCTTAGAAAGATACAAACTGATGATGCTTATTCAAGAAAATATTTACCTGAAAAGCCTTCTAGCTATTAAATTTAATTCACAATTTAAAATTTCCACAAACTACAGCCTATGATTATGCCTTTAGTGAAATCTATCAAATATGTAAGAAAGTAATAATCTCAGTCTGCATAAAATCTTTCTGAAGCTAGAGAAAATGAGATGATGTCTCAAATCATTTGATGGGCTCAGCACACTGATACTAAAACCAGACAAAAACAATGCAAGAAAGAAAACCATAGACCAATATTTCTCAGCTGTAGGTACAAAACTTCTTTTAAAATGTTATAAAAGCAAATCAAACAATATTTTAGTAAAATACATTATGAATAGGTAGAATGTCATGGAACAAAAGGTTGGTTTAACATTTAAAAATAATCAACGTGAGTGAGTGAGTGAGTGAGTGAGTGAAGTCACTCGGTCGTGTCCGACTCTTTGCGACCCCATGGACTGTAGCCTACCAGGCTCCTCCTTCCATGGGATTCTCCAGGTAAGAGTACTGGAGTGGGTTGCCATTTCCTTCTCCAGGGGATCTTCCCAACCCAGGGATAGAACCCAGGTCTCCAGCATTCCAGGCAGATGCTTTAACCTCTGAGCCACCAGGGAAGCCCAAAATAATCAACGTAGTTCACTATATTAACACATCGAAGAAGTAAAACTGTCAGATTAATTCCATAAATGCAAAATAAGCATTTGATAAAAATTATGTATTTATTCATGATAAAAATGAAAAAAAAATCTCTCAGTGAACTAATGGGAATAACTTATTTTCCCACATAAGGTGCATTTTGAAAAAACCACAGCTAACATGAGAGTTAAGGATGAAAGACAATGATTCGCCCTTCAGACCAAGAAAACAAGTCAAGAATTTCTTCTTTCAACCCTTTTAGCCAGCATTAATTCAAGGTCTTACCTTGTTCAATAAGTTAATAAAAAGAAATCAGTTCAGTTCAGTTCGGTCACTCAGTCGTGTCCGACTCTTTGCAATCCCATGAATCACAGCACACCAGGCCTCCCTGCTGCTGCTAAGTTGCTTCAGTCGTGGCCAACTCTGTGCGACCCCAGAGACTGGAGTGGGTTGCCATTTCCTTCTCCAATGCATGAAAGTGAAAGTGAAGTTGTTCAGTCATGTTGTGACCCCATGGACTGCAGTCTACCAGGTTCCTCTGCCCATGGGATTTTCCAGGCAAGAGTACTGGAGTGGGTTGCCATTGCCTTCTCCCCAGGCCTCCTTGTCCATCACCAGTTCCCAGAGTGCACTCAAACTCACGTCCATCGAGTCAGTGATGCTATCCAGCCATCTCATCCTCTGTCATCCCCTTTTCTACCTGTCCCCAATCCTTCCTAGCATCAGAGTCTTTTCCAATGAGTCAACTCTTTGCATGAGGTGGCCAAAGTATTGGAGTCTCAGCTTTAGCATCATTCCTTCCAAAGAAATCCCAGGGCTGATCTTCTTCAGAATGGACTGGTTGGATCTCCTTGCAGTCCAAGGGACTCTCAAGAGTCTTCTCCAACACCACAGTTCAAA
>SJYX01020427.1:564838-575751 GCA_006410675.1 Oreotragus oreotragus
GAAGAATCAATGCTTTTGAACGGTGGTGTTGGAGAAGACTCTTGAGAGTCCCTTGGACTGCAAGGAGATCCAACCAGTCTATTTTGAAGATCAGCCCTGGGATTTCTTTGGAAGAAATGATGCTAAAGCTGAAACTCCAGTACTTCAGCCACCTCATGCGAAGAGTTGACTCATTGGAAAAGCTTACAATAACCCATGCATTTACTTTTGAAAGTTGAGAAGTCCCGGTTGACATATGTGTGCTGTGTGCTCAGTCACTCAGTCATGTCCAACTCTGATGTTGGGAGGGATTGAGGGCAGGAGGAGAAGGGGACGACAGAGGATGAGATGGCTGGATGGCATCACTGACTCAATGGACATGCATCTGAGTGAACTCCAGGAGTTAGTGACGGACAGGGAGGCCTGGCGTGCTGCGATTCATGGGGTGGCAAAGAGTTGGACACAACTGAGCGACTGAACTGAACTGAACTGAAGACAGCATATTAAAAAGCAGAGACATACTTTGCCAACAACAAAGGTCCATCTAGTCAAGGCTATGGTTTTTCCAGTGGTCATGTATGGATGTGAGAGTTGGACTGTTAAGAAAGCTGAGCGCCGAAGAATTAATGCTTTTGAACTGTGATGTTGGAGAAGATTCTTGAGAGTCCCTTGGACTGCAAGAAGATCCAACCAGTCCATCCTAAAGAAGATCAGTCCTGGGTGTTCATTGGAAGGACTGATGCTCAAGCTGAAACTCCAATATTTTGGCCACCTCATGCAAAGAGCTGACTCATTGGAAAAGACTCTGATGCTGGGGGGGATTGGGGACAGGTAGAAAAGGGGATGACAGAGGATGAGATGGCTGGATGGCATCACAGACTCGATGGACATGAGTTTTGGTAAACTCCAGGAGTTGGTGTTGGACAGGGAGGCCTGGCGTGCTGCGATTCATGGGGTCACAAAGAGTTGGGTACAACTGAGCGACTGAACCTAACCAAACTAGCAGACCATGTGCAGGACCTATACATTAGAAAGTTATAAAAGTTTTCAGAGGTAAGTTAAGAAAACTAATTTAGAGACAGATGTCCTCTGTTCAATATTCAAATAATTCAATATTGTTATGATATCAATTCTATTCAAATTGATGTATAAATTCAAAGTAATACCAAGCAAAATCCCATAGCTTTTTTTTTTTTAAGAAATTTGCCATGCATTAAACCACTTCAATATTGTAATTAGCCTCCAAGTAAAATGAATAAATTTTAAAAATAAATTAATAATAAAAAACATTATGCTTAATGAAAGAAGCCAGTTACAAAAGACCACTCACTGTACCATTCCATTTATATGAAATGTTCAGAGGAGGAACTCTGTAGAGGCAGAAGTAGATTAGTGGTTGCTTAGGGATGGAGTGGGCTTCCCAGGTGGCTCAGTGTAAAGAATATGCCTGCCAAGCAGGAGATCTGGGTTTGATCCCTGGATTGGAAAGATACTCTGGAGGAGGAAATGGCAACTTACTCCAGTGTTCTTGCTTTAGAAATCCCACAGACAGAGGGCTACAACCATGGGGTTGTAGAACCCATGGCGTCTCAGAGTCGGATATGACTTACAGGCTAAACAACAACAAGGGCTGGAGTGACTGCTTACGAGTATGGGGTTTCTTTTAGAGGAGACACCACTGTGCTAAAGTTAGACTGTGGTGGTTCTTGCACGACTTTGTGCAATACTGAAAAAAGACTGAAAAAAGGAGCCATACACTTTAAGCAGCTGAATTACATGACATATGAATCATAGCTCAATAAATGCGTTTTTAAAATGAATATACTATTTATATATACTGTAATACAATACAATAAAACTTTAAAAAATTGCAAACTGAACCCAAAATTCATATGGAAATGCAAAGAATCTAAAGTAACTAAAACCATTTTGAAAACTAAAGATAGTTCATTCTGTCTGATTTCAAGGCTTCTGTAAAACTGAAATATCAAGACAACTGAGGATTGACATAAGGATGGTATCAATGGAGAAAAACAGAGTCAGGCAATGGGCCTACACATACATGGCCAACTGATATTCAGCAAGGGTGTTGAGGTAATTCAAAAGCAATAGGCACCTTTTCAACAAATACCAGACAAGTGAATATCCATCTGTAAAGCAGAAACAATATCAAATGGAATCTCAATCTTTACTCCATTATCTTGAACAATATAAAATTAGCTAAAAATTAAAATTTCTGGGAAAAATCAAAGGAAGAAATCTTTGTAAGTCTGGATTAAGTAAATATTTCTTGGATATGACACAAAAGGCACAAACTATATAAGAAAATACTGGTAAACTGTATTTTGACAAAATAAACAACTTCTGTTCTTTGCAAGACATTAATAAAATGAAAAAAACCATATATGGGAATAAATATTTATAAAACATATCTTATAAAGGACTTATATCAAAATATATACACAAAAATCTCTTAAAAATCTAATAATAAGACAAGAAACAATCAAGCTAAAAATAGCCAAATGGTTTGAACAGACATTGAACCAAAGAAAATGTACTAATTGCAAGTGATTACAAATAAACACATGGGGGAAAGTGTTCAACATCATCAATCATTAGGAAAATGCAAATTAAAAACCTGTATTTACCAGAATGACTAAAATGATAAAGGCTGAAGATGCTAAGTGTTCGTGAAGATGCAGAATTGCAGAATAACTAGAATCCTTGTGAGTTGGTGGTAGAAATACAAAATGGTAGAGCTATTTTAGAAGAGAGTTGACATTTTCATATAAAATATATTTTATAAGTATGATGAAGGGAGGAAGAAAGGAAAAGAAAGGAAATAAAAACTGGTTATAAATAATTAAGATGTGTATAAGAGACAGGGGGGAAAGTGTTCAACATCATCAATCATTAGGAAAATGCAAATTAAAAACCTGTATTTACCAGAATGACTAAAATGATAAAGGCTGAAGATGCTAAGTGTTCGTGAAGATGCAGAATTGCAGAATAACTAGAATCCTTGTGAGTTGGTGGTAGAAATACAAAATGGTAGAGCTATTTTAGAAGAGAGTTGACATTTTCATATAAAATATATTTTATAAGAAATATATGAGTATGGATTTAAAAGTTAAACCCGTGCTTAATATTTTATGGTAGTCTTGCTGAAGGCAGGATCAATCCCCCTTCTCAAAATTGGTTCAGATATCAAGACAATTGATGCCACATATGCATCAGGAGAATAAGAAAGAGTTTATTATTCACATAATGAGGCTTTCTGGGAAGAGCAAGGCAAGCTCCCAAGCCAGTTCAAAATGGTTTGAAGGAGTCATGACTTTGTTCTTTACTGTGATGAAGACCAAGGTGGAAGTTACAGAGTAGTTTGAACTTGTCCATTGACACTAAGGGAGGGAGCTTTTGGGGCTTTTTATGGCTTGCCCAGATATGAAAAAAGAAAGGGAGAGGGGTGGGGCTTAAAGTTATCTATGGTCAAACATCAAAAATGGAGTTAGCCACTTTATTACACTGGCCATGCAACCCAGCAGTTCCATTTCTAGATATCTAACCAAAAGAAATGATAATATATATAGTTACAGAAACCTACATGCAAGTGTTTATCACCCAAACTGTAAACAACCCCAAAAGTCCATCAACTGGTGAATCAGTAAAAAAATTGTAGTAAATGGATATAACAGAATACTATTTTGCCATAAAGAGGAGCTATTTATAGGTACATGCAATAGTGTGAAAGAATCTCTAAGCATTGCACTGACAGAAGCCAGATACAAAGGTTACATACACTATGGTTACATTTAGAAGACAATCTGAAGAAGACAAAACTATAGAGACAGAAATCAGATAAGTGATTGCCAGGGACTGGAGGTTGGTTCAGTTCAGTTGAGGGACTTCCCTGGTGGCTCAGATGGTAAAGCATCTGCCTACAATGTGGGAGACCTGGGTTCAATCCCTGAGTTGGGAAGATCTCCTGGACAAGGAAATGGCAACCCACTCCAGGATTCTTGCCTGGAAAATCCCATGGGTGGAGGAGCCTGGTAGGCTACAGTCCATGGGGTCACAAAGAGTCAGACACAACTGAGCGACTTCAAGTTCACGTTCACGTTCAGTTCAGTTCAGTCACTTAGTCATGTCTGACTCTTTGCAACCCCATGGACTCCAACACTCCAGGCCTCCCTGTCCATCACCAACTCCTGGAGCTTACTCAAACCCATGTCCATTGAGTTGGTGATACCATCCAACCATCTCATCCTCTGTTGTCTCCTTCTCCTCCCACCTTCAATCTTTCCCAGCATCAAGGTCTTTTCAAATGAGTCAGTTCTTCNGACACGACTGAGCGACTTCAAGTTCACGTTCACGTTCAGTTCAGTTCAGTCACTCAGTCATGTCTGACTCTTTGCAACCCCATGGACTCCAACACTCCAGGCCTCCCTGTCCATCACCAACTCCTGGAGCTTACTCAAACCCATGTCCATTGAGTTGGTGATACCATCCAACCATCTCATCCTCTGTTGTCTCCTTCTCCTCCCACCTTCAATCTTTCCCAGCATCAAGGTCTTTTCAAATGAGTCAGTTCTTCACATCAGGTGGCCAAAGTATTGGAGTTTCAGCTTCAACATCAGTCCTTCCAATGAATATTCAGGACTGATTTCCTTTAGGATGGACTGGTTGGATCTCCTTGCAGTCCAAGTGACTCTCAAGAGTCTTCTCCAACACCCCGGGTCAAAGCCATCAGTTCTCAGGCACTCAGCTTTCTTTATCATCCAAGTCTCATATCCATACATGACTACTGGAAAAATCATAACTTTGACTAGATGGACCTTTGCTGGCAAAGTAATGTCTCTGCTTTTTAATATGCTGTCTAAGTTAATCATAACTTTTCTTCCAAGGAGTAACTTAAGCATCTTTTAATTTCATGGCTGCAGTCACCATCGGCAGTGATTTTGGAGGCCCCCCCCCGCCCCCGCCGAAAAATGTCTGTCATTGTTTCCATCGTTTCCCCCATCTGTTTGCCACAAAGTGATGGGACCAGATGTCATGATCTTAGTTTTCTGAATGTTGAGTTTTAAGCCAAGTCTTTCACTCTCCTCTTTTACTTTCATCAAGAGGCTCTTTAGTTCTTCTGCACTTTCTGCCATAAGTGTGGTGTCATCTGCATATCTAAGGGTATTGCTATTCTCCCAGCACTCTTGATTTCAGCTTATGTTTCATCCAGTCCAGCATTTCGCATGATGTACTCTGCATATAAGTTAAATAAGGAGGGTGACAATATACAGCCTTAACATACTCCTTTTCCTATTTGGAACCAGTCTGTTGTTTCATGTCCAGTTCTAACTGTTGCTTCTTGACCTGCATACAGATTTCTCAGGAGGCAGGTCAGGTGGTCTGGTATTCCCAGCTCACGAACAATTTTCCAGAGTTTTTTGTGATCCACACAGTCAAAGGCTTGGCATAGTCAATAAAGCAGAAGTAGATGTTTTTCTGGAACCTTCTTGCCTTTTCAATGATCCAACGGATGTAGCCAACTTGATCTCTGGTTCCTTTGCCTTTTCTAAATCCAGCTTAAACATCTGGAAATTCATGGGTCACATCCTGTTGGAGCCTGGCTTGGAGGTTGGTAGAGGGAACTGACTTCAAAGCACATGAGAATTTTTTGAGATGTATCATGCACGCGACTTTATATTTTTCAAAACTTAATTAACTCCACTTCTGGAGGGCAAAATTTGAGGTGTAAAAACTATATAACCATAAACTTGAGATAAAAAATAAACCTTTAGATGATAGAGTTAATATTACTGCCTTTAATTTCTAGTTAAGTAAACTGAAGCTAAAAAATTTAACTGGTCTGCTAAAAACCACTGGGGGATGGGGGTTGGGGAAGTGACAGAGGCAGGGCTTCAAACCACTGAACTTCCATCTCAAGTTTGTTCAGGATATTGTTTTTATCTCATACAAGCAAGCACTTTTATGACTGTTTCTCATCAACAATGTAGCATAAAAAAGACTTAGGCATGTATTGTGTCATTCCAAGGGGTCATATCAAGTCCATTAAGTCAATTTGGAAAAATTATCAAAGTTGAACAAATCAGATTTCTAGCTCAATGTAAAAAGGAAAAAATCTACTTAAACAATGAGGCCTTCCTGAAAACGGGTTGCTTGTTGATAGTGTCTGGGTAAAAGTCAACAGGCCAGGAAAGCAGAGCATGGGAGATGTTTGAAGAATTTAAAGAATAGTGTGCTGTTGCGGTTGCTGGCTTCTAAAGGCCCAGTCATCACACCTGCTCAGTAAAAGATGTGGAAGACATGTATCGCACCTAATAATGTGAAATAAGTCCTAAGGCTTGTGAGTGTTACAAAGAGGAAAACATTTATCTGCTAGCCTGAAGATGTATGGTAATACGGTAAAGTATGTTTATTCTGACAGAAAAGGGCTGTATATGTGGTATGTTCTGAAAGCAATACACAACATAACTGACTTAAATACACTTCTTTATAAATCCCATATAAGTGAAAATAAAGACTATTATCTTTTCAATCAACAATGTAAAACACTTTGTGCAAACTGTGATACACATTAAGAAAAACCTACAGATAATATCTACTGATTAAAATTAAGCTAATTTAATTAAAGACTGAAAATAATTCTTCATCTTACCTTTTATGGATTTAAAATTAAACTGTAATGTTAGGGTGATGGGATTAGGTGATTTGAGCCTATTTGGTATGATTGTAAAGTATTTTAATTTTAAAGCCTTGAGGATAAAGAAATCCAGCTAATTGCTGTGTGCACAGAAATAGCAGTAAACATCTACTGAGCTGGGACTCAACTAAAGCCCCTGAACTCAAGGGCAGAATTTAGCCCAGATCATTTGAAACTAACAACATCCTCCCTTATAATTATAAGATCAATGACAGACAAGATAACTAGTATATCTAGTAATCAAGGTAACAGCTTTTGCAGATCTAATTAGAGTATATTCTGTTACTTGGAATATATGCCAAAGGTGTTAAATTAATCTTCTGTACTTAAAGATGATGCAAAATCTTAGGAAAGTGATATGTATAATCTGTATTCCTCACTTCATAAACAGTAAGAGGCAATGAATAAATCAATACTGTTGTAATTATAGTTTTAGAGCACAGTTAGGACAAAGCAGCTATCCTTTCAGGAAAAGCATCAGTCTGAGTACCTAAAATTCAACTCTCTGTCTTGTACTGCCCTTTCAAGTTTAACAGTGCAATGAGTACTGGAGACAAGTTCAGGATATTTACAAGTTAGCCTGTCACCAACCAAAATGTTTGTTAGTGGCAGCTTGGTCTCAAAATCACACAAGCCTATGTTGATATCCTTGTGATACACAGGCCTTTGCCAGCTTTTACAGTGGTCATCTGTTGTTTTCGCCTCTATTTTTTTCCCGAGTCACAGAGTCTTCATTTTCCCTTGAGAAGTCCTCCCATCCTGATAGCATGCAGTCTTGGTGAAGCTGTAAAACACACATTCTAAGCTTCTCTGCCAGTCACTGGGTTCAAGGCTAGACTGTTCAATACCTGTAAGCTATCCTCTGCAAAGTAGGGACAGGTCCAGAGTTTGGAATATGAACAGGGCCAGGTCAAAAAAAAGACTCTCCCAGGTAGATGTAATTGCTAAGTTGATGGTGGCCATTTTTTGCTATTAAGCCAGAATGCACATGAGAATTTGAAAGAAATCAGAGCTGAGGATTTATATCAAAAGAAATATAGAGACCTCCTTATAACATTGTTTATATCTCCAAATCCAGATATGTCTGACAGCCAGATTCACCCACTGAAATATCTAGCAATAAAATAAAAATATTTTCTATTTGCTTAAATAAGCAACAGCTGACACAATCTACCAAATATGTCTATGCTTTGGTGCCCTAACTTGTAAAATTGAACATAAAAGTTACTGTTTTACAAAATTACTGTAACTCAGACAATTGCTGCTTTACTCCATTTAATATCTGTAATGACTCTCTGTGAAGTGTTAATTTTATCTCCATTTTACTGATGAGGAAATTGATGCTTAGATGTTAAGTAATTTGCCAGAGGTAATGTACTAGAGTAATCAGTGTTAATTGATATAAAATAATCTCAAAACTTCAGTGGCTTTACTCAAAGTCCAGTTGTACCCAAAGGTTAAAGGAGCTCTCCTGCACAACTTTGTTCTAAGCGCTTTGCAGGGATCCAGGCTCCCTCCTTCCTGGGGCTCTGCTTTCCTGCACCTTCAGTTTCACACTAATGTCACTCAGCCAGCAGGTAGAGCTGGTTGAGGTGTATAGAACATGGGGAAGGTAAACTAAATACACAACTATCCCAACTCAGAAGTGATATATATAATTCTTGCTAAAATTCATTGGCTAAAATCATTCACAGGATACCTTCTAACTGTAAGGGGTCATGTAGTCTGTTTGCTGGTGTATGGGGATGATCTGGAGGGATGATGTGGGGTGGGAGGTGGGAGGGGGGTTCATGTGTGGGAGTTCGTGTAAAAAAATAAATAAATACAAAAAAAAAAAAAAAGAAACTTAAATGTAGTATTATCTGTACCATAATTTGGCTAATAAGGGTGGAGCCTGGGTTTCAACCCAATCAAACTGACTATTTAGCAGGCCCTTAAGCACTATGCCACTTACAGTAATCTGTTGTCAGCACCTACTGAATGTGTGTGACGGGGCTAGGCATATGGCAGATGTTTAATAAACTTAAGTTTTCTTCTGAGAAAGAGAGAGAACAAGGGATGATGAAGGGAGGAAGAAAGGAAAAGAAAGGAAATAAAAACTGGTTATAAATAATTAACTTCTTTTGTGTTTCTTTTCAGTCTAAAAATCTTTACTTAGATAACTAGGGATGGAAAGAAAATGATGAATCATATTTCTTAAATTATAATACTTTAGAAAAAGGAGGACAATGATGGCAAAAGTGAGATGACAGGAAAGGTTAAATGCAGACTGTCTCATGTCCTAACTCAACCCATCCAGGTAACAGCTCATGAGGCAGAAACCACTGTGATGGTGTTGTGAGTGTCAGTGGTACATTTGATAATCTTTGGGTTCTTGTATTTGCATATATAATTCAAATCACAAGCCACAAGTCTTCTCTGCATTTATGCCTGAAATTTTCCCCTTTGAATTTTGTCCAGCTGTCTGCCTCTCCTCTCACAAGCCCATCAGGTTTTTCAATTCAGCCTTTTTAACTTGCCACCTCCTTGACTCAAGTGACTCTCAAGAGCTCTCTGCTGGGATCCATGCTACTTAATGGACATAACCCACGGGCAATATTGAAAGTAAATAAAAGGATGGAAAACAATGCAATACTATTATCAATTTCTCCAAATATGAACTAGTGTTTTCCTAACATTCTCTTCGGAGAAGGCAATGGCACCCCACTCCAGTACTCTTGCCTAGGAAATCCCATGGACGGAGGAGCCTGGTTGGCTGCAGTCCATGAGGTCGCTAAGAGTCAGACACAACTGAGCGACTTCACTTTCACTTTTCACTTTCATGCATTGGAGAAGGAAATGGCAACCCACTCCAGTGTTCTTGCCTGGAGAATCCCAGGGACGGGGGAGCCTGGTGGGCTTCCGTCTATGGGATCGCAAAGAGTTGGACACAACTGACGCGACTTAGCAGCAGCAGCAGCAACATTCCCTTGGCATAGGAGAGACTGGGCTATACCTTTCAACAAGACCTTATGAAAGCTGCAAGGATAATAAATTAGCCTAAACTCCTGTCAGACTCAGATCATTCTAGAGACTCTTCCCGGCCAGCTCTTCCTCTGTTTCCAGCATGGAGTATATCACGTGCTAAAGAGCAGCTGACATCCTCCGTCACCCATACCCTCACCTTCCATCAGTACAAATGTTCTAGGCATCCTAGGGCTTCAGATCTGGGCCAATCTGCTTCCAAACCCTCAAGAGAAGGTAAATGATTTTTCTCCCTTCAATTCAAGGCCAACATGGTGGTCTTTACTCCCTGATCACAGGCTAACAATTATTCTCTTCAGGGAAAAATCTTCCACTTAACAATGTGTGGGTTTTGGCCCATGGCTCAAAAAACACAATTATATAGTATACAATAGTCTGAAATTAGAACATTTCTATTTGTTTATATTATATGTGTATATATATATATATATATATATATATATTTTTTTTTTTTTTAAAGAAGACTACCTATGAGATACAACAATCTGATCCATGAAAAGCTACAATGAGCTTGCTTGAAAATCATGGATATATTTGACCAAAAGGTAAAAATACTAATTTCCTGACGTGAATAACCTGTGTTTAATATGTTATGCCAACTCAATGGTACCAAATCCAGAGTCCCTGAACCTTAAGACAGAGCTTGGCCTTTCCAAGATACTTACTCAAAATTCTAATGTACAAACAAATGAGCATACCTAATGGTAAGATTAGTATCTATTGAGATTACAAAATAATCATAATATGCAGTCCCAGTCTATGAAAACTCTCTTAGCTATTTTTTCTGAATAGGAAGTTTGGTTTACTGATATGCACCTCCTAAAGATGTTACTGAGGATTAGCAACAATAATCATAAGTATTACTGCACTAGACACACAAATAACCATTACCTAAAGAGAAAATGTGATAACCTACATGAAATGGGCCAATACCACAGAAAACACAGTCTGCCAAAACTGACACAAGAAGAATTAGACAATGTGACAGGTCTATATCTGTTAAATAAATTGAATCAATAACACCCTTCTAAAACAGAAAACACCAGACCAAAAATGAATTCATAAGTGAATTCTACTGAACATTTAAGTTAGAAATTACACCAATTCTCTACAATCTCTTGATATGCTAGAAGCAGAGGTGATACTTTCTAACTCATCTTGCTGCTAAGTCACTTCAGTCGTGTCCGACTCTGTG
>SJYX01020427.1:582048-623166 GCA_006410675.1 Oreotragus oreotragus
TTTTTTTGTATTTATTTATTTTTTTACACGAACTATTTTTTGAATATAAATGTATTTCTTTTAATTGGAGGTTAATTACTTTACAATATTATATTGGTTTTGCCATACATCAACATGAATCCGACACAGGTATACACGTGTTCCCCATCCTGAACACCCCTCCCTCCTCCCTCCCCGTACCATCCCTGATGCCTGGGGCTGGTGCACTGGAGAAGATTCTTGAGAGTCCCTTGGACTGCAAGGAGATCCAACCAGTCCATCCTAAAGGAGATCAGTCCTGGGTGATCTGATGGAAGGACTGATGTTGAAGCTGAAACTCCAATACTTTGGCCATCTGATGCAAAGAGCTGACTCATTTGAAAAGATCCTGATACTGGGAAAGATTGAGGGCAGGTGGAGAAGGGAACAAAGGAGGATGAGATGGCTGGATGGCGTCACCGACACAATGGACATGGGTTTGGGTGGACTCCGGGAGTTGGTGATGGACAGTGAAGCCTGGCGTGCTGCAGTTCATGGGGTCGCAAAGAATAGGACAAAACTGAGTGACTGAACTGAACTGACATAGAATATAATATTAAGTTTTAAATTATTGATTCTTAATTATGATACCTTAAATTGTGCTTAAGACTACCACTATATTTGTTTTCTATAGCCCTTGTCTGTTTTTGTTTCTTTTCCCTTGTTTCTTTTACTTCCTTTGGATAATTTTTTATTAATAGATTTTTTCACTTCTATTGGTTCTTTAGCTATACTTCAGTGTCTTAATGTTTTAATGGATACTCTCATGCTGGCCCTATGCTACCTTAACTCATAATAATCAAACTTTACTTATTATTATACCCTTCACATGTAATGTAAGAAACTTGTAATAGTACACTTCAGTTTACCTCTTTCCTGTCCTTTGCGCTGTTGTTGTCATCATATATAGTATTTGTACATTAATTATATAACCTCAAATCAATTGAAATTATTTTTGCTTTAAATTAATTGCTTGTTAATTTAATTATTCTTTATTTACCCATATATTTACTATTTCCACCACTCTTTATTCCTTCCTATAGATCCGGATTTCTGCATTTACATGATCCTTTAGCCCAAAGAACTTCTTTCAGCATGTCTGCTATGTGCATTTATTGCCAAAGTCTCTCAACTTCTGCTTATCTGAAAACATGCCTTCATATTTAAATGGTTATTTCAACTCTGCACATAATTATCATGACAATTCTTTTTCATTAAGTGCTTCAGAAATGGTATTCCATTATCTTCTGTCCTCCATTGTTTCTGATAACAAATTAGGCAAAATTGATAGCATTGTTCCCATGTATGTGTTCTCTTGCTGCTTTCAGTATTTTTCTCTATTGTTTTGGATTTCAGCAGATTTGACAGTCGCGTGCCTCTGTGTGTATGGTGTAAGGTGCTCATCTGATGAAAAGCATTTAATGAGCTTCTGATACTTGTGGGTCAATATTTTTAATTAAATTAAAAAAACCCAGACTATTATTTATTGAAATGTACTTTACATGACTTTCTTTTTCTTCTGCGACTCTCAATTGCTGTGGGTCTGCTCTTACTGACTACTTCTGATTTGAGGTCACTTGTTTCTGCTTCTTTGTATGTTTCATATATTATAACTGAATTCCAAGCATTGTTAATAAGGAAATAATAGAGGCTTAAGATATGAAGAGGGGGGGCTTTATTTTATTTTCTAGAGAATTTAAGCCCTTTCCTCTCTTTGGCAATTAGAGTACATAGATGATGATTTAGTTTAGTTTAGCTTTCTCTTTTTTTTTTTTTCCAAAAGTCAAGTTGAATTTTGGCGGAATAGAGTGTTAATTAGATTGAGTTCACCTTTGGTTAGCCTTTCTGATCCTTTCTACACTACCACTGCTCAGAACTGACCACTTGGTTCCTGATCGCATTTGAGCTAGATAAGGTAGGGGGTGGACCAAAGTTTCAAGTGGCTTTGGTCCATGTTTGGATTCAATATCCTATTCATTTCTGAATAACTCTAATAAAATGGCAAAAGTGACTTTTGCAGATTATGATTACCACTAAATTGACTTTGGTTAATCCTTTCGCTTTCACTTTCACTAATCCCTGGGTTGGTAAGATTCCTTGGAGAAAGAAAGGGCAACCCACTCCAATAATTTTGCCTGGAAAACTCCAAGGACAGAGGAGCCTCGTGGGCTACAGTCCACAGCATCACAAAGAGTTGGAGATGACTGAGAACGCGCACACACACACACAATCAAAATGAAAACAAATCACCTAAGCAGACCTAACCTCATCACATGATCCCTTTAAAAGCAGAGTTTTCTCTTGTGAGCGGAGAGTAGCAAGGGAGGAAGCGAGGTGGATTTCAGGGATGAGAAGTTGAAACAAAGTTTCTGGTTTGAAGTGAAAGGGGGCCACATGCAAAGCACTAAGGGCATCCTCTAGAAACTGAAAACAGCCCTCCACCGACAACTTGCAAGGCAGTGGGGACTTTGAGCCAAATAGTCACAGGTAGCTTAATTCTACCAACAAAATAAGCTTAGAAGGAGATTTCCACCCCCCAAGTCTCCAAACAAGAACTCAGTTCCCCCAATATTTTGATTTTGGCCTTGTGAGAACCCTCAGCTTTGCCATTGTGAGCTTCCGACATAAGAGACCCTGAGCTAATAAATGGGTGTTGCTTTAAACTACTCAGTGTGCAGTAATTTGGTTATGGAGCACAGAGAACAGATATAGCCAAGACACAAAGATGAACTGCGCGATCAAAGCTAAAGGTAGTCTTTGGTAATGACCATCTGCCTTGGTATCTGAATGCATGCAGCACTGAAAAGTCCACATTTCAGAAAATACCTATTTCTCTCTTTTACTATTCAAAATTCACCCAATAAGATGATCCCAAAAGTATTAAGACTACGTGTCGTCTAAATTTTCCCACAAATCTCTACCTGTTTTTCTTTATCTGGCACATGTATATTTAAATTTATAATCACCAGCATAAATGTGTTAGTAATCTAGAGTGACACTGTCTATTTAAATGGTGTTGAAACCAGAGTAGGGGGAACTATCCCTTAGTAGTTGGAGATATTAAAAGTAAGCATGGTTGCTATGTGATGGTAATTTATTAGAAGGCCACTCATAGAAACTGAATCTCTTTCCTAAAAGGTTAAGAAGTGGCTCTTGTCGTTCCAAACCCAGCCCTGCAGGATGGCTCCTGCAAGGAAGGGCGGTGAGAAGAAGCAGTGCTGGTCCACCATCAACGAAGTGGTGTCCAGAGAATACACTATCAGTATTCACAAGTGCATCCACGGAGTGTGCCCCTAGGACACTCAAAGAAATCTGGAAATTTGCCGTGAAGGAGGTGGGAGGACCGGACGTTAACATTAACACCAGGTTCAACAAACGCATCTGGGCCACAGGAATAAGGAGTGTCCTATACCGGATCTGCGTGCAGTTGTGCAGAAAATGTAATGAAGACAAAGATTCCACAAACAAGCCCTACACGTTGGTTACCTAGAAGCCCATCATCACCTTCAACAATCTTTAGTTAATCTGGATGAGAAGTAAGTGCTGATTGTCCAATAAAATTATTGAACTGCCACCAAAAAAAAGAAAGAAAGAAAGAAACTAGTTCTTAGGGATAAAGTTGACATCTGCTAGTACATATGTATGTTTTACAGGTGTCTCAGCATTGTAAGTTCAACATATGCCTTCACTTGTGTTGAACAACTTTCTGGATTTAGCTAAATTGTTTTAGAAGAGCCTCATTGAAAACTCAAGAGTTATTTTTATAAAAAAAAAAGATTTGAAAGCATGTTTTTATTTAGCACTAAGCTGCAGCATGTAAACAGTGGTCTGAAAAACCCTGTGCTCTTCAAGATTCTTGCTCCACATTTCTCTGTTAACCTAACTCTGTTCTCAACCTGCCACCAAAACAGTCTAGTGATTATAGATAGTGATAAAGAAAACACTCCGGAGTCCAGCAGATAAAAGTATAAATTAACCATTTATTAGCTGAGTAAATAACAGCATCTATGAATCTCAGTTTTCTCATCTAAGAAGAAAAATTTCCATGTTGAGCCATTATGAGGATTATTTTAACAAAGTCAGTCTAGAGTTTATCATTGTTCTGACCCAATTTGTAGTGCATATTTTTTTATTAATATTTATTCTGAAATCTAACTGTTTTGATCTCTCAGCTTATTTAAAATTTCACCAAAAATTCAATTGTATTTACTAAATTTTGCTCTCAGTGTTATCATTTATTCAGAAACCTGTTGCTTTCTTGTCAACAGTTCTTCATTCATCATCAATGAATACTACTAAAGTCATCAATCTGAGTTAATGACACTTTTTATAATGAAGCCTTAGTAGCTTAAAATAAGTCTGAAAAGATATTTTAAACTTAATTCCCTAGTTGTTAATGTGGGATATTTAGCATTTTCAGAAAGGGTTTCATTAGTCCAGACCAGAGGGACCACATTATATTAATCATTTTTCTGTATTTTAGTTCCTATAAGCACTTTATGACAAATTTTGTTCAGCTGTAATCACTGTTATAATGAAATGATAGTGTTCATTTTCTAGACTTTACAAGGTCCAGTAATTATTTTTTAACACAGGGAAACCATATTCACCAATCTATACTTTATGAGTCTGAACTAGACAGTTCAGTATTTTATAAATTCAAAGCAAGACTCTATTATTTATTCTAAATGTGACAGCATAGCGTTAGAGATGGGCAGCCTCCACACGAGTAATCTGCTGATTAGTGCATGAATGGATATCAGAAGCCAGCAAAC
Source organism: Oreotragus oreotragus (assembly GCA_006410675.1). Lineage (NCBI taxonomy): Eukaryota > Metazoa > Chordata > Mammalia > Artiodactyla > Bovidae > Oreotragus > Oreotragus oreotragus. The sequence continues at coordinate 586,842 of SJYX01020427.1, forward strand.
TCCAATTTGCACTGAATGCCAGCTGCATAACAACTTATCAGAGAAGCCCAGATACCAGGGTAAAGAAATATCCCTTCCTTAATTATGAGCACGTGTATGCCAGTGCAAACCTGCATGAGTATGACTGAGCATTCTGAGATAATAAGTTAATGCTATTAAGATTCATTACATATTCCTAATATGCATACCAACACCTTTTAGTGGTAATATGTTAAGTCCCAAGCTCCAAGACTGTGCTGACAAAGTCCAGTGAGAATGCAGTGGTTTCATCAGGAATGTCAGTATGTGTCCTAAATAAGACTTTGGAACATTTTAGAAAAGGAGATTTTGGAGATTGCATATACTAATTCAGTGTTAATAGCATGTGATATTAATTATTTATCATAAAAACAAAGATCTTTCTGTTTGGTATATAGGCATCTGGTTTTTGTACTAAAATATTAGTAAAAGGAGAAATTAATGCAAAGTGAAGAACAGATTAGTGAGAGCCTACCTTGGCCTCAAACCTGTTTTATTTGGCTAAAATTTAAATGACATTAGGTGGCATTTGTACTGTCCACAGTCTATTGCTTTATATTGATTTATTCATTTACATTATGTGACTGGTTCCTGAAGGTATTTGAACTTCAGACTCAAGTTCTAAATGTTTAAGACAAACGGACCAGGCATGTAAATGTGACTGACTCATTTCTTCAGCTGTCATGTCAGAGTTTGACAAAATACAAATGCAAGATTCCACCTGACATGGAAGGCTGTAATATAACAGGAAGTGTCTTGATTTGGGAAAGAGGAAACAGAGTTTCATTTATCCATTCATTTAATCATTTAGATGGACCAACATGTGATGACTGCCATTAGGTACAGCAATGAGCAATAATACTGTATACTAAGACTGTTTTAAGGATTCAACCTGATAATGCATGTGTATCAGGTAAAAATCTTATTTTCTTTGCAGATTCCCTTGACTGTCCTCATTTCTTCTTTTTCCTGGTCAGCATGTTGCCCATGCCTAATAGCTCCTTTATGACTAGATGAAGAGCCACATCTTAGGGATCTGGCTTGTTGACAGAACACCAAGGTGCTAGATAAATTACCTGGATATATGAAAGTGTGAGCTTCCTGTGGAGTAAATGTCACTATTGGGAAATGAGAATGAAATGAAACTAAGTAGACAAATTTCTTCTCTTCCTTTAATCTTGGATTGCTCCAAGGTGCAGTTCTTTGCAAGTCTTCAGGAAAGTCCTATATGCCAAGCAAATATACCCACTAGGTAACTTGTGGATGTAGTGACTGACACATTAAAATGATTGCATTTCATTGTTTATTGTCTTATATGTTATTTCCCTCTCCTCTTTCCACCTTTCACTACTCTAGGCTTATGTTCCCCAAATAAAGTACCATTGTGAAACGACAAGTCATCCTGTCTTTCTGAGCCTCAAGAATAGAGTTGAATAATTCATAGACTTCGTCTAACTCTCAGTTCTCACATTAGAATTCTATGACTATCAGCAAGGATACTAAAATTATTTATTTTGTAAAATAGCCATTTTCCAGAATGGCTAAAGCATTATATTAGAAGTGATCTTTTTAATATAAACTTAAAAATCAAAACAGTTTTCTGTTTTTTCTTAAAGAACATTACTGGTCCCCAAATCCTATTTTGCATCTCAAAATTTAAAAGAATTGCATTAAGCAATTTCTAAGTGAGCAACACATCTCTGTAATTCTATAATTTTATGATTCCATTTGGACAGTCTCATGTTTTAACAGCCTTTTTTTAAAAAAAGGAGGAAAGGAATTACCATTTATTGTGTCAAAAGTATGGCTGCAGGCATTAAGCAACTTACTTTATATACATTATTTTACTTAGTCTCCACAAATGAAAGAATTTTTTTCTCTTTTCTAAAGCTGTGGAAGTTAAGACGCGACCACATGCATGCTCAGTTGCTTCAGTTATGTCCGACTCTTTGCAACCCTGTGGACTACAGCCAGCCAGGCCCCTCTGTCCATGGGGTTCTCCAGACAAGGATACTGGAGTGGGTTGCCATGCCCTCCTCCAGGGGATCTTCCTGAACGAAGGATAGAACTTGCATGCCCTGTCTCCTGCATTGCATTTTTACCATTGAGCCATTGGGGAAATCCCCAGAATTACCAGGTACACATAGCTAATAAGAGGCAGGCACAGGTGAAAAGGCTACCTGTCCATCTTTATAAAATTTTCATCTTCTTCCTTTGATTTTCTTCCCTCCACAAAAAACCTGTTACTTAGAAAACACTCATTAACCCACAGGTACACAAATTAAATACTCCCTTAATATTTTACCTATTGCCAGCATGGTAAAACCAGAGAAGGCAATGGCACCCCACTCCAGTACTCTTGCCTGGAAAATCCCATGGACGGAGGAGCCTGGTAGGCTGTAGTTCATGGGGTCACTAAGAGTCAGACACGACTGAGCGACTTCACTTTCACTTTTCACTCTCATGCACTGGAGAAGGAAATGGCAATCCACTCCAGTGTTCTTGCCTGGAGAATCCCAGGGACGGGGGAGCCTGGTGGGCTGCCATCTATGGGGTCGCACAGGGTCGGACACGACTGAAGTGACTTAGCAGCAGCAGCAGCAGCATGGTAAAAAACATTAGTAACTTAGAGCTATAGCATTATATCTCATTCAAATAGTCCTTGTAGCTGTCAAGGGTAACTGACAAGTTTAAAAAAAAAAATTTTTTTTTGACAATTTAAAAAATATTTTCCTTTTAACTCAGCACATTACAATATTAACTTTCTGGATATATTTCAACTAGTTCAACATTTCATTCACTGTAGTAATAGATAGTAATAGCATCTATCAGTGTCTGTTACCAACACATTTGTGCTTTGCAAATACAAATATAAAGGATATCCACAAGACAATTCTGATACCTAAGAAATATTAAAGTCCTTTCTCATTTTCAAAGAAAAGCTTTTGTTACAGTCAGTGTTGAACATGTGTTTAAAAAAAAAATTTTTTTTTGACAATTTAAAAAATATTTTCCTTTTAACTCAGCACATTACAATATTAACTTTCTGGATATATTTCAACTAGTTCAACATTTCATTCACTGTAGTAATAGATAGTAATAGCATCTATCAGTGTCTGTTACCAACACATTTGTGCTTTGCAAATACAAATATAAAGGATATCCACAAGACAATTCTGATACCTAAGAAATATTAAAGTCCTTTCTCATTTTCAAAGAAAAGCTTTTGTTACAGTCAGTGTTGAACATGTGTTTATTTTATTGTACTTGAATAATTTAAAACTGGTAATGCACACATGGACTAAGGTAAGTCTATGCTAGCAAAATAGGAAGTCATACCAATATATCATTCACAAGCTTTAAGAGCCATGACATGAAATAGAGAATTAAATCTATGTTTATAGTTAACACAGAGATATTTAACTTAGTTTTTTAACCACTAAATTATCATTTATGATCAGATATTAGAATCTTCCCCATGGTACAGCTAAACATATCAGTGAAAAAAAACTTTTTACATTAATTATTAAGCATAATTAAACACTAATTTCAGAACATAGCTCATAATAAGAATATATCAAAAGTAAAATAATCTTATGTATCTCTGCCTGACTCCTATACATTGATTTAATTCTTATGATTCTCATTAAAAAACTTGGTCTAAACATTGACTGGTTAGAATAATCTTGGATAACCTCGTTAAAACATTAGGTTACTAGAAATGTTCACGGTATTGCATTTTCAATGTACTCCAGTTATCCAAAGAATCTCATTGTAAGAAATTGTAAGATGGAAGATGACGTGGAAAGACAGAATATAGAAAAAGCCAAAAAAAGGGTAAAATACATATGGTGCTTTGTTTTTAACATATAGCAAAGGGCCTCACGTACTAAATGAAACAAAAGTCTCCAAATGATCCTAAGTGGTATGTGGATGCTCAGCCAAGAGTTCGATTTCTATCATCTGTGATGATACACAGTGTCTACTGAGTGACTCCCAAATGGCTGGGGGGCTAGATGCAAACAACACCCCAAATCAAGACTGAGCTTGCATGCCAGCGTGCTAAGTTGCTTCGGTCATGTCTGACTCTGTCCAACCCTATGGACTGTAGCCTATCATGTCCATGGGATTCTCCAGCCAAGAATACTGGATTGCCATGCCTTCCTCCAGAGGATCTTCCCAACCCAGGAATGGAGCCCACAGCTCTTACGTCCCCTGCATCGGCAAGAGGGTTCTTTACCACTAGCACCGCCTGGGAAGCCCCATTAAAACTGAGACCAGATTCAACTTTTGTTTGGAAGGAAAAATAACATAACTGTTTTAAAGTGTTCTATTTTACCAAAGGTCTCAAACTACTATTCTACTCATGGTAGAAAAAATATGTTGATCAACATTTGCATGTTCAGAATAGCCAGAGGCAAATATAAGCAGAACAACCCAAAACTGGCAGAGTTGTCCTCAGAGGCTCACACCTCCCTCCTCATATTCTCCCCAACTTCTGGTCCTCCAGAGAGGCCTTTGATTTACTGCTGGCTTCAGAGGAACGTGTGAGCTCAGCCTCCCTCTGAAGTAGTCCTTTCCAGACCAAGTTCCATAGGTCACCTCAGGCTACTTATTCACACAAATGGATATAATGATTCATTTATTCATTTCCTCAATAAACATGTGCTAAGGCACCTGTCCATTTTTTGCCAGGCACTGTGCTGGACACTATAAAAATATCACTACAGTAAGCTTAGTTAATAGGCTTCCTTGGTGGCTCAAACAGTAAAGAAACTGCCTGCAAGGCAGGAGACCTAGGCTTGATCCTAGGGGAAGATCCCCTGAAGAAGGGAATGGCAACCCATTCCAGTATTCTTGCTTGGACAAAGGAGCCTAGAATTAACAGTTAGTGGGATCGCAAAGAGTGGGACCCAACGGAGTGACTAACACAATAAACTTATTTAACACAATGGTAGGAAAGACGGGGGCTTCCCTGATTGCTCAGTGATAAAGAATACACCTGCCAATGCAGGAGACTCTGGAGACATAGGTTCATTGCTGGGTCAGGAAGATCCCCGGAGGAGGGCATAGCAACCCACTCCAGTATTCTTTCCTGGAGAATCCCATGGACAGTAGGGCCTAGCCAGCTATAGCCCATGGCATCCCAAAGAGTCAGACACAACTTAGCAACTGAGTGCACGCACACACACATGGGAAAGATAGAATTTTGCTTTGTTATCTGTAATCTTGCTCTGCTGCTGCTGCTGCTAAATCGCTTCAGTCATGTCCGACTCTGTGCGAGCCCATAGACAGCAGNGGCCTAGCCAGCTATAGCCCATGGCATCCCAAAGAGTCAGACACAACTTAGCAACTGAGTGCACGCACACACACATGGGAAAGATAGAATTTTGCTTTGTTATCTGTAATCTTGCTCTGCTGCTGCTGCTGCTAAGTCGCTTCAGTCATGTCCGACTCTGTGCGAGCCCATAGACAGCAGCCCACCAGGCTCCTCCGTCCCTGGGATTCTCCAGGCAAGAACATCAGAGTGGGTTGCCATTTCCTTCTCCAATGCATGAAAGTGAAAAGTGAAAGTGAAGTCACTCAGTCGGGCCCGACTCTTAGCGACCCCAGGGACTGCAGCCTGCCAGGCTCCTCCATCCATGGGATTTTCCAGGCGAGATTACTGGAGTGGGTTGCCATTGACTTCTCCATCTGTAATCTTACTTTGCTGCATTTTGAAAGAGTAATATGTACATTGTTAACACAAAGAAAGAGACTCTAGTGCAAAAAATTTAAGCAGAAATAAATATATTTTAAATAGAAATGACTCTCCTAAAACTCTCAAATTCTTTCATGTCCCATGAAGGATCTAACATCTGGACCTCTGCCTCAAAAAGCAGCAAGGCTGAATTCCAATAGCTCCAAGCAAGCCAAGACTTCCTTTAGGCTATCTTCTCTTCTGCTGACCCTGGAAGACCCAGGTGTGATAACTGGGTTTGAAGTGAAAAGTAGGAAACAAGAAAACAAAACAAGATGTGCCTTAGGGAGGTCAAGCCTAAGCCAACAGGAAAAGAGAAGCCGTGGAACGAACATGAGATTGAAATTCTGGTTTTAGACAACACCAAAACTTTCAGCACTCAATACGAATCTTCATTAATTAAAATATGACTTATAATACTGGAAAAGTATGAATTTTGCCTGTGAGGCAAACAAGGGGTAGGGAAAAGGAGATCCAATGGAGCATGTTTGAAGAGTAAGGATGAAGAATAAGGAAGTCTTTTCCTATTTATGACACAGATTTCAGCTTTCCAGGTGGCACTAGTGGTAAAGAACTCACCTGCCAGTGTAGGAGAAGTAAGAGACACGAGTTTGATCCCTGGGCTGGGAAGATCCCCTGGAAGAGGGCAGGGCAACCCACTCCAGTATTCTTGCCTAGAGAATCCCATGGAAAGAGGAATCTGGCAGGCTGCAGTCCAAAGGGTTGCAAAGAGCTGGACACAGACTGAAGCAACTTAGCACATGCACCATTTTAGCCTACTAACAAAGTGATTGCAATGATTTTTTGTACGTTTATTGCATATGTAGCCAAGTCATCGCCCGCCCCCCCCCTTTTTTTTGAAATATAGTCACCTTACATTGCTGTGTCGCTTTCTGCTAGGTGAATCAGCCATATGCATACATATAGTACACTGTGCTGTGCATATAGTATATAGCACTATACATAGAGTATAGTGCTGTGCTCTGTCCAACTCTTAGTCCAAGTCATCGCCCGCCCCCCCTTTTTTTTTTGAAATATAGTCACCTTACACTGCTGTGTTGCTTTCTGCTAGGTGAATCAGCCATATGCATACATATAGTATACTGTGCTGTGCATACAGTATATAGCACTATACAGAGTATAGTGCTGTGCTCTGTCCAACTCTTAGTCACTCAGCTGTGTCCCACTCTTTGCAACCCCACGGACTATATAGTCCATGAAGTTTTCCAGGGAAGAATACTGGAGTGGGTTGCATGCCCTCCTCCAGGGAATCTTCTCAACCCAAGGATGGAACCCAGGTCTCCCACATTGGAGGCGGATTCTTTACCATCTGAGCCACCAGGAAAGCCCAGGAATACTGGGGTGGGTAGCGTGCTCCTTCTCCAAGGGATCAAACTGGGGTCTCCTGAATTCTAGGCAGATTCTTTACCAGCTGAGCAACCAGGGAAGCCCGTATGTATCTCTTCTCTTACAGATTTCCCTTTTAGGTCACCACAGAGCACCAAGTACAGTTCCCCATGCTGTAGAGCAGGTTCTCATTAGTCACCTATGTTATACATAGTGACGTCTATATGCCAGTCCCAGTCCCCCAAGTGGGCAGTTCTTCCCCTTTAGTATCCATGTGTTTGTTCTCTATGTCTGTGTCTCTAATTCTGCTTTGTAGATAAGATCATCTCTACCATTTTACTAGATTCCATATCTATGCATTAACATACAACCTTTGTTTTCCTCTTTCTGACTTACTTTACTCTGTATGACAGTCTCTAGATGCATCCACATCTCTGAAAATGGCACAATTTCATACCTTTTTATGGCTGAGTAATATTCCATTGTATATATGTACCACATCTTCTTTACCCATTCCTCTGTTGATGGAAATTTAGGTTGCTTCCATAGCCGGGTTATTGTAGTTTGTACTGCAATGAACGTTGGGGTGCATGTATCTTTTTGATTTACGGTTTTCAAAGCAAGATGAAAAGAAAACCCTCAGAATGGGAGAAGATATTTGCAAATGAAGCAATTGACAAAGGATTAATCTCCAAAAATAGAAAATAGCACATGCAGTTTAATATCAAAACAGCAAACAACCAAGTCAAAACTGGGCTGAAGACCTAAATAGACATTTCTCCAAAGACATACAGATGGCCAAAGATGCCTAACACCACTAATTATTAGAGAAATGCAAATCAAAACTACAATGAGGTATCACCTCACTTTTGTCATAATGGCCATCATCAAAAAATCTACAAACGATAAGTGCTGGAGAGCGTGCGGAGAAAAGGGAACACTCTTACCTTGTTGGTGAGCATGTAAATTGTTACAGCCACTGTGAACACTCTTACCTTGTTGGTGGGCATGTAAATTGTTACAGCCACTATGAAAAATAGTACGGAGCTTCCTTACAAAACTAAAAACAGAACTACCATATGACCCAGCAATCCCACTACTGGGCATATACCCAGAGAAAATCATAATTCAAAAAGTCATTCGGTTTCAATAAGATATTTTTCTGTCTCTGGTTTCCTGTGTGCTTCTGTCTAGAACCATTCTCGATGTCAAGTGCTGTGTGGCTTCAGCACTCCCCTACTTAAGAGCAACCTGCTCACTCTAGATTCACATACACTCCTAACTATTCAGAGTCTGCCTAATTCTCTAAATGTATTAACTGGCACTGGATTGACACCTTCTATGTTGATCAGCAGTTGTTACATTGGCTTCTAAATTACTTCAGCTTGGCATTACAGAGATAATATGTCACTAATACAAACTTGTGTATTTACAATATTAGAATCGCTGTCTTCTTATTTTTTCATTACTACTGTATTTTCTGAGTCTCCCTCATTACCATGTGTATTGTTTCATTGTTTACATATTCAAGGCTATTATCTCTAAGGCTGTCGGCAGAAGCATTCTGAGATAATGATGCTGTGGAAAGAGAATTATCTAAATATGGCACTTCCTGCTCATGCTCAAATATATTATTGTGTAACTCTTTAGATGCTTCTTCTGAGTCCTCACTAAGGCTAAGGCCTATGGGAATTATGGAGCATTGACTGCCTTTGTCTAGAGTCTAAAGATACAGACACAAAACTAGAGACAGAAAAACCAATCAAGACTTGAAGCGGAGTTCCAATGACAGTAACAGAGGACGTGAAACTATCCAATAAAATATATTTTTTAATAGCATTAGTAACGTGAGAGCATTTGTTTGAGAGTCTCAAGGTAAAACAATGATGGAGATGAACATGAAATATTTCAGGAGTCGTGTTTGGTTTGATTTAGAGATTGCTTGGTCAAAAGCCGATGGTCCTCAGGGGACTTCACCCACTTTTCTGGCTTTAAATATCAACTATTCAGCCATGCCTCCCAAATTGCTATCCTTATCTCTGACCTCTTCATTGAATTTCAAGTTCAAATATCCAACTTCAGATTTGTTAATGTTTTTTAGATTTTTTTATATGGACCATGTTTAAAGTCTTCAGTGAATCCGTTACAATATTGCTTCTGTTTCATGTTCCAGTTTTTTGGCCACCTGACCAAGGAACAAACCCACACTCTGCACATTGGAAGAAAATGTCACAGCCACTGGACCACCAGGGAAGTTCCCCAACTTCCAATCTGATGTGAATCCGTTACAATATTGCTTCTGTTTCATGTTCCAGTTTTTTGGCCACCTGACCAAGGAACAAACCCACACTCTGCACATTGGAAGAAAATGTCACAGCCACTGGACCACCAGGGAAGTTCCCCAACTTCCAATCTGATCTCTACACTGGGGTGTATATTTACATCTTAAACTTGACATGGCTAATATGGAACTCTTTTTCTCCCTCCAAAATCTCTTTGTTCGCACTCTCCTCTGTCATCTATCCTCAGTACCTGTCAACATCATGGACTCCACGAAAACCAAGACATCTCCCCTGACTCTTCTTTCCCTCTTCCTCCCAGCTGATCAAGTCCTGTGGGTTTATCTCCAAAATCGATCCTGAATCCATCTAATTCTCTCCCTCTCCACTGAGACCACTATCGCCCGGGAAATCATCATCTCGTAATGCACACCACCTCCCAACAGGGAGCACAGCCTCCACTCTTGCCCCTCTGCCCACAGCAGTCAGAGGGGACTTCGTAAGATGTGTGTCATGCGGTGGCATGCCCCTGCTTAAAGCCCTGGTGGCTTCTTAGCATACTTAGAATCAAATCTACACCCCTCACCAAGGCCCACCCAACCCCAAGTGGCTTGCTCCTGCCTGCCTCTTGTGCCGCACCTCCTTTCACTCCCTCCAGCCACACTGGCTCACTTTTGCCTCATGTTCTTTACATGTGCTGATCCCTCAGTCTAAAATATTCTGCTTTCAGGTCTACATATGGATGGATGGCTGCTTCCCCAAAATGCTCAGGAAGGATTTTCAACACCCCAGCCACAGTCCCTCACATCAAGTACCCCTTTGTGGTCCTTATCACCCTCTGAAAGTATCTGGTGCATAAATTCCTTTGCATAGTTATTATCTGTCTTATCCCACTAGACTGCAAGCTCCATGAGGGCAGGACTCTTGTCTCTGTTGCTTCCCACTGTGTATCTAGGATCAATAATGGTGCCCAGCTCATAGCAGTCCCTCAGTGAATATTCACAAATGAATGAATGATTGGAATTAAAACTATTTATGACTCAGTGTCAGAGGCCCACATGCCAATCTTCTTACGCTGTTGTCAAGTTATACTATGTTAAATGGGCTAGTGCCTGGCTACCTTCAGCATGTCTGGGAAAATACACATTGGAGACTCAATGTCCAGATGTGGTGGTGGGTGCCCAGGCCTTTTTGCAAAGCTAGTATTTCAGACCTTTTGTTCTTTCATGCCACACCTAGTGTCATCAAAGTGCTCAAACTGCTCTTCTGGTCTGGGGAAGACCACCCTCTTCTCTCTGCTGTGGGAGTCTGAGAGCCTGTCTGCCTGGAATTCTCTTTATCACAGTCATCTCTCCTGACCTCTTTCCTCTCCAGATTCCCCAGCAATGGACAGATTCAACTAACTCTCCCCAGGTCCATCAAGAATGCTATGTTTACTAGAAAGACAGAACTACTGTTTCACGCTTTTTGACATTCTTTAATTGTATGTTGCAGTGACTTAATGTAGAGTTTAGCTATTTATTTTTATTTATTTTTTGAGGGGAGGTAAAGGGAGAAAAGTGGGTGATAGAATTGCCTTGAAAAATGTTTCTCAAAGCCCTGCTTAGTTTTGTGACCAGTTTAATGTCAAAAAAAAAAAAAAAAACACACCAAAAACCTAAAGTGTGCCCTTAGCTCTTAAGGTTGGTGTTGCCTGCAAGCAATCCATCTGTTTCCCCATAAATGAAAGAAAATGTAAAAACAGTAAGTAAATAATCAATATTGCCTTCTACCACATCACCAAAATCCCAGAGGGGAAGAGATAATAAAGAGTTATTGAACTGTTTCCTTGGAAAAAATGTAATCCTAAATAATACCTCTGAAGTCCCAAAAGTAGGTCAGAAGGTGGTTCAGTAATATTTTCCAGAACAGTTAGTTAATATTAGAATAATAATATAGAATCTGTGAGTTCTCTACAGACAAAACAACAAATTTCAGCAAGACAAATCTGTAAACTATCATAAATTATTATCTAAAAAGGTCAATTTAATGAAAATGTATGGTTAATCTTGTGCTTTTCAGACAGATATAAATGGTTTTGCACTACAATTGCTGCTGCTAAGAGCTCATATTTAGTTTGGCCCTTCCTGTGGTCCCATCACTATTGCATATGCTTTGTGTGTATTCACTCATGTATTTCTCAAACTCCTCTTAAGACAGATAACGATACCTATCTAGCTTCAACAGGTAAAGAAACAGAAGCACAGAAAGGTTAAGCAATTGCCCACTGCTACTTAGCACTCAGTGATAAGCTGGACTTCAAATCCAGGCTATATTTTCTCTATGGGGCTTCCCTGGTGGCTCAGCAGTAAAGAATCTACCTACCAGTTCAGGAGAGATGGGTGTGATCCCTGGATTGCGAAGATCTCCTAGAGATCTCCTGGAAACCACTCCAGTATTCAGCTGGAGTCCAAAGGGTCGGACATGACTTAGCAACTAAATAACAAATACATTCTCTAACCACCAAACTATGCCACTTGTGCCGTCCTAGCAGGGGTAGCATCCAGTGCCCTTTATCAAGTCCTCCCACTCTTCTGGGCACTATGGAAAGCCCACGGCACGTGTCATATCATTTAACCTTCCCCCAAATTCTGAGGTGTAGGAACTATTATTATAACTTTTGTTTAAAATCAGTGATGGTATGATTTTAAGGAAATTTTCTCCTATATGGCCCACTGGCAGAAACAACTAATATATATTTTTTTTAATTTCGCAAAGCATGAGCAACCCCTGGCAGCTTAGTTGTTAACTGCTAAGTCATATCCAACTCTTTTGTGACCCAATGGACTGTATGTAGCCCACCAGCCTCCTCTGTCCATGGGATTTCCCAAGCAAGACTACTGGAGTGGGTTGTCATTTCCTTCTCCAGGGGATTTTTCTGATCCAGGGGTCAAACCCTCTGAGTACACACGGTGATTTCTTCAGTAGCCCTACATGAGGATCTAGAATTGTCAGCTATAAGCCATCTCCACTGTGTTTTTAATGTGATATCCATTTTTTTTTTTTTTGGCATCAAAAAAAATATTAACTCTTTGTTCTCAAGCAGGAACATTTTTTAGGTGATGCTTCTTAAACTTCTAGCTTGTACAGACCTTTACAGCAGGTTACTTGGCTCATTCGAATCCTGCATTAGGACTGAACACCCCCAGAAAGTGTGTCTCCATTAAGGAAACTCAGTAATAGCTCAACCTTTGAGGGCCACAATTCATAAAATATGACTCCTTTCTTTGGTTAAATTAATTGGACTTCAACTGAGAAACACTAACAAAGGCCTTTTATTTTATACTTTCCTGCCAGTGAATCCTTTTCAAAGTGAGGCCTATAATATTCTTTTATTAGTCCACAAGGTAACAAATGTAATGCGGACATCAGTCTTTTTGGAATAGTAGAGAAATCTCTGAAGCCAACAGAAGAGAGCTGGGAGCTCCATCAAGCAGCAATAACAGGATAATTTAGCAATAATCACCATTAAAAGCTAAACACGCATGCATAATTAGAGGTGAACAATCAAATAGTAAAATTGCAACATTAATTACAATCAAATAAAAGTTAACACTGATTCCTTATGATATGACAGGCACTGCTCTGAGCATTTTAAATGCATGATTTTATAGACAGCCACAGGAGGAATTAATATTATTATTCTCATTGTATAGATTAGAAAACTGAGGCTTACAGAGGCCACATAAATTGTCCAGAGTTATACAGCCAGTAAGCAGCAAAGCCAAGCTTGGAACCCAACCATTCTGAACCCTACATGTTTGCAGTCTGCTAGGTTTTGTCAACCCTCACCTTCATAGATAGATAACACAACGCAGGCTGGGCAGGCTGACTATAGATGATTCCCACTGAGTCACTCTGGAACTATGCCCATGCACTTCTCTGCCTGGGGCACTTACCTTTGCCAACCCCCTTTTTACTCTCTAAGATTCAACTTAAGTGTCACTTCGGGAAGGCTGCCATTATGCCAGCCACCTATGCCCAATGTTCTCCAGTGGCATGGTTACATGCCCTTTCTCTGGTTTGAAATGCACGATTCTCTGTGCAAAGAAGAAAAAAAAGTAGGAAACCTGGGGCTGCAAATAGTGAGAAGAAGAAATCTGATCTCTACAGCTACTTCAGTCATATCTAGGGAGGAAAACAATAACAACACATTCACCTGTGTGAAAAGTGAAAGTGTTAGTCCTAAGTCATGTCTGACTCTTTGCAATTTCATGGACTGTAGACTGCCAGGCTTCTCTCTCCGTGGAATTTCCCAGGCAAGAATACTGAGTGGATAGCCATTTCCTTCTCCAGGGGATCTTCCTGACTGAGGGATCGACTCTGAGTCTCCTGCACCGCGGGCAGACAATAGGCATCCACTATTTATTTATGTGATCTTTTTGACAGTCCATGTTCTTATTTCAGTCCAATTTCATTGTAACAAACAAACAAAAAAATGTCATAAAGATAACTTAAAAGATGTTTGCCTTTCCTGGTGTAGGAGGAAAACAACTCTATGGAAGTCTCTGGATAATAAATAACTTCTCTACCTCTTGCTTTTCTTGGCAGGTTTGTGAAATATTTATTGCATTTCTTTCCAAAGGGTTAAGAGTATCTTTCTGCTCCAGAGAATATTATTCTGTGACCCAATGCCTGTCCCACGGATGCCTACTTCAGCTGTGCTTCCGTTTCCTGCCCTCTCCCCTGACCTCTGTTTTTCAATGCTGCCTTTGGGTTAACGTCTTCTGACACTCTCTGCTGCCTTTTGTTGAAGCTGTTACCCTCAGATGGCTCCTCTTTCTTCGGTGTGGCCCGAAACATATTATAAAATGCAAAAAAAACCTCTACAGTGTAATAGTTCACCAAAGAAAACCAGCACGAATCCATCCAAATGAGTTCTTAACTCTAAAGAAATGGAGACCATCGCAGCTAACAGGGGAAAATTCCCATCTGTGTATCACTCCTGTGTGTGAAGGAAATTATGCTTCAGAACTAAATCACTTCAGGATGTCCTCGGTGGCTCAGTGGTAACGAATCCACCGGCCAGTGTAGGAGACACCGGTTTGACTCCTGATCCGGGAAGAGCCCACATGCCAGGGTGCACCTATGTGGCAACTATCCCTGAGCAGCACAACTACTGAGGCTGTGCTGTAGAGTCAGGAGCCACGACCACCGCGCCCGCATGCACAGCTGCTAGAGCCTATCCTCCTCAACAAGAGAAGCCAGTGCGACGAGAAGGCTGGGCATTGCCGCTTACAGAGCAGCCCCCGCTCACCAGCTAGAGAAAGCCCGTGCACAGCAACAGGGACCCAGAGTGGCCAAAAATAAAACAATTTTTAAAAATCATCATGATACAGTTTTAAAAAAAGAACTACATAGCTTCAGAATTTTCTACCTCTGGAAATGTTAGAGCAAAGAGCCACTGAAGAAAAAGCCAGTGATCAAAACCAGACAAGCTGGCCACTGACATACAGCTTGTGGGCCTGATTTGGGACTCAATGGTGAGCTGATCCAAAGGAGATGTCTTTTTTAAAATTCCAGAGCTAAAAGCAAAGTCATAAAATATTTTCAAGAAAAATTTCACCCACCCTCATCTAGTGTAAAAGACCAATTGAACAGCTTCAAGTGAAACTATCCACCTTGAGTCAAACTAGCAGGTAAAAAGAAGGGCATGGAATAAAAGATTGTTCAACTATCTTTGTGATGAACAAATACTGAAAGTGAAATGAATGACTCGCCTAAAGATTAAAAGTTATTCCAGTATTTGTAGATTTGTTTTGCATACAATAGAGTGAAAAACAGAATGAAAGAGAGGAGAGACAGAGAAATAGGAGGAAAGGGAGAGAGAGGGAAAGAGGAAGAAAGGCTGCATACAGGGTGTCAGGAGACCTTGTTCAGTTCAGTCTGTGCAGCTGGGCTGCAGGATGACCTTGAGCAAGAGTCCCAGCCTCTCTGACCGCACTTGCTCATCAGTCAGGCAAGGCTAATTAGGACCATCCTCCTTCTCCACCTAAAAGGCAGAGTTCATATTAATTAACCTGGACATTTTGAACAGTCTGAGCGCCACACACAAAAAGGTGAAAAGGGTATTTCGTGGTTGCTAGCAATTACCTGTGACATTATTGAAGCTGTCAGAAGGAGCCACACAGATCTGCCCCTGGGGGAGACCTCCCGTGCCATTACAGTGACCACACGCTTCACATTTTTAAAAAGAAGCACTTCTCCCCCCAACCCATTTCTTCCTCTCTCTCTTTCTTTCATCCTGTTTCTTTTTCTCTTAAAAATTCTTGTTCTCTTTTATAAGATTGTCACTCACTTTAGTGATTTTATCCTAAATCTTCTAAAAGCTAAGAAGCCAATTAGAGTAAAATTTGATGTACCTTCCTCCACCTTCTCTCCGCCCCATGCCGCCAATTATACCCCATGTCTCCACCCTCTTAATACAGTAAACCATACTTTCTAGCCATGTTACATTAGCAAATGAAAGAGTTAATGTCTACATTCTCTGATTTTCTCTACTAATCTCTTGAAATATATTAATATAGATGCATGCTAACATAGCATTGACATCTAATTCTGGACAACTGAAAAGAGAGCACTTGAAGATTGACTTTTTAAAAATGTCTTATTTTATGTTTTAATGACTTCATGCAAAAAAAGAGGAGTTAGCTTTATTATAAGGCATGCATGCTGAGTCACTCAGTCGTGCTCAACTCTTTGTGACCCCATGGAATGTAGTCTGCCAGGTTCCTCTATCCATGGGTTTATCCAGGCAAGAATACTGGAGTAGGTTGTCATTTCCTCCTCCAGGGGATCTTTCCCACCCAGGGATCATATCCATGTCTCTGCATTGGCAGGTGGGTTCTTTACCACTGAGCCACCTGGGAAGCCCCAAAGTAGTCCATAAACATGTTATCTAAAGTGCTAAAAGAGGGTTGTGTCCAGAGCGGCATGGAAGCTCCATGATTCCTCCCACTCCCACAATTTGCTCAGTGTATCTCTCCATTTATTTGATTGTTGGGGTTTGTGTCCTTTATACATGTGTAAGTAAATAAATAAGAAGCAAAAAGTCATCAGGCTTCCCAGGTGGCGCTAGTGGTAAAGAGCCTGCCTGCCAACGCAGGAGACTGAGGAGACGTGGATTCAGTTCTGGTGGTGAAGATCCCCTGGAGGAGGGCATGGCAACCCACTCCAGTATTCTTGACTGGAGAATCCCATGGACAGAGGAACCTGGAGGGCTACAGTCCACAGGGCTGCAAAGAGTCAGACACTACTGAAGCGACTTAGCACAAGTTGCTTTTGTGCACATGCACAAAAAATAATTAAATTCTTTCACTGGGCAAATCTTTACTTTGCCTTCTGATGCTATTGCTTCATTTTCCCTCAAGCACTTGTGAAGAATGGTTCCACCATGACTTTCAAACATATTACCTTTTGTCTGACTTTTGACTAGTTTTAGAGTCTTGTGTGTGTGTGTGTGTGTGTGTGTGTGTTTTTAAGGTTAGGTAATATATCAAAAGTATACTGCAAAGTTATTAGCTTGATCTTTGAACCAGAATAGACTATCAGAGGTCCAGTTTATAATTTGTCAGTAATATATAAAACAAGTTGAGGAGGGTAGTAGACAAAATGAGAAAGAAAATGTTATAAAAAGCACTAGTTTAAAAAAATATTGTAGAAAATCTTTAAGTATAATATTATTAATTAACTGATGATATTTTAGGAGTGGCTCAGGTAGTAAAGTGGAAAAGGCAATGGCAACCCACTCCAGTACTCTTATCTGGAAAATCCCATGGACAGAGGAGCCTGGTGGGCTGCAGTCCATGGGGTCGCTAAGAGTTGGGCACGACTTCACTTTCACTTTTCACTTTCATGCATTGGAGAAGGAAATGGCAACCCACTCCAGTATTCTTGCCTGGAGAATCCCAGGGATGGGGAGTCTGGTGGGCTGCCGTCTGTGGAGTTGCACAGAGTCAGAGATGACTGAAGCGACTTAGCAGCAGCGGCAGCAGATGGTAAAGAATCCACCTACAATGCAAGAGACCTGAGTTCAGTCCCTGGGTCAGGAAGATCTTCTGGAGAAGGAAATGACAACCAGCTCCAGTATTCTTGCCTGGAGAATTCCATGGATAGAGAAGCCTGGTGGGCTATGGTCCATGGGGTCACAAAAAGTTGGACATGACTGGACGATTAACACTTTCACTTTCAAACTAGAAATCATAACTGTATCTACAGTAGATAGTCTTAGAGTATAAGTTTGAGGAAATCTAAGAATTATTTGTTTTACATCTAGAGATGGAATGCTTTTAAAATGTCAACACTATCCATTCACCATTTTTATTCTGTTATAGAAATAAATTTAACTGTTAGTCAACTTTTAATTATAGATTTGGTGACTGTATGCCAGGTACTGTAGTAGCTATGAGAATAAATCAGGGAATAAATCAGTGAAAAGTTAGCCTTTTACCACAAGTGCTTAAAGTTTTGCCAGGGTGAAGACAAGAACCTGAATGATTTTAATACCAAATAGAGGAAGTACATAGGACTTACAACTCATTCTTTGATGATCTACCCCTGAGTCAGAGGGTCACAGGGTAAGAAGAATTTATGCAGAGGGAATAGTGTGTTAAAAACAAAAGCCTGACAATGCCACTCCAGTGAAACTTCAAGGGCTTTGATACAACCAGAAACTGAGCATGGCAGCTCAGAAGCACAGAGCTACAGAGGACAGAACAGAATAGAGCATGAAGGGCCCGGAATGACATGAGAAGGAATTTGAATGCAGACAATGACAGGCCATGGTAATGTCTAGCAGTGAGTGATGTGGTTTATGTCAGAGCTCCACGAAGGGCCCTGAATGACATGAGAAGGAATTTGAATGCAGCCGATGGCAGGCCATGGTAATGTCTAGCAGTGAGTGATGTGCTTTCTGTCAGAGTTCCACTGAAGCAAGGTCACTGTGTCTGCAGTACAAAAGATCTACACATGAGATCATCTGAACACAACACATCCGAACATATGCATATATGACTCCTCTTAAAATTTTACAAAAACAAATAATGCAATACAAATGGTATAAAACCAGAAGACCAGAAAAAAAAAAAAAAACAGGAAACAAAACAAGAAAAGAAAAAAGACTTTTGAATGGTGATAAGCCAAAGGAAGAGTTGCCTAGCAGTGCAGAGAAAACTGAAGTTTAAATGCCTTCAAGGAAGTGTGTTGTTACCCAAGGAGTGCAGATTCTGGCTGCTCACCACCACCCAAAAGTCAATAAACAGACCCAGGTTGATGGAAAGGAAAGTGTTCTTTATTTCAGATGCTTAAGGCTGACTCCCCACCTCTACCACTGGCAACCAGTAGGGCAGGAGCTTTTATAGAAAGAGTTGGAGGCTACATGCAGAAACTGCAGTCAGCTCTGACAGTCATTTTCAAACTGGGGATCAGTGGTCTGAGCAGCACCATCTTGGCTGTTTCAGGTACAGTTAGTCTTCAGTTCCAGGGTTCCATTTCTCAGAGAAATGGTTTGCTTCCATTTCTTTGAGGTCAATTCTCAGAACTGTGGCGGCTCATGTAGTGGGTACGGTCTGGTCATCATGTATTTAACTTCTACCACCTGGTGTTTTAGTATCTAAAAGACAGCTCACAGGATATGGCTCAGAAAATTATCTATAGCCATTGAAAACTTAAAAAAAAAAGCCTTGACAATGCTTAATGAGTACATTATTATTATTTAGTCTCCTTTGTTTCCCTTTGTTCCTGCATTTCTCAATTCTCTGATAAAACTCTTTGACTAAAGTTCTCCACAGACAAAAGGCAGGCTGAGGACCTAGTGCGGGGGTAAGGACCATAGAATCTTGCTCCATTTCAGTGTGACCTGAGCACCAGACTGGTTCACACAGAGAACACTAGACTCAGAAATAGGGACTCAATGTGTCTGGGATGCAGGGGGCAAGAATAGTGTGGCTTACCATACAATTGGCTGAAAGCTTTCAGGAGGAGTAATTAGATTCCAGGCTTCCTCACCAGCTCACGTAACTAGGCAACAAGTTCCCAACCTGAGAGTAAACCAGATGTTTATTTTGTGGAGAAATGAAAGTGGAAAAACTCTAAAATCACAAGATTTAGGAAAGGGTGAGCATGTGATGCCATTAAAAAAAAAAAAAACAGAAACATTCACTGAAATTCTACATTCTGAATGGTGAGAACTCTCTTTTTTAAGTCACAGGATACTGGGAACAGGCTTTTCTCCAGAGAAATTAGCTAACCTAAAAAAAAAAAAATAATAAAAATAAAAAAGAACTGCAGACACTGGCGTAGGGTGAGCATGTGATGCCATTAAAAAAAAAAAAAACAGAAACATTCACTGAAATTCTACATTCTGAATGGTGAGAACTCTCTTTTTTAAGTCACAGGATACTGGGAACAGGCTTTTCTCCAGAGAAATTAGCTAACCTAAAAAAAAAATAAAAATAAAAATAAAAAAGAACTGCAGACACTGGCGGTTGTAATCTTCCAATGAATTGGTGAAGTTCCCTTTAGGCATCCTACCAGAAAACCAACTAAATGACGAGCATCTGTCTCCAACACAGACACACAATGTTGCTTTCATCTGTATTTCCTGAATCTTAAATATGGACAGGCAAGAAAATTAGACATCCACATGTATGAAAAAAAAGCCTCCTACATAGAAAGTAGAAAGGAAGAGATCAAAAAGGAAAAAAAAGAAAAAGAAAGAAAGAAAGAAGAAAGGAACCAGAATTAATAGATAAAGCATAAGAGCATAAAATACTTCAAAACAAGATTCATAATTTATATTCTCGGGAAGTTGAGAGATGTTGCATCCACAAAATAAGAACAGAAGGTTATAAGGATGTAACACTAAGAGAAGATAAGAAAAAAAAATCTGAGAAATAAGCAGGATAAAAGTATTTAATGGTAAAGCTGGAGAACTCTCCCAAGTATGAAAATATACACACAATCAAATAAAGATGAAAAGAGAAAAATAAAATAAGATGATAAATCCAGAGGATCCTATATTTGAATTACATGAGTACCACAGAAAACACAACAATTTAAATGGAGATATAGCATTTCCCGGAACTAAAGAACATGCATTTCTAGACTGAAAGCACTCTAAGAATGCTCAGAAAAATAGGTGTAAAAGGTCCACATCAAATTGTATTATTTTAAAATTTCAAAACACCAAGAATATTTTTAAAAATCCTTACATATTCCAGAGAAGGAAAAATAAGTCATGAAGAATTAAGAAGATTAATGCTTAAACAAGGTGAAAAGACAACCCTTAGGATGGGAGAAAATAATAGCAAATGAAACAAAAGATTAATTACTAAAATATACAAGCAGCTCATCAACTCTATACCAGAAAAATGTACAACCCAATCAAAAAGTGGAAAAAAGACCTAAACAGACATTTCTCCAAAGAAGACATACAGATGGCTAACAAACATATGAAAAGATGCTCAACATCACTTATTAGAGAAATGAAAATTAAACTACAATGAGTTATCACCTCACGCTGGTCAGAATGGCCATCATCAAAAAGTCTACAAACAATAAATGCTGGAGAGGGTGTGGAGAAAAGGGACCCCTCTTGCACTGTTGGTGGGAATGTAAATTAATACAGCCACTATGGAAGACGGTATGCAGATTCCTTAAAAAACTAGGAATAAAACCACCACATGACCCAGCAACCCCACTCCTAGGCATATACCCTGAGGAAACCAAAATTGAGAAAGACACATGTATCCCATTGTTCACTGAAGCACATTTACAATAGGTAGAACATGGAAGCAACCTAGATGTCCATCAACAGATGAAAAGATAAAGAAGTTGTGGTACATATACACAATGGAATATTACTCAGTCATTAAAAGCCAAAACCAATAGAGTATTGTAAAGTAAAATAAAGTAAAATGGATGCTCTAAAAAAAAAAAAAAGTAATGCATTTGAGTCAGTTCTAATGAGGTGGATGAACCTGCCGCTGCTGCTAAGTCACTTCAGTCGTGTCCGACTCTGTGTGACCCCATAGACGGCATCCCACCAGGCTCCCCCATCCCTGGGATTCTCCAGGCAAGAACACTGGAGTGGGTTGCCATTTCCTTCTCCAATGCATGAAAGAGAAAAGTGAAAGTGAAGTCGCTCAGTCTGTCCGACTGTTAGCGACCCCATGGAGTGCAGCCCACCAGGCTACTCCATCCATTGGATTTTCCAGGCAAGAGTACTGGGGTGGGGTGCAATTGCCTTCCCCGGTGGATGAACCTAGAGCCTACTATACAAAATGAAGTAAGTCAGGAAAAGAAAGATAAATATCAAATACTAACACACACATATATGGAATCTAGAAAGATGGCTCTGATGAATTTATTTGCAAGGCAGCAATGGAGAAACAGACATAGAGAACAGACTTGTGGACACAGGGAGAGGGGAGGAGAGGATGAGATGTATATAGACAGTAATATGGAAACTTACATTACCATATGTAAAACAGATAACCAATGGGAATTTGCTGTATGTCTCAGGGAACTCAAACAGGGGCTCTGTATCAACCTAGAGAGGTGGATGAGGAAGGAGATTGGACGGAGGTTCACAAGGGAAGGGACTTACATACACCTGATTCGTGTTGCTGTTTGACAAAAAGCAACAAAGTTCAGTAAATCAATTATCCTTCAATTAAGAAATAAATTAATTAAAAAAACTAAACTTTTAAAGGAAAAAAAGATTAATGTTATAATTTCATTTACATATGGAATCTAAAAAGGTTGAACGTATGGATGTAGAGAGTAGAATGGTGGTCAAAGGACTGGATGTGGAGGCAATGGGTATACATTTCTAGTTATGTAGAATGAATAAGTTCTAGAGCTCTAATGGACAGCATGGTGACTACAGTTAATAATATTGCATTGTATCTTGAAGTTTGCTAAGAGAGTAGATCTTGAATATTCTTCCCACAAGGGAAAAAACTGTGAAGTGATGGATTATTAATGATCTTGATAATTTCACAGTGCATACATATATTAAAACACTACTAGATTGTATATCTTTAAAATATACAATTTTTTTTTTTTACAATGATACCTCAATAAAGCTTGGGAAGAGAATAAGAGCAATGCTACAAGCAGAAGGAGGGCTTCCCTTGTAGCTTAGTTGGTAAAGAATCTGCCTGAAATGCAGGAGACCCGAGTTCAATTCCTGGGTCAGGAAGATCCTCTGGAGAAGGAAATGGCAACCCACACCAGTATTCTTGCCTGGAGAATCCCATGGACAGAGGAGCCCAGCAGGCTACAGTCCATGGGGTCACATGATTCAGACACGACTTAGTGACTCAACTACTACTAGACTACTACAAGCAGAAGGAAGGAAATAATAAAGATTAGAGACAAAAGCAAAGAAAAAAATATTAGAGAAAAATCAATTAATTAAAAAAAAACAGTTCTTTGAGAAGATCAATACAATTGATAAGCCACTATTGGTCAAGAAAAACAGAAGACACAAATTACCAATATCAGGAAAGATATCACTATAGATAATACAGATATTAAAAGAATAATAAAGAAAATTATGAACAACTTTACACTAATAAGTTTAATAACATGGTGGGAATGGACAAATACCTTGAAAGACACAAACTACCAAAACTCACTCAAGAAGAAATAGACAACCTGAAAAGCCCCACATCTACTAAAGAAATTAAATTCTTGCAATAATACTGGAGTGGATTGCTCTTCCCTTCTTCAGAGGATCTTACCGACTCAGGGGTCGAACCCAGGTTTCCTGCATTGCAGACAGATTCTTCACGGTTTGAGCTACAGGGAAGACCTTAGCTTTAAAGAAATTAAATTAACAAATATCTTCCTACAGAGAAAACTCCAGGCCCAGAGGCTACACTGGGGAATTCTACCAAATATACCAAACATTGAAGGAAGAAATATTATCAATTCTGTAGAAACTCTACCAAACAACTGAAGAGGAGACAACTTTTCCCAATCCATTCTATGAAGTCAATAGTATTCTGATACTAAAACCAGATAAAGACATGGGAAAGAAAAATACCTACTAATATATATTACTCATAAAAAAAGATATAAAAAATCTTAACAAAATCTTGGGAAATCGAATATAAAAATTTATTTAAAGAATAACACATCATGTCTGAGTGTAGGGTAATTTAATATTCAAACATTAATCAATGTAATTCACTATAGTAACAAAAAAGAATAAACATATGATCATCTCAGTAGATGTAATGGACAAAATCCAGCACCTTTTGTATATAAACTAGTAATAGAAGAGAACTTCCTCAATCTGATAAAGGACATCTATTAAAAATCTACAGATAACATAATAATTAGTGATGAATGGCTAAAATTTTCCTCATTAAAATTAGAAACAAATCAAGGAAGTCTGTTCTCCTTACTTCTACCCAACTTTTTATTGGAAATTGTAGCCATAATAATATAAGTAACAGAGATAGGGCATCCAGATTAGAAAGGAGCAATTCAATCTGTTTTTGTTCAAAAATGATATGATCACCTGTGTATAAAATCCTATGGAAGTGCTAGTCACTCAGGTATGTCCGACTCTTTGCGACTCCATGGACTGTAGCCCTCCAGGCTCTTCAGTCTATGGAATTCTCCAGGCATGAATACTGGAGTGAGTAGCCATTCCCTTTGCCAGGGGATCTTCCTGACAGAGGGTTTGAACCCAGATCTCTTACACTGCAGGCAGATTCTTCACTATCTGAGCCCCCGGATAGCCCCAAATCCTATGGGACCGACAAAAAAGCTACTAGAATGAATAAGCAAGTTTAGCAGGTTTGTACGATACAAGATCAATTTTTTTTAACCTACTGTGCATATATATACTAAATTTTTTTTTAAATTTTCAAAACACAACTTATAAAATATCAAAAATACTTTGGGATAAATAGAATAAAAGAAATATAAAACTTTTACATTGAGAACTATAAACAATGCTGAAAGATGCTTAAAAATACATAAATAAATGCAAAGATAAATAGTGCTCATAAATCAGAAGACTCAGTATTCTTATGATGGTAATTTCTGAACAACTGATCTATAGATTCAATACCATTTCATCAAAATTCCAAGTGCATTTTTTTTTAGAAACTGACAAACTGATTTAAAAATCCAAAATGAAAAGCAAAGGACTTAGCACAGCCAAAGCAACCATTAAAAAATAAACAATTTGTAGAACTACAATACCTGACTTCAAGACTTGTTTATAAAGCTATAGTGATAAACACAGTATGGTACTGATTTAAAGATTAGAATAAAATAGGGAATAGAACTACAAATATGGACAATTTTCAAGAAAGATACAAAGGAAGTTCAGCAGAGAAAGAATAGTCTTTTCAACAAATAATGCTAAAGAAATTGATTTTTGAGAAGGGTCCAAAGGATAAACGATAAACAAAGAAAGGATAGTCTTTTAAGTAAAAGGTGCTGGAAAATTATATATGATCACTAATCATCAGAGATATGCAAATCAAAACCAAAATGAGGTATTACCTCACACCTGTCAGAATGGCTATTATCCAAAAGGCAACAAATAACAAGTGTTGGCAAGGAAATGAAGAAAAGGAAGCCCTTGTGCACTGGTGGTGGAGATATAAATTGGTGCAGCCTCTATGGAAAACTGTATAGAGACTCCTCAAAAAACTAAAATTAGAACTACTATATTATCCATCAACTCCACTCCTGGATATTTATCTGAGAAAATAAAAACACTAATTTAAAAAGATATATGGACACTAAAGTTCACTGCAGCATTATTTACAACAGCTAAGATATGGAAGTAACCCAAGTGCTCAGCCACAGATGAATGGATAAAGAAGATATGACATATATCTTCTTTGATATATGACATATCAAAATGAAGTATTTTTCAACCATTAAAAAAATATGAAATCTGACCAATTGCAACAATGTGGACATACCTAGGCAGTGTTATGGGCTTCCCAGATAGCACTAATGGTTTTAAAAAAAAAAACAAAAAACACTGTCAATGCAGGAGACATAAGAGATGCTGGTTCAATCCCTCGATTGGGAAGATCCCCTGGAGAAGGGCATGGCAACCTGCCCCATTATTCTTGTCTGGAGAATCCCATGGACAAAAGAGCTTGGTGGGCTACAGTCCATAGGGGTCACAAAGAGCTGGACATGACTGAGGCAACTTAGCATGTACAGCAGGCATTATGCTAAGTGAAATAAATCAGACAAAGATAAATACTGTATGATATCACTTCTATGTGGAATCTAAAAAAGTAAAACAAATGAACAAATATAACGACAGAAATAGAGTCACAGACACAGATAACAGGTTGTCAGAAAGAAGAGGGGAGGGAGGAAGGAAAGAAATAGTTGAGGGAGATGAAGAGATATAAACTTTCAGTTGCAAGATAAATGAATTATGATGAAATTTACAGTACAGGAAAACAGTCATGAAATATGTAATATTTTTGCATGGTGACAAATCATAACTAGATCTACAGCAGTGATTTTGAAAAGTATATAAATATCAAATCACTATGTTGTGTAACAGGAACTAACAGTCTTATAGGTCAATTATACTTTAAAAGCAAACAAACTCATAGAAAAAGCGATCAGATTTGTGGTTTCTAGAGGTAAGGGTAACTGGATGAAGATGGCCAAGAGATACAAGCTACCAGTTACAAGATATATAAGTGCTAGGGTTGTAAAGGACATCATGAGAAATATAAGTAACACTGTTATATGTTATACATGAAAGTTTTAGAGGAAATCTTAAGAATCCTCATCACAAGTCAAGAAAAAAATTTCTGGAGATGATGGATGTTCACTAAACTGATTGTGACAATCACAGAATGATGTAAATGAAATCATTATGCTGTACACTTCAAACTTATACAGTACTGTACAATATATTTAAAAACAAATTGGAAAAGAGAAAAAATAATCTTGATGCATACCTCACACCATATATAAAAATCACCTCAAAGTGGACTCTATACTTCAGTATCACCTAAAATTAGAAATCTAAAACAGAGTGAAAAGCATACCATGTGTATGACTCCATTTATATAAAGTTATAGAAAATGTAAAGTAATCTACAGTGAAATAAGGCAGACTAGTGGTTCTCTGGGTATTAGCGATGCAGATGGGATGAAAGGAAAGGATTACAAATGACTCAAGGAAACATTTGTAAACAGTGGCTCTGTTCACTTTATTGATTGTGGTCATCACCATACGTGAATAAATATATCAAAATTTATCATATCGTGCACTTTAAACATGTGCATTTTATTGTATGTTGATGGGGTCACAAAGAGTCGAACATGACTTAGCAACTAAACAAGTCTCAAAATGGGGAGAACAAAAAGATTTAACTAAATCCAAATGAAAAGTACTGTTGTCCTGTGCTAATGATTTGGCAAATGGAATGGAGAGTAGATTGATTATCATGTAAGAAATGAATCTCCAGTCTATGTTCGATGCAGGATGCAGGATGCTTGGGGCCGGTGTATGGGGATGATCCGGAGGGATGATGTGGGGTGGGAGGTAAAAAAAAAAAAAAAATACAATAAAAGTAATTAACCTCCAATTAAAATAAATAAATTTATATTTTAAAAAAAATAAAAAATTAAAAATAGACAAATAAATAAATTTAAATAATAAAAAAAAAGAAAAAGAAAACATATGTATCAAAGTCTAGTGATCAGGAGTTGGTATTTGGTGGGGTGATATGAAAGATCAGTAAAGAATGATTCCAGGTTTGGGATCGGGATTGCTAACTGACTGGAACACCAAGTGGAGGGACAAGACACGGCAAGAGAATATCAGTTTAGCTTTTAAATATACTGAGTGTGAGATACACACATATATAAATGCCCAAAAACTATCTATGTGGTGGTCTGAAATTCCAAAGCGTGACGTAGAATCCTAAGTCCTCAGCAAATGGATGATAATTGAAATAAAGTATTAATTGGCTGTGCTGTGCTTAGTCACTCAGTCGTGTCCGGCTCTTTGAGACCACATGGACTGTAACCCGCCAGACTCCCCTGTCCATGGGGATTCTCCAGGCAAGAATACTGGAGTGGGTTGCCATACCTTCCCCCAGGGGACCTTCCCAACCCAGGGATCAAACCCTGGTCTCCTGCATTGCAGGCAGATTCTTTACCATCTGCGCCACAAGGAAGCCCTAATAGGAGTGAACTCAGATATGATTTAAATAGGATCTAAGCCCTGAGAGACACTAATATTTTATAGTTGAGTAAGGTAGAGAATCTCACAATACAGATAGAAATGTATTACATATGTTATAATTTGGAGTTAAAGAACTTTCAAATGATCAGAAAAAAGGTCAGCAGCAGCACACCAAAAGCTGGTAGACATTCTACTCTGGTTATTAGGTGCGAGAATCCTAAAATGGACATTTAGGCATGCAGACAATTCAATAAATCCCACAATAACATCTGCACTTACAGTAACTATGCAGCAAATGGCTCTTGGTTTAGACTTTATACTAATTATTGCAGATACAATTATGTGCTTAAGGAAAAAAAAAACCTGGCATAATTCCACACAGCAACTTTAGCTCATAAATTTGAAATGAGAGAATTTTTCAACCATATTACTGCTAATTTTTAGCCTGCACACACCTGGTGTAATATTCTATGTTACACTTAAGTAACATACTTGGAATTACTAATACCAGTTTTGACTGGAACCAATATAATGATTTGAGATTATTGTTCATGTTCACTGAAATTAAAAAAGTTAAGGCAAGTGACAGACATATAAATGTGTGATTATGTTTTCAGGAAAAACCTTTACAAGGATCATATTATAAATATTGAGCAGAAAAACAATCATTTTGGTATTATATATAATATATAAAGCTAGATATAAAATCAAGAATTCAAATAAATGATTAATAATCCACTATATATTAACTACCAAAACTGTATTTACTAAAGTTCATATATTTCACTCCTTGAAAAGTTGTAATCAGATTCCATTAACTCCCATTTTAGAAAGCCCTAACTTGGCTAACTGATTTACCACTCAAAAGCAAGTTAGAAATAATAAGCTAGTTGTAGACAGATCCTCATTTTGAGACAAGCACTTTAATGGCAGAAAGCTGTGATGATAGAGAAACAGAATTTTTTTTTTTTTAAAAAGAAGCTTTAGAAAACAGAAATCAGAACCCCAAGTAGATGAGTTATGGCCATTTAGTGCAGAGTAAGAGAAGGAAATGGCAACCCACTCCAGTATTCTTGCCTTGAGAATCCCAGGGATGGGGGAGCCTGGTGGGCTGCTGTCTATGGGGTCACACAGAGTTGGACACGACTGAAGTGACTTAGCAGCAGCAGCAGCAGCAAGCAACTTGCTATATTATATTAGCTCTAATAGTTGCACTATACAATGAATAACAAATATGATAGCTTTCAAGTAATGAAAGTTCTTCCCTAAAATAAAACCCATTCTTGAGAAGGAATCTTTTTAAAGACAGTGGATGACTTCAAATATAAAGTTCTTATTAATTAATTGCGAGTTTACTTCCTTGTGTCATTTAGAACTCCTTAATTTCTACCTAGTATCATAGTGTAGAATTTTTCTAGCCTCTGTTGGATTATTAGCCCCTTGAAGATAGAGATTAAATATCAGACACTTGATAACATCAGTTCAGTTCAATTCAGTCGCTCAGTTGTCCTACTGTTTCTGTAACCCCATGTACTGCAACATCACCAACTCCCAGAGCTTATTCAAACTCATGTCCATCAAGTTGGTGATGCCATCCAACCAACTCATCCTCTGTCGTCCCCTTCTTTGTCGTCCCCTTCAATATTTCCCAGCATCAGCGTCTTTTCCAATGAGTCAGTTCTCATCAGGTGGCCAAAGTATTGGAGTTTCAGCTTCAGAATCAGTCCTTCCAATGAATATTCAGGACTGGTTTCCTTCAGGATTGACTGCTTGGATCTCCTTGCAGTTTACAGGACTCTTAAGAGTCTTCTCCAACACCACAGTTCAAAAGCATCAATTCTTCAGCATTCAGCTTTCTTTACAGTTCAACTCTCACATCCATACATGACTACGAAAAATCATAGCTTTGACTAATGGATCTTTGTCAGCAAGGTAATGTCTCTGCTTTTTAATATGCTATCTAGTTTGGTCATAACTTTTCTTCCAGGGAGCAAGCCTGCTTTAATCTCATGGCTTCAGTCACCATCTGAAGTGATTTTGGAGCCTCCCAAAACAAAGTTTGTCACTGTTTCCATTGTTTCCCCATCTATTTGCCATGAAGTGATGGGACCAGATGCCATGATCTTAGTTTTCTGAATGCTGCGTTTTAAGCCAACTTTTTCACTCTCCTCTTTCACTTTCATCAAGAGGCTCTTTAGTTCTTTGCTTTCTGCCATAAAGGTGGTGTCATCTGCATATCTGAGATTATTAATATTTCTCCCAACAATCTTGCTTCCAGCTTGTGCTTCATCCAGTCCATCATTTTGCATGATGTATGCTGCATATAAGTTAAATAAGCAGGGTGATAATATACAGCCTTGATGTACTCCTTTCTGGATTTGGAACAAGTCTGTTGTTCCGTGTCCAGTTCTAAGTGTTACTCCTTGACCTACATACAGATTTCTCAGAAGGCAGGTCAGGTGGTCTGGTATTCCCATCTCGTGAAGAATTTTCTAGAGTTTGTTGTGATCCACACAGTCAAATGCTTTGGCATAGTCAATAAAGCAGAAGTAGATGCTTTTCTGGAATTCTCTTGCTTTTCGATGATCCAATGATTGTTGGCAATTTGATCTCTGGTTCCTTTGCCTTTTCTAAATCCAGCTTGAACATCTGGAATTTCACAGTTCACACACTGTTGCAGCCTGGCTTGGAGAATTTTGAGCATTACTTTACTAGCATGTGAGATGAGTGCAATTGTGTGGTAGATTGAGCATTCTTTGGCATTGCCTTTTTTGGGAATTGGAATGAAAACTGATCTTTTCCAGTCCTGTGGCCACTGCTGAGTTTTCCAAATTTGCTGGCATATTGAATGCAGCACTTTCACAGCATCATCTTTTAGGATTTGAAATAGCTCAATTGGAATTCCATCACCTTCACTACCTTTGTTCATAGTGATGCTTCCTAAGGCCCACTTGACTTCACATTCCAGAATGTCTGGCTCTAGGTGAGTGATCACACCATCATGGTTATCTGGGTAATGAAGATATTTTTTGTATAGTTCTTCTGTGTATTCTTGCCACCTCTTCTTAAATCTGCTGCTGCTGTTAGGTCATACCATTTCTGCCCTTTATTGTGCCCAACTTTGCATGAAATGCTCCCTTGGTATCTCTAGTTTTCTTGAAATCTCAAGTCTTTCCCATTCTATTGTTTTCCTCAATTTCTTTGCATTGATCACTGAGGAGGGCTTTCTTATCTCTCCTTGCTATTCTTTGGAACTCTGCATTCAAATGGGTATACCTTTCCTTTTCTCCTTTGCCTTTCACTTCTCTTCTCTTCTCAGCTACTTATAAACCCTCCTCAAACAATCATTTTGCCTTTTTGCATTTCTTTTTCTTAGGGATGGTCTTGATCACTGCCTCCTGTACAATGTCATGAACTTCTGTCCATAGTTCTTCAGGCACTCTGTCTTTCAGAACTAATCTCTTGAATCTATTTGTCACTTTCACAGTATAATCAATCACAAGGGATTTGATTTAGGTCATACCTGAATGATCTAGTGGTTTTCCCCTACTTTCTTCAGTTTAAGTCTGAATTTAGCAATATTGTACTTGATAGCATAGCTACTGGTAAAACAAGGAGGTTAGAACATTCTCTCACACCATATTCAAAAATAAACTCAAAACAGTTTAGAGACCCAAATATAAGACTGAAACTATAAAATACCTAGAAGAGGAAATACAATACTCTTTCACATAAATCATAGCAATTATTTCCTTGGATCAGTCTCCTAAGGCAAAAGAAATGAAAGCAAATTAAACAAATGGGACCTAATTAAAAAGCTTTCGCACAGCAAAGAAACCATCAACAAAACAAAAAGGCAACCTATAGAAGAGGAGAAAATATTTGCAAATGATGTGACAGACCAGGGGTTAACATCCAAAATATACAAATAACTCATATAGTTCAGTATCAGAAAAACAACAACTCAGTCAAAAATATGGGCAGAGCTGAACAGACATTTCTCCAAAGAAGACATACAGATGGCCAACAGACACATGAAAAGATGCCAGATTTCATTAATCCTTAGAGAAATGCAAATCAAAACCACAGTGGTGTATCACCTCACACCAGTTAGAATGGCTATATGAAAACTTTACAAGTAACAAATATTGGAGAGGATGTGGTGAAAAGGTAACCCTTGTGCCTTGTTGGTGAGAATGTAAATTGGTTTAGCCACTATGGAAAACAGTATAGAGATTTCTCAAAAAGCTAAAAAAATAGGACTTTCCCACTCCTGGGTATATATCTGAAGAAGTGAAAACTCTAATTCAAGAAGATACATGCACCCCAATGTTCATAGCAGCACAGTTTACAATAGTCAAGATATGAAAGCAACCCAAGTGTTCATCAACAGACAACTGGATTAAGATGTGGTACATAAATACAATGGAATATTGGTCATAAAAAAAGGATGAAATACTGCCACTTGCAACAATGTAGATGGACCCAGAGAATACTGTGCTCAGTGAAATGTCAGACAGAGATAGACAAATGCTTCATGATATCACTTATATGTGGAATTTAGAAAATAATACAAATGAATGTATTTGTAAAACAGAAACAGACTCACAGATATAGAAAAAACACTAGTGGTTACCAAAGGGGAGAAGGACAAGGGTAAGGACAAATTAGGAAAATGGAATTAACAAATTAAAAACTACTATATATAAAATAGATAAACAACAAGGTTATACCATAGAATACAGGGAATAACACCCATTATCTTGTAATAATCTCTAATGGAGTGCAAACTGCAAAAATACTGAATCACTGTGCTTCAAACCTGAAACTAATGCAATATTGTAAACCAACTATAACTTCAATTAAAAAGCATAGGAAATGAAATAAATAAATAGACATTTGTGTGTTGATTTCATATCCGGCAACTTTACTGTATTCATTGATCAGCTCTAGTAATTTTCTGGTTGAGTCTTTAGGGTTTTCTATGTAGAGGATCACGTCATCTGCAAACAGTGAGAGTTTTACTTCTTCTTTTCCAATTTGGATTCCTTTTATTTCTTTTTCTGCTCTGATTGCTGTGGCCAAAACTTCCAGAACTATGTTGAATAGTAGCAGTGAAAGTGGGCACCCTTGTCTTGTTCCTGACTTTAGGGGAAATGCTTTTAATTTTTCACCATTGAGGATAATGTTTGCTGTGGGTTTGTCATATATAGCTTTTATTATGTTGAGGTATGTTCCTTCTATTCCTGCTTTCTGGAGAGTTTTTATCATAAATGGATGTTGAATTTTATCAAAGGCCTTCTCTGCATCTATTGAGATAATCATATGGCATTTATTTTTCAATTTGTTAATGTGGTGAATTACATTGATTGATTTGCAGATATTGAAGAGTCCTTGCATCTCTGGGATAAAGCCCACTTGGTCGTGGTGTATGATCTTTTTAATGTGTTGTTGGATTCAGTATGGCATTTCACATGATGTATTCTGCGTATCAGTTAAATAAGCAGGGTGACAATATACAGCCTTTGATGTACTCTTTTCCCAATTTTGAACCAGTCCGTTGTTCCATGTCCAGTTCTGCTTCTTTACCTGCAAAGAGGTTTCTCAGGAGGCAGGTAAAGTGGTCTGGTATTCCCATCTTTTTCAGAATTTTCCACAGTTTGTTGTGATCCACACAGTCAAAGACTTTAGCATAGTCACTGAAGTGGAAGTAGAAGGTTTTCTGGAGCTCCCTTGCTTTTCCTATGATCCAGTGGATGTTGGCAGTTTAATTTCTGGTTCCTTTGCTTTTTCTAAATCCAGTTTGTACATCTGGAAGTTTTCGATTCATGTATTGTATAGCCTGCCTTGAAGGATTTTGAAGATTACCTNCATAGTCACTGAAGTGGAAGTAGAAGGTTTTCTGGAGCTCCCTTGCTTTTCCTATGATCCAGTGGATGTTGGCAGTTTAATTTCTGGTTCCTTTGCTTTTTCTAAATCCAGTTTGTACATCTGGAAGTTTTCGATTCATGTATTGTATAGCCTGCCTTGAAGGATTTTGAAGATTACCTGTGTATGCCTTTATTTTTCAGGTGATTTTCTTGTAGTCAACTGTATTTGGGTCTTGCCTTTTAATTGGAATGTTTTAAATCATCTACATTTAATGCACTTATTGATACAGTTAGATATAAACCTGCTGTCTTGCTGTTTGTTTTCTCTTTGTCCCATATAGTTTGTGGCTTTTTATAAAATTTTTTTCCTGACTATCTTTGGATTGAGTTACTTTTTTGAGCCTTCTGTTTTTTCTTTCTATTGGCCTTTCTGTAGTCTGTTGTTTTACTGGTTGCTTTAGGTTTTGCAGTGTATGTCTTAAACGTATTTCAGTCTCAGTTCAGTTCAGTCGCTCAGTCATGTCCGACTCTTTGCAGCCCCATGAACCTCAGCACGCCAGGCCTCCCTGTCCATCACCAACTCCCGGAGTCCACCCAAACCCATGTCCATCGAGTCGGTGATGCCATCCAGCCATCTCATCCTCTGTCGTCTCCTTCTCCTGCCCTCAATCTTTCCCAGCATCAAGGTCTTTTCCAATGAGTCAGCTCTTCACATCAGGTGGCCAAAGTATTGGAGATATCCAGTAGCATATTGGGCACCTACTGACCTGGGGAGTGCCTCTTTCTGTATCCTATCATTTTGCCTTTTCATACTGTTCTTGGGGTTCTCAAGGCAAGAATACTGAAGTGGTTTGCCATTCCCTTCTCCAGTGGACCGTATTCTGTCAGACCTCTCCACCATGACCCGCCCGTCTTTGGTGGCCCCACAGGGCATGGCTTAGTTTCATTGAGTTAGACAAGGCTGTGGTCCATGTGATGAGATTGGCTAGGTGTCTGCCCTCTGATGCCCTCTCTCAGTGCCTACCGTCTTACTTGGGTTTCTCTTACCTTGGATGTGGGGTATCTCTTCACTGCTGCTCCAGCAAAACACAGTCGCTGCTCCTTACCTTGGACATGGGCGGCTGCAAGGGTGCACAAGTGCAGCCAAGAGGAGCCACCCCATGTCCGAGGACGGGCGGCGGCTGGGAGGAGATACCCCAGGTCAGTCTACTCTCAGATAATACTGTACTGCTAACTGGGGGCAGGAGGAGAAGGGGACGACCGAGGATGAGATGGCTGGATGGCATCACGGACTCGATGGACGTGAGTCTGAGTGAACTCCAGGAGATAGTGATGGACAGGGAGGCCTGGCGTGCTGCGATTCATGGGGTCGCAAAGAGTCAGATACGACTGAGCGACTGAACTGAACTGAACTGAATGGGTAACACTTGGCCATTATTTCTCTAAATATTTATATATGGCTCCCAATCTCTTTTGGGGAGATGCCACTTAAAAATGTGTTTGACTGCTTTACATTTGATAAGTCACTGAGGGTCTATTCATTTTTTTAAACCAGTTTTTCTCTGTGTACCTCATTGTGGAAAGTGTCTACTCCTGTTCAAGTTCTTTTGTGTAAGCATTAAGGTTACTACCTATTGAGAGCATAGAATGTTGCTCCTGGAAAACCAAGTGTTACCTTGTTAACTCGTGTAAATAAAGAAGGATACTGGTTAGCAATGAAAATGTCTGTGCCTTCAGGGAAATAGTATAAGAGGGAAGTAACTTGTGCAAGATAGGAAGAACAGTACCTTAAAAAAAATTAGTCACTTACCAGTGTATCACTTCCATGAATTCATGGTGTCAGAAAAGACAGGACTATATGCGTCTGTGTGCACTTTCTAACTGCTTCATATTTGTCTGCCTATAAAGAGTAAGGATGGGACATAGGTTTGCCCTTAAAAACTGTATATACCAATCTCATTATGATGGGTGAAATCTGTGAGAGTTTGTTTTATAAAGTACTAAAAGAGCCTTAAATTTTAAACTGAGGTTACTCTGAGCCCTAAGAGACCTTCAGATAATACTGATATCAGGAAAGTACAAGTCTTTACATGTATACAATTGATTATATCAGTTTGTTACTCAGTCTTCACATATATAGAGTAAATTATTTCAGTTTGTTATTCAAGTTTTGTTTGGAAAATCATAATGTAAATTCTAGATAAAATTCCTGCTTTTCTGAAAAGATGCAAATTATATTAGTAATTCTATTCTGTACTTACTGTGACTATGTTTATATACTTTGGAGCTTACTTTCTAAATATTATTTTGTAAATGAAAATATAAAAATTACCAGAATATGAGAAGTTTAAAAAAAATAATATTGGAGTAGGGAAGACTTTTCCAAATACAGCATAAAATTGAAGAATCATAAAGGAAAATATTAATAAATTCAGCTACATGAAAATAAATTATTTTTCTATGACAAAAATCCCCACTATAAACTACATAAAAATACACAAGAAACTGGAAAAAAAATTTAATTCATATAGTTCACAACTAATTTCTTACTAATTTCTAATATATTCCAGGATATTAATTGTAGCATTATTTGTTGTAGTAAGTTTTGTGAAACACTAAATATCCTAGAGAATAGACAAATTATTATTTATTCACAAAGAAGAAAACTATGAAACTGTTAAGAATAAAGCAGATATATATTTATATAAAATAGAGCTCCTAGAACAGTCTTGACATGTATATGTTTGTTGAAGAATGGTTTCTTTTTAATTTTAATAATATATTTTATTTAACTCAATAGAGCCAAAATATTATTACTTCAACAAATA
>SJYX01020427.1:641482-658531 GCA_006410675.1 Oreotragus oreotragus
TTTGGAAAATAATAGCTGAAGAACTTTATAGGTCAGAGAAATCTAATATCCAATTTCAAGTTATTTGTATTGTACATGGCCCTTCACTTGGCTTGCTAATCCCAAATCTCAGCATATGTCTTGTATTCACAGCTGCCTCTTGTGAGCAGTATGGGGGTAAGGAAGACACGGAATAAAAGGAACAAGAAATGCTCCCACATTTGACACGAAGCCAGGTCAGAGATAAGGAAGAAACCTCAAGATTCAGAGTAATGAGAATTCAACAAAAGCAGGAAACTGGAGTCAGAAGTGACTAGCACAAATACATCTGCAGAAATCCTGAGGGCATTGGGCTTGCCATAAAATATAGTTGCAGAGTTTGACCTAACCTTATTCCCGATGCTTAGGAGCATGGTGACCCAAGGGAACATCTGTTTTACATTTTTTTCTCTCCCAACCAGTCACCACAAGAGAGAAGAAACAGTATACATTTACTTTGTTGTTAGGAATGATTCCAAAGCCCTTCACCTAGAAGGTAACAGTGACTACAAATTGTTTTTAAGTTAGCATTTCTATTACACACCTATCACCTAATTTAATTTGAGCACAGTATCTGAAAGCCACAGCAATAAGTTGATACCAGCAGTGAAAAAATGAGAAGAAAATGGATGCTATCTCCAGGGCCCGGGAGAGCAAATATATAAAGGAGGACTTACTGTCATAAATGTACCCGAAGGCTAAATGCCAGATTCTTTTGTGTCTCTGTCCTCACATATTTCTTACATTCTTCAACTGATAGCATATAGGAACAGGGAAATGCAAATTAAACCATCTCTTTTGGCTTACCTTCACAGGCAGAGGAGAAAACAAAATGCAAGTTTAGGATAGTGATAGCATGTTGTGTGCGTGCTGTATGCTCAGATGCTTAGCTATATCTGATTCCACCAGGCTCCTCTGTCCATAGGATTCTCCTACACTGAAAAATATGTCTTAGTTGTACTTAAAACTGAATGAATTTTTTGGCAAA
This sequence comes from Oreotragus oreotragus, assembly GCA_006410675.1. Lineage (NCBI taxonomy): Eukaryota > Metazoa > Chordata > Mammalia > Artiodactyla > Bovidae > Oreotragus > Oreotragus oreotragus. The sequence continues at coordinate 642,489 of SJYX01020427.1, forward strand.
CCCAATAGAGTTAATGCTATAGAGATTTAGGGATAGCATTTGTGGTGGTTTTTTTTTTCAGCATAGTAACAAAGCTCAAGCTGTTGGCCATCTGTAAAATAAAGAGAAAGTTTTACAAGTGATCTTCCTCTTTCTGAGCCTTTTAACCATCCTTTTCTAGTACTGAACTGCTTTTTCCCTGTGCTGCTACAGCCAGCTTCCTCTGCAATCCTCTGCCCTCACCTAAGTAAGCCAGATTCACATGATCACCAGCCAAAAATAGTAAACATTTTCCATTTTAAAAGATAACAATTCGGTAAATACATTTTTAGAGAGTGTTACGACTTCTAATGGAGAAGACAATGGCATCCCACTCCAGTACTCTTGCCTGGAAACTCCCGTGGACGGAGGAACCTGGTAGGCTGCAGTCCATGGGGTCGCTGAGTCAGACACGACTGAGCGACTTCACTTTCACTTTTCACTTTCATGCATTAGAGAAGGAAATGGCAACCCACTCCAGTGTTCTTGCCTGGAGAATCCCAGGGATGGCGGAGCCCAGTGGGATGCCGTCTGTGGGGTCGCACAGGGTCGGACACGACTGAGGCGACTTAGCAGCAGCAGCAGCAGCAGCATGACTTCTAAGAACTTCCTGTAATCATATCTTAACTCATGAGAATGCATGTAAATGGAGATATTTGAGAAATCAATTAACCTGGATTTTAAAATCTTTTTTAAAAGATGAAGGTGATGTATCAGGAATTTTAATCCAGCATGAAAAGAATAAATTGTTTTCATTTAAAGTGAGTGGAGGAAAAAAAGAAAACCGATTTGTTTGATTTGTGGTATTCCTTTTATTAGCCTTAAGACATTTAATCTGTAAGAGCATTTTCAGTAGAATAGCAAGAATTCTAAACTGAATATCTAGTAAGATCACTGTAGTATTATTTTATCTTGAAGAAATCTGCACATAACCTTGCATATGTGTGCTTCCTTATTAGACATTAATGGAAAGCATAAATCACAGTGTGTCTTGTAAAAAGACTAAAACAAGCATGGTACAGGATTCTCAGTTTCCCCTTTGCCTTCAGCCATGGACTTTCCTCCCCTTTCTCCTCTCCCTCCCCTGCCATACTTTTGCTTTTTGGCTACCTCACCCACCTCTGAACCTTGACCAACCGACAAACCACAGGGCTCGCAAAAGCAGCTCTTGGAAAGCACTGCTCTGACAGTTATCGGACTGGCTGGCACCAACAATCCCAAGCCACAAGCGTGAGAACCAGAGCACTCTCCCACTGCAAGTTTCACAGCAGTTAAAGACACAACAGCTACTGGGCCAAACCACAAAGGTACCCATTCCCCTTTTCCTTACCTGATACCCGTCCAGCTTCAATTCAAAAGTTACCTTGTTATCAGGTTTTCCCTGCTGAACATCATATTAATAAAGCTTTTAAAGCCTATGTGAATTACTTAAATGTAATTTCTTTTCAAAGTCTTAACACATTAACATTCAAATATAAGTTTCTGTGCATAGAATTATACACAGTCACATCTATCTGCCTGTGGCAAATTTTATCAAAACATTCTTTACCTCATTACTAACTGGGGTCAAGATGTTGGGTGGGGCGGCATAGGGGTTTGTCTATGATGTAACTACTCATGGGCATGTGACTTTCTCCCTTATTCTATTTCTCCCCTTTCTCTGAATCATATTCCCCCAGTTCTTTATCTTTGTAGCCTGATGGTATCAAAAAGTCCTTTCCCATACTTTCCTTAATATCCTTTACTAACCACTGTCCTTGTAGCTCAGATGGTGAAGAATCCACCTGTAAGGCAGGAGACCTGGGTTCGATCGCTGGGTCGGAAGAGCCCAAGGAAAGGGGAATGGCGACCCACTCCAGTATTCTTGTCTAGAGAATTTGATGGACAGAGGAGCCTGGTGGGCTACAGTCCATGGAGTCACAAAGAGTCAGATATGACTGAGTGACTAACACTGTCACTTTCAGACATGACAGATCAGACCTTTGGCTTTAACAGACTAAATCTGCTTATTCTCNGACAGAGGAGCCTGGTGGGCTACAGTCCATGGAGTCACAAAGAGTCAGATATGACTGAGTGACTAACACTGTCACTTTCAGACATGACAGATCAGACCTTTGGCTTTAACAGACTAAATCTGCTTATTCTCGCGCTACGATCTATCGTGGAATCTGCATACATGACAATTTTTTAATTGTTAAAATGTCCTACTTTTTATTCTGATGAATTCACAGGTTCTTCAGAGTTAAAAAGGAGACTTTGAAATTTATCACTCATTTGTGCAATGAGAATTCCCAAGTAATATATGTAACAATAGTAGAATCTTTACATTGCAGAGTACGTTTTACAATTTCCAACCATACACATATGCAGGCTTTCCAGTGTGAGGATGACATACAGACACGTTCAGTCTCTCCTTAAATACTACTATTTATAAGCATGCCCTCATTACATTTAAGGCTATCTACTTAAAGAAATCATGCCAGCTAGTAAGAACAAATGTAGTTATTTGATAACTGAGAGTAGAATCTCAATGGTTCCACCTGCACAACTACAAAATTTTTCAGATTTCACAGAAAATTCCTGGGAATCCTGAGTTTCCTATGGACTGTGGTTCTTGCTCATCACTCTAGTCAGCTTGCCTGAGATGTTTCCATAGTAACTCCAGGCATTTCTACGAAGACTCTATTCCAGCCTCAAACACTGCCCTATCACAGTCACCATTGGAACTGGATGCCTTCCCTGGAGCCTCAGTCTGAAAACAAATGTCCAGCTAACAGAGAATACCCCTTCTGTGTTTATTTTCAGCTTCTCAGTGAACCTGTGGCAAGACTGCCTGGACCCAAAATTGTTACAGCAGAATGGTTCTTTCAATTCACACCCACGTTCACTTTCTCCTCGGGGCACAAACACCCAACCAGATGACTGAGTCAAGACACAATGCAAGATAAGCCACCACCAGATTTCTAGAACTGTCGTTGCTTTGCGGAAGGCAAACCCCTATTACTGAGCCCGGGCTGCACTTGATCTATTTTTATGATGAGTTCCCTCTCAAGGCCTCTTTTGTCTTTTCTTACAATCTTTGACAGAGCCACTTCTCTCAGTAAAACTTTTAAAAAATATGCTTGAAACTTAGTTTGGACAGTATGGATCTCTCTCATACAGTTGGGAAAGTATCTTAAACTCATTTCTCAAACAATAAATATAATTGAAAACTCAGGAGAGGGACTGCTGTTTGGCTTATTCACCAGATATCCCAGCTTCTTCCAGGTGAAGCCTCCACTTTATATTTCATTACAGTATTGTAAAGTAATTAACCTCCAATTAAAATAAATAAATTTATATTTTAAAAAATTCTACATCTTATTACCCTTCCATTCCTTTCATTCTAGTTGTGCCTTCTGGAAAAGACTTTCTCCTTGTGAAAGTCCATTCAGACTCCAGATTCCAAAGCCCACTCGCTCTTTCTCAGCCTATTAAATACACCAATTCCTCCCCCTTCTCATATAAAACAGCTGGTGGATCATTTCTCAGGCTGACTACAGCCCCAGAATTGACTCCAGTGGCTAATATGCCTTTTAAAATTCTGTGCTCCAGCTGAAGGGAAGCTTCAATGAGGTGTAGTCTGGGTACCAAATTTCTATCAGAAGGTCCTAATACTGGGTTTTTCCCCATCTTTCATACGAGGCAGATACTTAACTGTTACTTTTAAACTTCATAAAAGTTAAGTTTACTCTATTCAGACCTGCCACTTTATTTGATAAATTCTAGTCACAGTCACCAGTGATGTTCATTTGCTAAGCCTAGTGATCAGACATAACATTCATATATGCCCAGCTGCTCTCTGGCCATCCCCACTAACAGGTATCTCAGACTTAACATATTCAAGAGAACCCCCTGGTTTCCTCTGCTAACATGCCCCATCCACAATCCTCCTCATTGGAGTTTCTCATTTCAGTTCGGTCGCTCAGTCGTGTCTGACTCTTTGTAACCCCATGGACTGCAGCACACTAGGCTTCCCTGTCCATCTCCAACTCCCAGGGCTTGCTCAAACTCATGTCCATCAAGTCAGTGATGCTATCCAATCATCCCATCCTCTGTCGTCGTCCCCTTTTTCTCCTGCATCCAATCTTTCCCAGCATTAGGGTCTTTTCCAAGGAGTCAGTTCTTTGCATCAGGTGGCCAAAGTACTGAAGCTTCAGAATCAGTCCTTCCAATGAATATTCAGGACTGATTTCCTTTAGGATTTGATCTAGTTTGAGCTCCTTGCAGTCCAAAGGACTCACAAGAGTCTTCTCCAACATCACAGTTCAAAAACATCAATTCTTCTGAGTTTCTCAGTTACTGCAATATCTTACTTTGGTTGCTCAGGCCAAACACTTTAGTGTTATCCTTAGATGCTTTCTACAGGAAAGGCAAAGGAGAAAAAGAAAGATATACCCATCTGAATGCAGAGTTCCAAAGAATAGCAAGGAGAGATAAGAAAACCTTCTTCAGTGAACAATGCAAAGAAACAAGAAAACAATAGAATGGGAAAGACTAGAGTTGTCTTCAAGAAAATTAGAGAAACAAACGAAANAAAGGAGAAAAAGAAAGATATACCCATCTGAATGCAGAGTTCCAAAGAATAGCAAGGAGAGATAAGAAAACCTTCTTCAGTGAACAATGCAAAGAAACAAGAAAACAATAGAATGGGAAAGACTAGAGTTGTCTTCAAGAAAATTAGAGAAACAAACGAAACATTTCATGCAAAGTTGGGCACAATAAAGGACAGAAATGGTATGGACCTAATAGAAGCAGAAGATATTAAGAAAAGCTGGCAAGAATACACAGAAGAAAAGATCTTCATGACCCAGGTAACCACAAAGGTGTGATCACTCACCTAGAGCCAGACATCCTGGAGTGGAAAATCAAGTGAGCCTTTGAAGCATCACTACAAACAAAACTAATGGAGATGATGAAATTTCAACTGAGCTACTTCAAATCCTAAAAGATGATGCTGTGAAAGTGTGCACTCAATATGCCAGCAAATTTGGAAAACTCAGAAGTGGCCACAGGACTTTGAAAAGGTCAGTTTTCATTCCAATCTCCAAAAAAGCAATACCAAAGAATGTTCAAACTACTGCACAATTGCACTCATTTCATGTGCTAGCAAGGTAGTGCTCAAAGTCCTCCAAGCCAGGCTTCAACAGTACGTGAACCAAGAACTTTCGGATGTTCTAGCTGGATTTGGAAAAGGCAGAGAAACCAGACATCAAATTGTCAACATCCATTGGATCAAAGAAAAAGCAAGAGAATTCCAGAAAAACATCTACTTCTGTTTCAGGGACTACACTAAAGTTTTTCACTGTGTGGATCACAACAAATTGTAGACAATTCTTAAAGAGATGGGAATACCAGACCACCTTACTTGCCTCCCAAGAAACCTGTATGCAGGTCAGAAAGCAACAGGTAGAACTGGACATGGAACAACGGACTGGTTCAAAATTGGGAAGGAGTATGTCAAGGCTGTATACTGTCACCCTGCTTATTTAGCTTATATGCATAGTATATCATGTGAAATGCCAGGCTAGATGAAGCACAAGCTGGGATCATGATTGCCAGGAGAAATATCAATAACTTCAGATATACAATTGATACCACCCTCACCACAGAAAGAAAAAAGGAACTAAACAGTCTCTTGATGAAAATGAAAAAGGAGAGTGAAGAAGCAGGCTTAAAACTCCACATTCAAAAAGCTAAGATCATGGCATCCAGTCCATCTATTTGTGACAAATAGATGGAGAAACAATGAAAACTGTGACAGACTTTATTTCCTTGGGTTCCAAAATCACTGCTCATGGAGACTGGAGACATAAAATTAAAAGATGCTTGCTCCTTGGAAGAAAAGCTATGACCAACCTAGACAGCATATTAAAAAGAAGAGGCTTTACTTTGTTGACAAAGGTCCATATAGTCAGTTATGGTTTTTCCAGCAGTCATGTATGGATGTGAGAGTTGGACCATAAAGAAAGCTGAGCACCAAAGAATTAATGCCTTTGAACTGTGGTGTTGGAGAAGACTCTTAAGAGTCCCTTGGATAGAAAGGAGATCATACCAGTCAATCTTAAGGGAAATCAACCCTGAATATTCATTGGAAGGACTGATGCTGAAGCTGAACCTCCAATACTTTGGCCACCTGATGAGAAGAGCTGACTCACTAGAAAAGACTGAAGCTGGGAAAGATTGAGAGCAGGAGGAGAATGGGGACGATAAAAGATGAGAGAGTGGATGGCATCATCAACTCGATGGACATGAATTTGAGCAAGCTGTGGGAGATGATGAAGGACAGGGAAGCCTGGTGTGCTGCAGTCCATGGGGTCACAAAGATTCAGACACAATTGAGTGACTGAACTGAACTGAACACATCTCTTGTCTAATTGATCAGTAAACCTAAACAGCTCTTCCTTCAACATATATCCAGAATTTCTGCAAGCAAATCTCAGCTCCACTTCCAGTGCTGCCCTAATTCACACTATCTCGCACCTGGCTTAGTACAGGAGCATCCTAACTGGTCTCAACTTGTCAACACAGCAGCTGAAACAAGCCTGATAAAAGACAAGCCAGTTCCTTGCACTGTTTTCAACATCCTCTAACAGCTTGGCATCTCTTTCAGAGTAAAAACCAACAGTCTTTCTAATGGCTTCCTGAGCCTTTTAGCCCTGCCTTCTCCTCACCCCTTATTGCCCTTCTCTGACACTCTCTGCTCCAGCCACCCTGGCTTCCTTGCATCATTGAACAGGAGAAATGCCCCCTGGAATGTTCTTCCCCCAGATACCCACATATGCTGCTTCCTTACCTCCTTCAATTTGAATTCAAATATCATCTTGTTCAAAAAAAAGAACTGGAATTCTGAAGGACTGGTATTAAAAATTATTTTCAAGAACAGGTAAAACTCTTGTTTTTCTACAATAGTGTACATTAGAGTGTTTCCAAGATGAGACACAGATTTTTAGAATTCTAGTTTTGAAAAAAAAAACCAAGGCATGTTAGATTTCTACTTTTGATTTTTACAATGCTTTACAGTTTCCTACATCTAGTATTTGCCATTTCTTTTCTAAAATGTTCTTAGGTGACTTGATTGGCCAAGATCCCCTTGTGAGATGCCCACTCTGCATTTCTGAAAGTTCTAAACTTGCCCCAGTAGGTGTATAGAGCTCCCCACCTGGACCTCTCTGCACTCTAGCCCTCCACCGAGATCATCCCTGCTCCTGCACCCATACTGTTGAAAGTCTCCATATACTCTGGGCCCCAAATGAGATGTTACTTCTCTGATATCTCCTGCAAAAAAGGCACCCATTCTTCCTGGGAAGCCAGAGCATGATTTGCAGTTTTTAGTGTGTTCTTGTATGTGACATTTTTATATGATTCAAGGCTTCCCTGCTGGCTCAGTCAGTAAAGGATTTGCCTGCAGTGCAGGAGATACAGGTTCAATCCTTGGACAGGGAAGATCCCCTGAATAAAGGAATAGCAACCCACTCCAGTATTCTTGTCTGAAGAATTCCATGGACAGAGGAGCCTAACGGGCTACAGTCCATGGGGTTGCAGAGTTGGACTCAACTAACACTCTAGCTTTTCACTGTCCCCTAAATAGGAATTATGTGTTTCCTGACATTACATTTTATTTGTTGTTTTACTCCCTTCAGTGCTTAGAAGTACCTCACATAAAATGAGAATGCAATAAGATGTTCATTGAATAATTAGATAAAAGTTGAATGTGTAATAAGTAAATTGAGACACATACTTAAACTGTCCCACTTTTAGTTATCATTATTTTAATTAGACTTATTCAATTAAGAGTGTTATTGCTATCTTAAATTAATATTAATGACAGTAGTATTTGAACTCTCTCCAATCATTTTGAGGTCATTATTTAAATGTGCTTTCATTATTAGAAAAGTACCTACTGGAATATTTTCCCTAGCTTTTTATTTTCAGGAGTTAGTTACATTTATATAAACCATATCAAATATATACAGATATCTAATACAAATATGTCTCTCTCTCTATATATATATATATACACACACACATATATATATATATATATATATGTTAGATAAGATTTATATGTATAAGTACTCAGCAACGGTCATTCTCTTGGCAAAGAACATGTACATATGAACAAGTTACATCTCCTATGTAAGCTGTGTGTGTTTGTGTGTTTGTGTGGGCATCACATAACTTTTCAAGTAGGACTGCTGATGAAAGATGGGAGTAACTAATACAAAAACCCTTAAGCATTTCCAAGGACCAGAATACTTTGAAGTATTTCAGCAAGAACGTATTGACCTCTTTGGGGAAAAGAATTATGTGTAGCAATCAGACATGATTATCTAATGTTGAAGATCAAAGGGTATTGACTGAAATCTGCAGTTGCCATAGCTACTGAGCCCCATGAATTTACTATAGTTCTCTTATTGCAAGCACAAGATTTACAGTTAAGACCTGCTTTATTGACTAGAAGGGTTATCTGTTCACTAAATCTGGGAGTTTACTGGAATGATTTTCAGCCCACATTGTTTTACTAAATTGAATCTGATTCAGTGAAATTAAAATCAAAACTCAATGTTCTCAAGGCACACATTTATCATCTACTCCATCAGTCTTTTTAGGATGTGCGAAATATCCTAAGAGTAACTCTAGTCTTAGAAGATAAGATGTTTATAAAGTACTTTCATATGGAACACGTTCTCAATTGACTGTAATGCCTGAAACAGAAGTTCAGTGGTAAAGTTGACAAGTAGGACCAAGCCAATATGTCTCAAACTGCCTCCCACAAAATAGCTTAATGCCTTTTCCCTGGTGACATCGAGCAGATTTCTGAAGCTAGGTTTTGAATCCCCAAATCTCAGTCATCAAAGCATGTCTGGTTATCTAAAGCTACTTTCTGAAACCTTTTAGATGAGGATTTTTTAAAAAAATCCTACCCTTAGCTGTCAATTTCTACAATTGACCTGGTTCTCAACTTCTAATTAAATCTATTATTCTCAAAATAATTTCATTTATTCATCTAATTTCTGAATAAATGATTCCCTGTTGGGCCAATGCTCCCAATGCGGTATTTTTCTAACTACAAGGATGAGAGTGGCAGAAGAAAACAATGTGAAGTTAGTCAGCAAGTCCCCAGTTACTTGATGTATGACTAACTGGATTCTCCCCAGTTATTAGTTGCTTTTATGTCCATGAATCTGCCTTGCATTGACTTTCTAGAGCATTAGGGGAAAGAATTTCTAAAACTTCCCTTCTTATTTATTATTCTGGATATCAAAAACTATGGAAGAAGCAGAACACCTACATGGAAGTCTAAAAGCATGGTTCTGGCAGCTAGGCTAGGTTTTAATTCTTGGTCAGTTCACTGAGCCTCAGTTTCCTCAACTGGAAAATAGAGAAAACAATGGTTTCCATATCACGGTGCTTCATAAAAATTTAATAAATTAATGTATATTGTTGTTGTTCAGTTGCAAAGTCATGTCTGACTCTTTGCGACCCCATGGACTGCAGCAAGCCAGTCTTCCTGTCTCCTTCACTATCTCCTGGAGTTTGCTCAAGCTCTGAATGCTTGACATCTAAGTGCTCAGCAAAGTTAGGTTATTATTTTCAGGATATCTTGTTCTGTTGAGAAGTTTTTAAAAGTAAGAAAGAAGATAAAGAAAAGATGAGAAAAAATTCTTTTGATTCCAACTATAATTTAGAAGGTAAGAGGAGGTCACGTCTAAATTTATTGTACAATCTCTCATTCCCTACTGATCAGGCAACACATTTTAAGTTTTGTTCTTAGAAAACATTAATCTTTTGGAAAATGCCACAGTTATATTATAGAACTTAACAGAAATACTTCATGGTAATTAGAAACAGTGACTACATATCATTTAGGAAAAAAATGAAATACTGAATTACAGTTTACTCTGATTTCCAAACCGGGGGGGGGGGGGAAGGAGGGTAGGTGGGCAGAAAACAGTTTTGTGCTCTCTTTTTAAGCTCTTTTCTGGGTGCCATCTGCAATCTTAAAAAGTTATTCACACAGTCACGGCCCACTCTTTGTGATCCCATCATCTGTAGCCTGCCAGGCTCCCCTGTCCACAGAATTCTACCGGAAAGAGTACTGGAGTGGGTTGCCATTTCCTTCTCTAGGGGATCTTCCCAACCCAGGGATCAAACCCAGGTCTCCTGCGTTTTAGGCAGATTCTTTACCAATTAAGCTACAAGGAAGCCCTGCATTGCAGGACGATTCTTTATCAGCTAAGCTACTAGGGAAGCAGTCTTAAAAACAAACAGTAGAAACAGTACAGTACATTGGAATTCCAAGGCCATAGTCATAGTTTCCCCACTAACTGGGGCCTAAATCCACATGACCCTAATTATAAGTGCATGAAATTTGTAGGAAATAAAGTTGTTGTTTAAGACACAAAAGTATCACATCTTCCTTTCCTTGCCTCCAGGCATCTTCCCTCTTCATTAATAAAGACCATAAGATAAGAATAGGCAGCCATGTGATAAACATTAGAATATACTGAATATCCATTGGAAGTTCAACTCAGTATCTGTGCTGTGCTTAGTTACTCAGTTGTGTCCGACTCTTTGTGACCCCATGAACGGTAGCCCACATGGCTCCTCTGTTTATTGGGATTCTCCAGGCAAGAATACTGGACTGGGTTGCCATGCCTTCCTCCAGGGAATCTTCTCAACGCAGAGATTGAACCGAGGTCTCCTGCATTGCAGATTCAGTATCTAAATTTGTTTAAAATACTGCCAAGTGTGATCAATGAATAGAAATCCAGCTGGAAAAACAGTGCGTGGAAAATGACCATTTCCTTAGGCTAAGTGAATTCACCTAATTGTTGACTCCTTAACTCAATAATTCTTTTCTCTTGCTCAAGTGATCCACAGCCTTTAGGCAATGCATTCTAGCACTTTATGACAAATCCTATATGTATCGTCCTAAGATTTTCTATTTAGGTTTTTATCTACACCAGTTATTTCTGCATCATTCCCAAGAAAGAGTCAAACCCAAGTGGAAAAAGATTCAAAGATTCAAAATCCTTGAATTTTTATACCAAGCTGTATATATAGGAATCATGAAAATATATGAAATAATAAAGTTGCTGTTGTGATAAACAGAAGTAGGAGCAAGCATTCTGTTCTACAAAGAATTAACATGTTTCCCAGCTGTTCTTACTCTGAGACAGCTTTGTTGTAATTTGGCAAGATTCAGGAATGTGGGAAGTTTTTTCCGGTTGGCCCATTGACAGTTTCATATGGAGAAGAACAATAATTGCTGGCCACAGGATTAAAGTCCAGAAGATAATTAAATAATGCAAAAGGAACAAAGTGGACTTTGCAAGCTATGCTGTTATTTCCCAGTCTCTTGCTCTGCAGAGAATTCAGATTGCTACTCAATGGGTTTATTATATAATCTTGCTGTGAACAACTCATAAACTATAATTTAACTGGGATTTTCAGTTAAAAGAAAATAAAAATTTTAAGAGACTTAAACTATGAGGTAGCTCCCAAATCTTCCAAATTAGTTATACTGGAATAAATGTATCTTCTCCTAAGTGCTGTTACTTGGGTCTGTTAGTTTAGGTCATGAAGAGGGTGAGGTTTTTATGTATTCTCCTATTACATTAAAATGGAATGTGTTTGTGACCCAGAGGTTTTGAACACAGAAAGAAACTTATCAGCAGATACTTTCTAAATAAGCTTAGATATTTTCTAAGTAAACTTCTAAAGTTAGTAGTGATTCCAAATATTATTGTGATTTCCCTAAATTTATTTCCTTTTATTTCTAATTTTATAGATTTTAGTTATGTTTGAAATTAGAGTCCAGTTTAAGTTATTTTTCTTCATGAGAACAGATTTGAAATTGTAGCATCGGAACCCCAATGATTACTAAAGATGACTAGAGCAACTAAAGCAAAATCTCTTGAAAGTTAATACTTCTAGCAAATATCTTCTTTGAAATAACCTAATTTAAAAATATTGCAAAAAGTATTTCCCTACTTTGTTTGGATTTTCAAACAAGGCCTACAAAGAAAAATAAAAATGAAATGAGAACATTCCCATTAATGATTCAAATGGACCCAAGATGAGAAAGACTGAAAATAGTTCATTGGAATTCCCTGGTGGTCCAGTGGTTAGGACTTCACAGTTTCACTGCCGTGGGCCTGGAGTTCAATCCCTGATCAGGAAACTAAGATCCCACAGGCTGCACAGCACAGCCCAAAAAAAACAAAGAAAGAAAGAGTTCATTAATATTGTCTGAAACTGAGTTTGGGAGAGAGATCAAGATGGTGGAGCACAAGGATATGGAGCTCACCTCCCCTCATGAAAACATAAACACATATCTATACGCAAAACAGTTCTCACTGAAAACTGACTGGAAACTGGCAGAAGGACTCCTGCATAACCAAGGTTGTAAGAAAGAGACACATGTTATCCGGGCAGAATGGGAAGAAACTGAGTTCAAGGACACAGATGGTATAAAATGTCTGTGCGTGAGTATATGTATACACACACACAGAAGACTTGGGTTCGATCCCAGGGTCGGGAAGATTCCCTGGAGGAGGAAGATCCCCTGGAGGAAATGGCAACCACTCCAGTATCCTTGCCTGGAGAATCCCATGGGCAGAGGAGCCGAGTGGGCTACAGTCCATGGGGCCATGGAGAGTTGGACGTGTCTGAGTAACTAAGCAGGATATGTTTTATACACACACACACTTAATTTTTAAGCCACCAGAAAGCTATATACTCAAAGAAATCCAAAAGAACTGAATTCCAAAGAAGGATGAGCCCTTAGAGGTTGTTCTAAGGTAAGTTACTACTTTCAACAATAAGAACAAGGGTCAAGTCTGGGTACAGGTAAGCTGAGTATCTTGCCTGCCATAGGCCATGGGGAGGAGAGTGTTGGTATATAAGATAAGGAGAAATCAGCAAATGTTTCACTAGTCACATGAGCCTGCTTGAAGAACTGGAATCTAGAGCAGTCCCAAACAAAGAACTAGCTCTGTCCAGCTGCCACTGATTCTCTCCTACAAGTCCATGGTGATTCAGGATGCTCAGTGCTGGGCTAGAAAGCAAAAACTTGTAGTCCCCGTCGTCCATAGATTCCAAAGTTTCATTAGGGAGAAATGCTTGTATTACACAAAAGAGATATTGGCCTCAAGACATTTGACACAAGAGGTGGGCTGAATTTAATAAAGGCACAACATCATCTCAGACCTACCTCAACTCCTGACTGGATCAGAGGAATCATTCCCTTTCTAGATATCTGACAGGAAAAAGCAGACCTCATCTGGGGAAAAGATTTATTCTGGTCTCTACAGGTCTTTTAAACACAGTATCTACAATACAATGAAAAATTATATGCAAGGAAACCGGGGAATATAAAAGATTTTTTAAGTTGATAGAAGCAAAATCACAGATGACCCAGGTGTAGAAATTAACATATAAGGATGTTAAATTAAAAGACAACATTTTAAAGGATTTAGAGAAAAAGAGAATTTCAGCAGAGAAATGCAGACTCTAAAAAGAACCAAATGGAACTTCTAGAAGTAAAAATACAATATTTGAATTAAAGACTTGTTGAACAGGCTGAAAAGTAGCTTCGATTCAGTCCAAAAAAAAACAAAAATTAGGTAACTTACAGGTCAAAAGAAATAATGTAAACTGAGCCACAGAGTTGAAAAAAGAATTTAAAAATAATTTTAGCGACATAAGGGACAATAACAAATATTCTAATATGTCTATATTTGGAATTACAGATGGAAAAAATAGAAAATCCAGCAGAGGAATTATTTGAAGAGATAATGGCTAAGGTTTTTCTCAAAATCAATTAAAGATATCAGCCCACGAATATAAGAAACTCAGAGAATCCTAAGTAACACAAATATTATGAAAACCATATCTAGAGCTATACTGGCCACATTCCTACAAACAAAAAGTGAACTGAAAATCTCAAAAGAAGTTAGATCACAACTTCACATTTCATTTAGAAGAACAATAAGAAGAAATAAAGCTAAATTATCATAAATAATGTAAACTGGAAGCTAATAGACTGATACCTTAAAGTTCTATAAGGGAAAAAATAAATCTAAGATTCTATATTTAGCAGAAACATCCTTTGAAACTGAAAGTGAACGAAAGACATTTTCAGATGAACTTCAGAATAAAATCTGAGCTAATCTGTCACCAGAAGACCTGCACTAAAAAAATACTAAAGAAATTTCAAAATAAAGGGAAATTATTCTGGATGGAAGCTTGGAACTTCAGAAAAGAAGGAAGAGCCCCAGAAATAAATGTGCAATGATTTTTAAATTTAAAATAATTGTTTAGCTGGTTAGAGTAATAATAATGTATTATGGGGTTTATAAGATATATAGACATACATGAAATGAAATTACTTTCAGGCACAAGTAACAGAGATGCTGTTATTGTTCAGTCACTAAGTCATATCCAACTCTTTGAGACTCCGTGGACTGCAGCACGCCAGGCTTCCCTGTCCTTCACTATCTCCTAGAGTTTGCTCAAACTCACAGCCATTTGAGTCGGCGATGCCATTCAACCATCTCATCCTCTGTCACCCCCTTCTCCTCTCGTCTTCAGTGATTCAGCTCTTCCTGTCTGGTGGTCAAAGTGTTAGAGCTTCAACTCCAGCATCAGTCCTTCCAGTGAATATTCAGGGTTGATTTCCTTTAGGATTGACTGGTTTGATCTCCTTGCTGTCCAAGGAACTCGAAAGAGTCTTCTCCAGCAGTACAGTTTGAAATTATCAATTCTTTGGTACTCAGCCTTCTTTATGGCACAACTCTCACATGTGTACATGACTACTGGAAAAACTATAGCTTTGACTATACCAATCTTTGTAGGCAAAGTGATGTCTGTTGTTTAATAAACTGTCTAGATAGCTTTTATTCCAAGGAGCAACCATCTTTTAATTTCGTGGCTGCAGTAACCATCTGTATAGTTGTGCTTTTGCTTATTTTATGGACAAACTGACTAGTTCATCCTAGAGAAACACACAAGTGAAAATTTTATCAAGCAGATAATCAGTTCAGTTCAGTTGCTCAGTCATGTCTGACTCTTTGCCACCCCATGGACTGCAGCACACCAGGCTTCTCTGTCCATCATCAACTCCCTGAGCTTACTCAAACTCAAGTCCACAGAGTCAGTGATGCCATCCAACCATCTCATCCTCTGTCGTCCCCTTCTCCTCCTGCCTTCAATCTTTACCAACATCAGGGTCTTTTCAAATGAGTCAGTTCTTCACATTTAAGTATTAGAGTTTCAGCTTCAGCATCAGTCCTTCCAATGAATATTCATGACTGATTTCCTTTAGGATGGACTGGTTGGATCTCCTTATAGTCCAAAGGACTCTCAAGAGTCTTCTCCTACACCACAGTTCAAAAGCATCAATTCTTTGGTGCTCAGCTTTCTTTATAGTCCAACTCTCACATCCATACATGACCACTGGAAAAACCCTAGCTTTGACTAGATGGACTTTTGTTGCAAAGTAATGTCTCTGCTTTTTAATATGCTGTCCAGGTTGGTCATAGCTTTTCTTCCAAGGAGCAAGTGTCTTTTAATTTCATGGCTGCAGTCACCATCTGCAGTGATTTTGGAACCCCCAAAAATAAAGTCTGTCACCGTTTCCATTGTTTCCCCATCTATTTGCCATGAAGTGATGGGACAAGATCCATGATCTTAGTTTTCTGAATGTTGAGTTTTAAGCCAAATTTTTCACTCTCCTCTTTCACTTTCATCAAGAGGCTTTTTCAGTTCAGTTCAGTTCAGTCGCTCAGTCGTGTCTGACTCTTTGTGACCCCATGAATCGCAGCACGCCAGGCCTCCCTGTCCATCACCATCTCCCGGAGTTCACTCAGACTCACGTCCATCGAGTCCGTGATGCCATCCAGCCATCTCATCCTCGGTCGTCCCCTTCTCCTCCTTCTCCCATGCTCCGGCGGCCACCGAGACCTACCCTCTTTCCC
>SJYX01020427.1:663208-738263 GCA_006410675.1 Oreotragus oreotragus
CCACTGTTTCCCCATCTATTTCCCATGAAGTGATGGGACCGGATGCCATGATCTTCGTTTTCTGAATGTTGAGCTTTAAGCCAACTTTTTCACTCTCCTCCTTCACTTTCATCAAGAGGCTTTTTAGCTCCTCCTCACTTTCTGCCATAAGGGTGGTGTCATCAGCATATCTGAGGTTATTGATATGAGGATATCAATAAAGATATAAAGATATATCTTTATATAGATATGTTTAAAGATATAGATATCTTTAAAGATATAACCTCTCCTGGCAATCTTGATTCCAGCCTGAGCTTCATCCAGCCCAGCATTTCTCATGATGTACTCTGTGTATAATTTAAATAAGCAGGGTGACAAAATACAGCCTTGACGTACTCCTTTCCCAATTTGGAGCCAGTCTATGGTTCCATGTCCAGTTCTAACTGTTGTTTCTTGACCTGCACATAGATTTCTCAGGAGGCAGGTCAGGTGATCTGGTATTCCCATCTCTTTCAGAATTTTCCAGTTTGTTGTGATCTACACAGTCAAAGGCTTTGGTGTAGTCAATGAAACAGAAGTAGAAATTTTTCTGGAACTCTCTTGCTTTTTCAGTGATCCAACAGATGTCAATTTGATCTCTAGTTTCTCTGCCTTTTCTAAATCCAGCTTGAACATCTGAAAGTTGGCAGGTCACGAACTATTGAAGCCTGGCTTGGAGAATTTTGATCATTACTTTGCTAGTGTGTGAGATGAGTGCAATGTGCGGTAGTTTGAATATTCTTTGACAGTGCCTTTCTTTGGGATTGGAATGAAAACTGACCTTTTCCAGTTCTGTGGCCACTGCTGAGTTTTCCAAACTTGTTGGCATATTGAGTGCAGCACAGAAATAATTCTAGCCTATTGTTACACAAAATATTGTTTACTATTTCCAAATCCTTGTAGGTTTTTTGGGGGAAGGTCATGTAAATGAGACTAGACATGGAGGAAAGGAGTATAACATGGAGGACCCCAAAGGCAGACTTGAGCACATGAGGGCCATTGAAAGCACTGGATCTGGAATGTGGCATGACCAGAAATGTGCCTTCTGATACTGATGAAATTTCAAAACCATGTTTTTAGTATAGAGGAAAGCCACCAAATTCTTTAAGGGCTTTCCCTGCTCCCATGAATTATTTAAAGGATAGGCATTCATTTCTATAAACCCAATTTCCCTTCACCTATTCATGATGATGATTATGCACTGGTGTACTCAAATTCCACAAACCTTTTAAAAAAAAATCTGCATAGTTGTTCTCATACCAAAAGCTTTCATTCATAGACTTCAATCCTCTCTGACTTTCCTAAAGGCAGTTGAGTTTCCAAGACAGCTGATTTTTCTCCTTACATTACCCACTTACACACAATGTTATACTAAGTCCCTCTTTATTCAGAGAGTCATTAAAGGTTTAGTCTTTGAAGGACTTCTGCAGTGGTCCAGTATTTAAAACTCTGATCTACCAATGCAGAGGACATAGCTTCGATCCCTGGTCAGCGAACTAAGATCCCACATGCCATATGATGAAGCCAAAAAATAAAATAAATTTTAAATTAAAAAAAAAATTACTAAAAAAGGTTTAGCTTTTGAGTTTCTATGTTTTTGGTATCACAGATTTTTATTTTTTTCTGTCTTCATATCAAAAAATTTTACTTTATTATAATTTGTTCATATGTGTGATCATTTACTCCATAACTTGAGAGTTCCTTTAAGCATTCTCTCCCTCCTCAACTAATTCTTTCACTTCCCTCCATCTACCTTTGGCTATTCGGTATTTTTCCTTTGTATGTTTCTGTTGATCTTTATCATCTTATTCTTTTCTTCCTTTCTCCCTCAAGTTTTCCCTTGACTATATTACCCTTTGGCAACCATTTAAACTTCTCCTCAAACAGAGACAAAAGTCTTAAGTTCTAGCTCCTGAAGAGGATAATTCAGTAGGTCACAGAGAGGCCTACTAATCTGATTTATTAACTAGCAACTTAAAGTGTTCTGTGGACAGCTAGGTTTAGAAAACATTGAATATCTGTCAAATTTAAAGTGTAGTACCATTAACTCACTGATTTTTATTAATACATCATGAGGCGCTTCTTTGAAGAACCCACCAAATATTAAAATTCTAGAAATCCCACTTTCGCCTCTGCAACCATAACCAAAATTGACTGTTGAACTTATTCTATTGTAAATGTTACTTTATTACTTTATTTCCTGTGCCTTTTTCTTCTGGTGCCTTGCCAGACGTATTTTTTACCTTTCCTCTCTCCTCAGAGCTCTGTCTTGAAGCCTGGCATGGCAGCAGTGAAGATTCACCACTTGGGTCTCTTCTTGGTGGGAGGATCGTTGCCTGTTGGCTGTGGCTGCTGCTGCTCTAGATCTCTCGCTGTGTTTGTGCTGACGCCAAGCCTCCTTCAGGCTGGCCCCAGACAATGACTGAGCATGGTAGGCGTACTGATGCAGAGGACCATTCCTATCAGATGCAGGACTCCCCCAAGGGGTGACATTAGCTCCAGGACTGCCCATTAGCCTGGATAAATTTCTCCAAAAAAAGTCTCAGCCCAAGACTCTTTCTACTCATTTCTCCTTCCTTCCCTTTCTCTTTTCCTGGGATCAGACCTGCCTTGTGGTCTGAAGACTATCCTCCCCTTCTCCTGATCCTTCTCTATATCCTTTACAGACATTCCTCTACCTCTTTCCCAATAAATCTCTTACAACCCATCTTGATGACAGGTTTCATGAAGTCTGAGGTGTTGTCAGCTGAACTATAGCAATCATTCCTCTCTGCTGCTCAGTTCAGTCAGTTCAGTCGCTCAGTCGTGTCCAACTCTTTGCGACCCCAGGAATCGCAGCACGCCAGGCCTCCCTATCCATCACCATCTCCCGGAGTTCACTCAGACTCACATCCATCGAGTCCGTGATGCCATCCACACATGGTGTTAATACATCTGTGACTAGCTTTCTGATCAGACCTGGTGAAGTTTGTTTACATATTCTCTCTCCCCACATGAACTTTTGTTTAAAAACAAACAAAAAATGGTGTTTTGTCCATATTTGAAATACTCTAAATATCCATATATTATCACCAAGCAATATCCTCAACCAAAGCACCTCCAGTGCTAACTCTTAGAAGCCCATCAAAATTGCCTTTGGAAGGTAATTGACCTCATCTTGCTTTGCTAACAATCTCAACTGTATACTCTGGCAGAAACCCCAAACCTGCCTGAAACTGTTGCAAGAATTATTAGCATACTACAAAGATCTTTCAATTTACAAAAACTGAAATGGTCTAGAGCAACAGTTCTTACACCTTAGTGGGTATAAAAATACCTGGAAGGCTCTTTGGAACACAGGTTGGTAGGCTCTATGTCAAGAGATTCTATTTAAGTAGATCTGAGACAGGACTTGAAGATTTGTTTTACTAGTAAGTTCCCAGGTAAAACTGGAGCTATTGATCTGAGAATCATGCCTTGGGAATAACTGATCTAGAACAATGATTCACAAATGTCCACATGCAAAAGAACCATTAGGGAGCTTGTCTTAACTACAAAGTCCTGGACCATCACTCCCATCCATGCAACCCAGAAAGCTTGACTGGATAGGGCTGCAATGATCCAAGAAGGCTAAACATTTTAAAAAGTCCCCTGGTGATTCTGTTGACAGCAGACCAGACTTTGCTTTACAGTTTTAAAAAGTTCCCTAGGTGATTAAACATTCAGTCAGGCTAAGAATCAGTGCTTTGGCACAGGGGTCCCCAACCTCTGATGATCTGAGGTAGAGCAGATATAATAACAATAGAAATAAAGTGCACAATAAATGTAATGCTCTTGAATCATCCCCAAACCATCCTTCCTACCTCAGTCCATGGAAAAATTGTCTTCCATGAAACCAGTCCCTGGTGTCAAAAAGGCTGGAGACCTCTGCTTTGGTACTCTGCCTTTCAAATGATTTGGCAGTACTTCTAACCATTCAATAGTTTTTAATCTCCTTTCCTCTCTCTGCAACTTGAATAGTTGGTGTGAATCCCTCCATAAATTAGTCCTACAGTGTTATCTACCCAGCATCCTCTTCCTACCACCACCTCCTGCTGCTGCTGCTGCTAAGTCAGAGTTGTGTCCAACTCTTAGCGACCCCATGGACTGTAGCCCACCGGGGAAGGTGTGATTTCCCTCGAGATGCCACAGCGGAAAAGGGCCTCATCTCGCCTGGAAGGGATGATCTCCTGATTTTTCCCGAGTCGTGGCAGGTTCCTCTCGAGTTATGACAGGGACCTCAGGGACCCCCTCGTGTGGCCTCAGGAAAGGCCAGTCTCCATGAGAGCTGCAAGGGGCCTCTCAGGATTCCTCTGCAGTCAGTACCGGATCCTAAGTCCTCATCTGGAGCTGAGGCTGGAACCTGAGGTTTCCTCTCCAGTGGTGACATGGATCTTGGGGGTCCTCTGGAGTCTCCACAGGGGAGTCAGGCCTCGTCTCAAGTGGAGACATGCATGTCCACTTTCCTCCTGAGCTGTAGCAGCAGTGTCTGGCTTCCCTTTGAGTTGACACATGGATCTGTGGCTTTCCCTCGAGGTGCCACAGGGCTGTCACACGTGCCACCGTTAGGCAAGAGTACTGGAGACCACCACCTCTTACCTCTCCCCAGTTACCATATCTACCACCCCTCATCACTATTAGTTTGTAGGCATCTGATCCATGCTAAGCCATTAAAACTCAGGAGCAGTTAGCTGTTCTTGCCTTCCTTGGAAGCGATACAAGCAATGGAAACCAAAGGAAAGGCACAGAAGAATAAGGTTGCCCTGTGTGCAAGTTAAGTCGCTTCAGTAATGTCCAACTCTTTGAGAACCCATGGACTGCAGGCCACCAGTCTCCTCTGTCCATGGGATTCTCCAGGCAAGAATACTGAAGTGGGTTGTCAAGGCCTTGCCCAGGGGATCTTCCAAACCCAGGATCAAATCCATGTTTTTTATGGCTCCTGCACTAGCGCCACCTGGGAAGCCCAAAGACACTCTTATGAGAGAGTAAAATACAGTTGGATACAACTGGATACAGTTGTTACTGAGCCACAGATACTGTCTAGTGTTTACTTCTGTGTGAAGTTTCATATCCTCAAAAAAATCTATTTATTTTTGCTGTACTTATCTGACTTAAAGATCTATAACTTGTAGTCAAAAGAGTATTACTGACATTATAAAAATACATGTACCCCTCCTCATTGACAAGACCTGATCCCCATGACACCCTATGAAAGCGGGAAGATATTTTATGAATAAAAAAAATAAGGGACTGAAGGATTAAGAAATTTGCCTATAGTTACACAGAAAGATACAGCCAAAAGCAGAACTGAAACTGTTAAGTGGTATCTTTCTTTTACACTGAACAGCCTCTTCAAGCATAAATTTGATTACCTAAAACACCCAAAGGCAACATAGTGGCTTCTTGTAAAGGAGTGTATGTGGAACTACTAAACCAAACCTGTGAGAACAAATTGAAATTTCCAAGGATTATTTAGTTATTGCTAATCCATTGAATTAAACAATATGCTTGCACTTGGCAGACAGACATCAGGATCTGTCCTTCGTGGTTTCTACCCCTCCTTGGAAAAGGTCAAGTGCACTAATCGTTTGCCTTCAGTCTTTGTCAGCTAAGCATAAAAATCTTACTGGAAGAAGAGTCCCTGACCTATTGAATACTGAACCCAATTGTACTGTTAATGTGTGTGGAATCCACAACTTGGCCACAATGTTTGCTGAACCACAGCCCAGGCACACGCCTTGACTTTTACAGCACTTGAATAATGATGTTGCACTTTAAAGGGTATGAGGGGGTTTTAAAAATTCTGGTCTTATACCAAGTTTTTTCCACTTCATGTAAAAGGAATATTTTCCATCTGTCTACGTGAAAGGGTACAGGAGGAAGCATACGAAAAGACAAGGGAAATTCTTCTTGTCTATGCTCTTCCTATCTTGAAACATGACCTACTCCTTGAGATGTTGGACATACTTAAATAACCCCATCAGAATTCCCAATTGCCAGAACTTGCTGTCTACTGAAAGTCAGACTTTCTCTATAAAAGAAGTGTCTCAAAAAAATGAATGGAATCTACAAAGTTACTAGTCATTTTCATTAATCTAAGTCTCCAGACAAAATTTCAAAAACACTTAGATAAGCACTGTAACAAAATTCCATACAGAAATTTTCAAAAATTTATTTTTAATTGGAGGATAATTGCTTTACAAGGTTGTGTTGGTTTCTGCCATACAACAATATGAATCAGCTATAAGTATATGCATATCCTTTCCCTCTTGAACCTCCTCCCTCCCACCCCATCATACCAACCCACCCTTTTCCTTGTCACAGAGTATCAGGTTGAGCTCGCTGTGTTATATAGCAACTTCCCTTTAGCTATCTATTTCATATATGTTTCTGTATACATTTCAATGCTACTTTCTCACTTCCTCCTATCCTCTCCTTCCCTCACTGTGTCCGCAAGTCTGCTCTCTGTGTCTGTGTCTCTATTCCTGCCCTGCAAACAGGTTCAGCAGTACCATTTTTCTAGACTCCATTTGTATGCACTAACATACGATATTTGATTTTCTCTTTCTGACTTACTTCATTCTGTATAACAGGCTCTAGGTTTATCCACCTTACCAGAACTGATTCAAATGTGTCCCTTTATATGGTTGAGTAATATTCCTTTGTATAAATGTACCACAACTTCTTTATCCATTCATCTATCAATGGACATCTAGGTTGCTTCCATGTTCTAGCACACACAGATTTTAAAATGAATATAATACATATATTTCCATTATCATGTGTCACAAACACAGAAAATAATGACTTTTCCTCCAGGATGTTAAACTCAAAATATTGTGTGAGTAACTCAAAATATTGTACAGTATCTGTGGATTGGCAGTTATGGGTTATATAGATAACTAGATGTATTCTAATTCTTAAAGAGATGGGAATACCAGAACCACCTTACCTGCCTCCTAAGAAATATGTATGCAGGTGAAGAAGCAACAGCTAGAAGTGGACATGGAACAAGACTGGTTCTGAATCAGGAAAGGAGTATGTCAAGGCTGTATATTGTCACCCTGCATATCTAACTTATATGCAGAATATATCATGTAAAATGCTGGGCTGGATGAAGCACAAGCTGGAATCAAGATTGCTGAACTCAAGATAACCTCAGATATGAAGATAACACCACTCTTACAGCAGAAACCAAAGAAGAACTAAAGAGCCTCTTGATGAAAGTGAAAGAGAAGAGTGAAAAAGTTGAGTGAAAAACTCAACATTCATAAAACTAAGATCATGGCATTTGATCCCATCACTTCATGACAAATAGATGGGGAAACAATGGAAACAGTGACAGACTTTACTTTCTTGGGTTCCAAAATCACTGCAGATGGTGACTGCAGCCATGAAATTAAAAGATACTTGCTCCTTGGAAGGAAAGCTATGACCAACCTAGATAGCATATTAAAAAGCAGAGACATTACTTTGCCAACAAAGGTCCATCTAACCAAAGTTATGGTTTTTCCAGTAATCATGTATGAATGTGAGAGTTGGACTGTAAACAAATCTGAGCATCATAGAATTGATGCTTTTGAACTGTGGTGCTTGAGAAGACTCTTGAGAATCCCTTGGACTGCAAGAAGATCCAACCAGTCAATCCTGAAGGAAATCAGTCCTGAATATTCATTGGAAGGACTGATGCTGAAGCTGAAACTCCAATACTTTGGCCACCTGATGCGAAGAACTGACTCATTTGAAAAGACCTGGATACTGAGAAAGATTGAAGTCACGAGGAAAAAGGGATGATAGAGGATGAGATGGTTGGATGGCATCACTGACTAAATGGACATGAGTTTGAGTACACTTAGGGAGTTGGTGATGGACAGGGAAGCCTGGAATGCTGAAGTCTATTGGGTGGCAAAGAGTCAGACATGACTGGACGAATGAACTGAACAGAACTGAGATGTTTTCTGGGGTCAGGGGGTGTTCTGAATAATCTGATCCCAGTATGATATGAGATTAACCACAGAAGGAATGTTTCCCTCTTATGGAAAGGAAAATGTAAGAAAACTTGACTCGTAAAGAGCATGGCTTAAAAGAGGACACTATAAACAGAAAAAGAGCAGCTACATATATAATTTAACATGTTTTGCATGATTAGCTTTCTTCAGTAGTAAAACCAAAAATTTTCATTTCTATCTTAGTCTGTCCAGGCTGCTATAACTAAATCCCACAGACAGAGTGACTTATAAGCAAGTGAAATTTCTCATCAATCTGGAGGCTGGAAGTCTGAAATCAGGGTGCCACAGCGGTCAGGTGAGGGCCCTCTTCATGGAGGCTGGGCTAGGGAGCCCTGTTTGCCCTCTTTCATAAAGTTACTAATCTTAATCACCTCCTAAAGGCACCACTTTCAAATATCATTACCTTGAGGATTTGGTTTCCAACAAGTGAATTCTGGCGGGGAAGCAAGCATATTCAGACCATAGCAATCCCCTTTCAGTGGCAGTAATAACAATTGTCACAGTGATTGTGCTGTGTGTCAGGGTCTGTTCGAATATTACCACACTTAATCATCATTATTATCACCCTAGTATATATTAGATGTTGTTGTTTAGTTGCTCAGTCATGTCCAACTCTTTTGTGACCCCATGGACTGTAGCCCACCAGGTTCCTCTGTCCATGGGATTTCCCAGGCCAGAGTACTGGAGTATGTTGCCATTTCCTTCTCCAGGGGATCTTCTTGACCTAAGGATCGAATCTACATTTCCTGCATTGGTAGGCAAATTCTTTACCACTGAGCCACCTGGGAAGCCACTTTATATTAATATTAGTTACCTGTATACAAATTAATCCCCAAGTGGATAGCTTAAAGCAGTAACCATTATTACCTCAGTTTCTATGGGTTAGGAAGTCAGACACAGATTATCTGGGTACCTCAGGAATCTTGGCAGGCCTCAGGTCTTCACCAGCTATCACCTAGAGACATCAGTTCTTGGGCTATATGTGCCTTTTGATACAACTTCTTACAACACAGCAACTTGTTCCCCGTAGAGATATTACTGAATAAACTCCCAAGAGAGAATCTTCAACCTTGGACATAACCTTGAGAATGACATTCTATTACTTTTCCCATATTCTATTCATTCAACCCAGTCGACATTCAAGGGGAGAGAATTGTACAGGTATGCAAATACTGGGAGGTGGGGATCACTGGGGCTATCTTAAATCCTTCCTGACAGAGAGTTTATATTAACAATTGAGGAAACAAAAGCTTAGTGGAGATAAACAGCCTGCCCAAGATATTTGGCTCTTTCATGATGAAACAGAGATTCATTTCTAGGCTGCTAGAGACCAGAGATCAAGTTCTTAATCAATGTGCTATGGGAAAACATAAATATTTTTTAGGAACATAAATATTTTTGTTTTGCTTCTTTTGAGCCATTTTGGAGGAGAGTAAATTAGGATTACTGATATTTGAACTGGCTGGAAAGAAAGAAGGGGGTCGGGGCGGGGGTGCGGTGGTACAATGAATATAATACATATATTTCCATTATCATGTGTCACAAACACAGAAAATAATGACTTTTCCTCCAGGATGTTAAACTCAAAATATTGTGTGAGTAACTCAAAATATTGTACAGTATCTGTGGATTGGCAGTTATGGGTTATATAGATAACTAGATGTATTCTAATTCTTAAAGAGATGGGAATACCAGAACCACCTTACCTGCCTCCTAAGAAATATGTATGCAGGTGAAGAAGCAACAGCTAGAAGTGGACATGGAACAAGACTGGTTCTGAATCAGGAAAGGAGTATGTCAAGGCTGTATATTGTCACCCTGCATATCTAACTTATATGCAGAATATATCATGTAAAATGCTGGGCTGGATGAAGCACAAGCTGGAATCAAGATTGCTGAACTCAAGATAACCTCAGATATGAAGATAACACCACTCTTACAGCAGAAACCAAAGAAGAACTAAAGAGCCTCTTGATGAAAGTGAAAGAGAAGAGTGAAAAAGTTGAGTGAAAAACTCAACATTCATAAAACTAAGATCATGGCATTTGATCCCATCACTTCATGACAAATAGATGGGGAAACAATGGAAACAGTGACAGACTTTACTTTCTTGGGTTCCAAAATCACTGCAGATGGTGACTGCAGCCATGAAATTAAAAGATACTTGCTCCTTGGAAGGAAAGCTATGACCAACCTAGATAGCATATTAAAAAGCAGAGACATTACTTTGCCAACAAAGGTCCATCTAACCAAAGTTATGGTTTTTCCAGTAATCATGTATGAATGTGAGAGTTGGACTGTAAACAAATCTGAGCATCATAGAATTGATGCTTTTGAACTGTGGTGCTTGAGAAGACTCTTGAGAATCCCTTGGACTGCAAGAAGATCCAACCAGTCAATCCTGAAGGAAATCAGTCCTGAATATTCATTGGAAGGACTGATGCTGAAGCTGAAACTCCAATACTTTGGCCACCTGATGCGAAGAACTGACTCATTTGAAAAGACCTGGATACTGAGAAAGATTGAAGTCACGAGGAAAAAGGGATGATAGAGGATGAGATGGTTGGATGGCATCACTGACTAAATGGACATGAGTTTGAGTACACTTAGGGAGTTGGTGATGGACAGGGAAGCCTGGAATGCTGAAGTCTATTGGGTGGCAAAGAGTCAGACATGACTGGACGAATGAACTGAACAGAACTGAGATGTTTTCTGGGGTCAGGGGGTGTTCTGAATAATCTGATCCCAGTATGATATGAGATTAACCACAGAAGGAATGTTTCCCTCTTATGGAAAGGAAAATGTAAGAAAACTTGACTCGTAAAGAGCATGGCTTAAAAGAGGACACTATAAACAGAAAAAGAGCAGCTACATATATAATTTAACATGTTTTGCATGATTAGCTTTCTTCAGTAGTAAAACCAAAAATTTTCATTTCTATCTTAGTCTGTCCAGGCTGCTATAACTAAATCCCACAGACAGAGTGACTTATAAGCAAGTGAAATTTCTCATCAATCTGGAGGCTGGAAGTCTGAAATCAGGGTGCCACAGCGGTCAGGTGAGGGCCCTCTTCATGGAGGCTGGGCTAGGGAGCCCTGTTTGCCCTCTTTCATAAAGTTACTAATCTTAATCACCTCCTAAAGGCACCACTTTCAAATATCATTACCTTGAGGATTTGGTTTCCAACAAGTGAATTCTGGCGGGGAAGCAAGCATATTCAGACCATAGCAATCCCCTTTCAGTGGCAGTAATAACAATTGTCACAGTGATTGTGCTGTGTGTCAGGGTCTGTTCGAATATTACCACACTTAATCATCATTATTATCACCCTAGTATATATTAGATGTTGTTGTTTAGTTGCTCAGTCATGTCCAACTCTTTTGTGACCCCATGGACTGTAGCCCACCAGGTTCCTCTGTCCATGGGATTTCCCAGGCCAGAGTACTGGAGTATGTTGCCATTTCCTTCTCCAGGGGATCTTCTTGACCTAAGGATCGAATCTACATTTCCTGCATTGGTAGGCAAATTCTTTACCACTGAGCCACCTGGGAAGCCACTTTATATTAATATTAGTTACCTGTATACAAATTAATCCCCAAGTGGATAGCTTAAAGCAGTAACCATTATTACCTCAGTTTCTATGGGTTAGGAAGTCAGACACAGATTATCTGGGTACCTCAGGAATCTTGGCAGGCCTCAGGTCTTCACCAGCTATCACCTAGAGACATCAGTTCTTGGGCTATATGTGCCTTTTGATACAACTTCTTACAACACAGCAACTTGTTCCCCGTAGAGATATTACTGAATAAACTCCCAAGAGAGAATCTTCAACCTTGGACATAACCTTGAGAATGACATTCTATTACTTTTCCCATATTCTATTCATTCAACCCAGTCGACATTCAAGGGGAGAGAATTGTACAGGTATGCAAATACTGGGAGGTGGGGATCACTGGGGCTATCTTAAATCCTTCCTGACAGAGAGTTTATATTAACAATTGAGGAAACAAAAGCTTAGTGGAGATAAACAGCCTGCCCAAGATATTTGGCTCTTTCATGATGAAACAGAGATTCATTTCTAGGCTGCTAGAGACCAGAGATCAAGTTCTTAATCAATGTGCTATGGGAAAACATAAATATTTTTTAGGAACATAAATATTTTTGTTTTGCTTCTTTTGAGCCATTTTGGAGGAGAGTAAATTAGGATTACTGATATTTGAACTGGCTGGAAAGAAAGAAGGGGGTCGGGGCGGGGGTGCGGTGGTACGATGCAAGGAGAATCTGGAAGTCAGTTCTGTTCAAACTTAATCTTGACCACGCCTCTCCTTTCCCCATCAAGTGTGAAGACACTGCCAATGACTCTTACTCAGCAATTCATTAATATTTTCTTTTTACTGAACTCTTTTGATGACCATTTCTCCTCCTATAGGAAAAGTAAAAGCCAAATAATAGCAAAAATTTAGATTTATTAACTGCATTGCACTATTAGACATACAGATATATAGTGCTAGACTTTTGGTGTATTTTTATGCATTTCAGTATCTAGCAATTTTCTCAAGCCCATCAATCTTTTGGGTGTTTATAACAGCCAATACAATAAGAAATGATCAAAACACATTTTAGCATGTTTTATGGATTAGTATTCTAAGAAATGTTTATTTGGCTTAAAGTTAATGTGAAGGAAGGAAATGAAACTTTGCACAGAGTCAGCTTTATTAGAGAATGATTACAAGCACCTAACCTCAACTGAGTTATTGCACTACAGTTGGAGAATTGAAATTTCTTCTTTTATCTCAAGAAAAAACAGATGAAGGGACCCTTAAGGTCATGGAATGATAGTCATTTATTGCCAACAAAGTACTGATACCCTGAGATTTCTTACTTAGGTTGAAACGCTAGCCAAGTGTTGAACAGTCGGTGAGTCCAGAGAGCAAGTAAAGAAAAAACTAGAGCTAGGTTGTTGTAGGTGCAAGTTTTATCACAATACAGGAATTCACATCAGGGCAAAACCAGAAGCTTTCTGACAGCTGCATTATTGGTTCAAACAGGCTCTCTGTGCAAACCAAATGGCCTGTGTCCTACTCAGTACAGAGGAATTATCCAACTGTCACCTTTCTTCCAAGGTTGTGTCACAGTTGAACTACTGCGTTAGAGTTTTCATTCTTATGTATTGTTCCTGCAAAGAAAACTTTGGCATTACCAACAGTCTTAAGATACTCGCCACCATTTCTTTAACACCTAACACATTGCCAGTTCTTAATAATGTTTAAGAACTCTCTCGCATTTTTATGAACATGTGGGTGGTTTTAGCTGTGGATTTTCATCTGTATCTTGATTGGGACCAGCTGGCAACATAAGTGACAAAATTCTGAGAGACAGGTTTCTTGTTCACAATATACTTCATTCAGCAAAAGGAGAAAAGGGTATAAATTTTTCAAGACAGTTAATCCTTATGGGATTTCCAGATCACCAGCATCTAAACTTTGAGGATTACTCTTTAAATCACACTTTTGTTTTCTACTTCTCCATGAGGCTATCTGAAAATCCAATTTATACTGGAGAACATTCTCATTGCAGAATTTAGATAAAACATTTCATACTTGCGAATCTAGTCATCTGTTTAATAGCTCCCTTCATCATTAAAGAGGTGAAGAAGGAAAAATGTATTTCTTTTTAGAAAATGTTATTAATATTAGTAAAAAGTACAATGTGATTGTACCTCTTATTATAATCCACATTTCTATATTTCTAATACATTGCTTTATCTAACCCATGAGGTCTTATTACTCGGAAAACTGTGTCATTTACACTGAGTAAATGTCAGAGTAACCATCAGTTCTTATGCCATGTGAAAATAAAAAATGACATTGACTATGAATTGCAAGGTAAAACATTACCATGTAGAAACAAACATGAAAATGTAAACAGCTAAATGGGCCACAAATAATTTTAAAATAAACAGCCAAATGATATGTTTTCACATAATAATTAAAATTTTTTTTTAATCCTGTTGAGTTTGTACAATACAATTAGTTGGACCTGACATCAGCAAAGCTGGGAGCCAAAGTCTGTCTCTTCTTTCTTGATGCATCCTTATTTTATCAATATTTTTGTTTTGCTTCTTTTGAGCTATTTTGGAGGAGAGTAAATTAGGATTACTGATATTTGAACTGGCTGGAAAGAAAGAAGGGGGTCAGGGCAGGGGTGCGGTGGTACGATGCAAGGAGAATCTGGAAGTCACTTCTGTTCACACTTAATCTTGACCACGCCTCTCCTTTCCCCATCAAGTGTGAAGACACTGCCAATGACTCCTTCTCAGCAATTCACACTGTTTGAGTCATTTTGTTTTTAATTAACAAGTCTTATCATGTTTACCACAAAGAATAATAACCAATATTCCTTGAATGCTAAATGCTCAGCACAGTATCTATCAATAATTTCATCTTCACCACTATAATCCCAAGGAAGTGGTAGTGTTATCCCCATGTACAGAGGAGGGAAGTGAGGTTTCTGGGTCAAGTGCCTTGTCTAACTTCATAGAAGTACTAAATGATTCAGCTAGAATTAACAACCAGGTCTTTCTAACTCAATACTTATACTCTAACCTGATGCTCACGTATTTTTGATATGGTCATTGGGAACTAAGGATGCCATCAAGATCACAGTGAATGTTATTCATTCAAAGGCAAAAGAAACAAAGCTATGATTTTTGGTTTATGCAAACCACAAATTCTAACATGCCTAATCATACAATGGAAAAATAGTGAGTAATAGTCAGCTGTGAATTAGCACAATGACATTCTACCTACAAGATTACCAAAGCATTCTTTAAAAATAAAATAAAGAAGAAAAAAAAGTTCCTCTTTGTCAAACTTTATGTTTACCCATGAACCTCCACATTGAGATTATTTGTGGTTTCTACACATATACACAATAAGGCATTTCATACTGCATCATCATGTTTTCTCAAACATCTAAACAAAATACCATATCTGTCAAGAATTAATCCTAACTTCACCAATTCCAACATATTTTTAAAGATATGTCACACTTAAAATCGTTCAAAATAAATGTCAATATTTTCTTTGGGTGGGGGGGTTAATTGCACTGTTAACATTTCCATCAGTATGAATGCCTTTTCTTTTACCTTGTATTGTTTTGTTTTTTTAAGCATTTCATCCACTGTCTTGATCCTGAAGCCATGAATGAAGACAAAAACCCTGCCTCATGGCTTTAGTTACTGCTGAAAATGCAACTGTATTGTCTGTTTCACAAAATCTGTCACATGGTTGAACACATGCCACCAAACTGCCATGACTTAGCTCTGCACTGTGGCATGCTCTTCTCATTCATTAAAATGACTTCCCATTGTCTTAAGGAAAAAGCATAGACATTAAAGACAAATGTTACATTTCTATAAGTAGACATTTTTAAACCTTCTGTTGTTTACAGCCAAGATTCAGATTCTTGGCTCCGGGGTCCAGACTACTCTCACATAAACTTATTTCAGAACATGTGCTCTACATTTGTTTCCTAGAATGCAAATGGCTTGGGCATGTGCTGACTAAAATTCTTCACACCAAGGGGACTGAGGTAGATTCCTATAGCTTGGCAAACATTCTGCTATGATATTTGGGTAAAGAGCATAAAGTAATGCTTTTTTCATCTTCCTGACATCTAACCATTGGACAGCTTTTCAGATTGTTTCCAACCAATTTTATTAAAATACTGAATCAAGCTTCACATTAGAATGAGTGTGTATAATATTGAGCTCAGATGATATCTTTTGGATATGTCGAGAATAAATTTCCACATCCACTTAAATCTATTAATTGATGAAGAGGAGCTTTCTGCCTAAAAGAACTCTGACACCAGAGAGCAGAGCCACACATATAGTCAAAATAGTTGAGCAATAGGCTTCCCTTCAGGGATACTGTATGTGAGGAAACCTGGAGGGAAAAAGCAATAATATTGCTTTCTGTTACCATCCCAGCTACTTCTTTCCAAACTGCTTTCTCTCGGTATCAGCAGGTTTATGTCAGAAATCCAAAGAGAAATGAAAAATGGCTATTACTTCATCTTCCTCTGGATTAGTTGCCAAAATTAATTTTTCTGATGCTGTTCAGGGGGCCATGAAAATAAAATCATGTCTTAACTGCCCAAATATTAGAATTTAAAGAACTGTCAGCCAGAATCACAATAAAATGAAACTTGTTTGGAAAGTGTATTACAGTTCCTTCAGAAAGGACCAACTGCTCACCTTTGGTTGACTTAAAATGAAATTCCATGGAGCACAGACCAAGATGGCAGAGTGGGAAGACCCTAAACTCACCTCCTCCCATGGGCAGACCAAACTTACAGTTGTTTACAAAGCAGCTATTGATGAGAACAACCTGAAGACTAGAAGATCTTCTACAAGTAAAAATATAAAGGAACGTAAGATACGTAGTAGAGGCTGACACACAGCATCGTCAAGACCCATCCCACCAGGCAGCCCACACACACAAAAGAGGACAATTACAGTTACAGAGCTTCTCTCCAAAGAGCAAGGAGTCTGAGCCCCATATCAGGCTCCCAAGCCCGGGGAGGCAGACACACAGCATCGTCAAGACCCATCCCACCAGGCAGCCCACACACACAAAAGAGGACAATTACAGTTACAGAGCTTCTCTCCAAAGAGCAAGGGGTCTGAGCCCCGCATCAGGCTCGCAAGGCCAGGGGTCCCACTCCTAGGAGATGAGCCCACAGAATATCTGGCGTTGAAGTCCAGTGGGGCTTAATTTGGGGAAAGCCAGTGGGCTGTGGCAAATAGACACTCCACTCTTGAAGGACACATATAAAATCTCGCACACTCCAGCCCCTGGGGCAGAAGCAGTAATGTGAAAGGAGCCTGGGTCAGACCCACTTGCTGAACTTGCAGAGCCTCCTGGAGAGGAAGGAAGCAACTGGGACTCACAGTGGGGACACAGATGCTGGCAGCAGCCGTTTGGAGGATTTCATTCTATCACAAGGACACTGGTGCTGGCAAGTGCCATTTTGGAATCCACCCTCTGGCTTATTGCCAGTCTAAGCCAGCACTGAGTCTGGTGGCTCAGTCAGTAAAGAATCTGCCTGAAATGCAAGAGACCCAAGCTCGATCCCAGAGTAAGGAAGATCCCCTGGTGAAGGAAATGGCAACCCACTCCAGTATTCTTGCCTGGGAAATCCCATGAACAGAGGAATCTGGCGGGCTACAGACATGACTTAAAATAAAGTAAAATTAAAAAATAAATACAATTTTAAAAAAGAAACTAAACCACCTCCACCATAGAAAGGGAGAAGCAGAGCATGAGATGGTTAGATGGCATCAACTCAAAGGACATGAGTTTGAGCAAACTCCAGGAGATGGTGAAGGACAGGGAAGCCTGGTGTGCTGCGGCCTGTGGGGTCTGTGGGGTCTGTGACTGCGTGACGGAACAACAGCAACTTTAGCTTATTAGCCCCAGAACCTGACCCCAACCACCAGACAGTCTGCACCAGTCCTGGGATGCGTCATGCCAAGCAACAGGCAGGGAGGAGCCACAATCCCACCCACAACAGGCCTGCTGCCTGAAAATCTTCTGAGCCCACGCCCACCGCAGGAACTAGCCCTGTCT
The DNA here is from genome assembly GCA_006410675.1 of Oreotragus oreotragus. Lineage (NCBI taxonomy): Eukaryota > Metazoa > Chordata > Mammalia > Artiodactyla > Bovidae > Oreotragus > Oreotragus oreotragus. The sequence goes on from SJYX01020427.1 coordinate 680,889, forward strand.
ACCAGAGGGCCTCGGACACGGCCCCACACACCACTCACAGGTACCAGCCCCAGAACTCCTGGGGCACTGCAACCAGAGACCCTGGGACATGGCTCTCCACACCTGTGGGTGGTACTAGCCCCAGGACCAGTCTCACACATCAGTCAGCGGGCGACAGCCTCAGTCATGCCCACCACCCCCACAAATCAAACAATGTAATAAACCATATTAACAAACTGAAGAGTAAAAACCATACTATCATCTAAACAGATACAGGAAATGCTTTTGACAAACTTCAACATCCATTTAAGGTAAAAACTTGCTACAAAGAGAGTTATAGATGGAACATGTGTGTGCGAAGTTGCTTCAGTCACGTCCGACTCTGTGCAACCCTACGGGCCGTAGTCCACCAGGTTCCTCTGTCCATAGGATTCTCCAGACAAGGACCCTGGAGTGGGCTGCCATGCTCTCCTCCAGCGGATCTTCCCAACCCAGGGATCGAATCCATGTCTCTTACATCCTCCACTGGCAGGCAGGTTCTTTACCACTAGCACCTTAAAATCTTAAAACCTAGGAAGCCTGTAGATGGAACATACCACAACACAATAAAGCGTATATATGATAATCCTATAGCTAATATCATATTCAATTTTGAGCATTTCCTCTAAGACCAGGAATACAAAGATGCCCACTCTTACCACTTTTAGTTAACATAGTATTAGAAGTCCTACCATATCTTCTTTATCCATTCATCTGTTAATGGACACTTAACAACTTAAGTTGCTTCTATATCTTAGAATTGTAAATAATGATGCTAGGAATTTTGGAGGCAGATGCATCTTTTTGAACTGCGTTTTTGGCTTTTTTGTGGGTTTTTTTTTTTTCTTTTTTTGGTGGGGGATAAATACCCTGGAGTGGAATTGCTGGAGTATATGGTAGTTCTATTTTTCATTTTTTGAGAAACTTCTATACTTTTTCCACAGTGGCTGCATCAAGTTACATTCCCACTAACAGTATACTAGGGTTCCCATTTCTCCACATCCTCACCAACATTTGTTATTTAGAGTCTTTTTTACAATAGTCATTCTGACAACTATGGGGTACTATCTCATTGTGGTCTTAATTTGCATTTTTCAGATGATTAATGATGTTGAGCATTGTCTCATGTGCCTTTGGCATCTGTATCTCTTATTTAGAAAAATGTCTATTCATATCTTCTGCTCAGTTTTTTAATCAGGTTGACACATTCATATGTTTTTATAGTTTTTTTCCCCACATGAAGAACGCCCTTTAGCATTTTTTTTTTAATAAGGGAGGACTAGTGATGAACTCCCTCAGTTTTCATTTGTTTGGGCAAGTGTTCAACTGTTCTTCACTTCTGAAGGCTAGTATTCTTGGTTCACTATTTTATTTTATTTTATTTTTTTTTATTTATTTATTTTTTTTTTTTTTTAATTTTTTGTATTTATTTATTTTTTTACACGAACTCCCAAACATGAACCCCCCTCCCGCCTCCCACCCCACATCTTCCCTCCAGATCATCCCCATACACCAGCCCCAAGCATCCTGCATCCTGCATTGAACATAGACTGGCAATTCACTTCTTACATGATAGTATACATATTTCAATGCTATTCTCCCAAATCATCCCTCCCTCTCCCTCTCCCTCTCCCTCTCCTTCTCCCTCAGAGTCCATAAGTCCGCTCTACACATCTGTATCTCTTTTGCTGTCTTGCATACAGGGTCCTCATTATTTTAAAAAATATTTTTAATATCTCATCACACTGTCTTCTAGCCTACAAAGTTTCTGTTGAGAAATTCACCAATAGTCTTATGGGAGTTCCCTTTTATGTGACAAGTCACTTTTCTCTTGCTGCTTTCAAAATTTTCTCTTTGACTTTTGACAATTTAATTACAAGTAATGTCTTGGTGTTGCTCTTTTGGGTTCTATTTTGGGTCTTTTTCAGCCATTATTACTTTAAATAGACTTTTTAAATAGACTATAAATAGACTTTATTTCATAGACTTTAAATAGACTTCAGTTACTTACTCATTCCTTTCTGAGATTCCCAATGAATATATTATTCCATTTGATGGTACCTCATAAGTTGTATAGGTTTTCTTCACTTTTTAAAATCTTTTATTCTTTTTCCCCCTCTGACTGTATAATTTCACATACACTATCTTCCAACTCACTGCTTCTTTTCTCTGCTTGGTTGAGTCTTTTGCTGGAGCTCTCTCTTGAATTCGTCAGTTCAGTCATTGTATCCTTCAGCTCTAGGCTTTCTCTTTATTCATTTATTTATTTGTATGGTTTCTATCTCTGTGTTGAACTTCTCACTTTGTCCATGCATTTTTTCCCTTAATTTTGTTTAGTTTTTGGTGTGTTATAGTTCCCTAAATTTCTTTAAGATTTTTCTGAATTCTTCGTTAGGCAGTTTATAGATTTCTGTTTCTTTAGGGTCACTTATCAGAAGCTTTATTCACTTCCTTTGGTGCTGTCATGTTACCTGATTCGTTATGGTCCTTGATTCCTTGCATTGGTCTGCACATTTGAGAAAGCAGTCTCCTCTTTCAGACTTAACAGGCACATGTCAGTTGGGACAGACCTCTACTAGTCAGCTTCACCTAAGGTTTAGATAGGTCAGCTGGTAGCATCCGTGGGCATGTGGGGCTTGCTGCCAGGGTCTCTAGCTGGGCAAGACCACTGCCTGTACTGTGAGATTAAGCGGGGAGCCACTGTCTGGGCTCTGCAGCAGTGCAGGCCTACTAGCCGGGCTATGCATTCAAGCAGAGCAGCTGATGACTCCCTAACTGTACAGGGCTGTTGACTGCTCTGAAGTCAGGTAGGGCCTCAAGCTTGGCTCTGCAATTATCTCTGGTCCATGGAAGTTTCATGCTACATTACTAGCAGAGTGGTGCCATTGGTTGGACTTAGCAATTGGGCAAGGCTATCAGCTAGGCTCTGCAGTCGTTCCTGCTTGGGTGTGGTCTCAGGCTGTGGTCCGCCAAAATCTGAGTACTGGTTGCTGTAAGCCCCACCCCAGTTCTCCCTCTCTGATACCCGGTGGTCAAGCCCTGCAGACTCCCCCAGTGAGCTCCATGATACAAGATCACACAACACTGGGAGAGCTAGACATTCACCTTGGCCTCTCTTCCGTGCAGGCTCAGGCTTGCCCTCACGGTGTGGCTCTGAGAAGCTTGGGGGAAGGGCAATGCGGATGGAGTATAACAATCCCTCTTACTCTTCTAATGTAGTCTTCCTTGATCTCTGCTGTCCAGGAGGTGCTTCAGTCTAACCCCTGGGTTTGGAGATTTTCTCAGTTGTGTCTTGTTTATGAATAGTTGCTGGTTGGTCTTATTGTTTGAGGGACTGAAGTCAGGAACAACCTATGTTACCATCTAGATGATGTCATCATTTTCACATCTCTGTTTTTTAATTAAATATTTATTCTCATTGTTATATATTTGGTTGTGCCAGGTCTTAGTTGTGGCACACAGGATTTTTGATCTTCATTATGGCATGCAGGGTCCTTGTGAACTCTTAGTTCAGGGATCTAGTTCCCTGACCAGGGATTGAACCCAGGGCCCCTGCATTGGGAGTATGGAGTCTTAACCACTGAACTACCAGGGATGTGCCACTTAGCATCTCTCCTGGTGTAGTGATTTTTGGGCTCCAAAATCACTGCAGATGGTGACTGCAGCCATGAAATTAAAAGATGCTTACTCCTTGGAAGAAAAGTTATGACCAACCTAGATAGCATATTGAAAAGCAGAGATATTACTTTGCCAACTAAGGTTCGTCTAGTCAAGCCTATGGTTTTTCCAGTAGTCATGTATGGATGTGAGAGTTGGACTGTGAAGAAGGCTGAGCACCAAAGAATTGATGCTTTTGAACTGTGGTGTTGGAGAAGACTCTTGAGAGTCCCTTGGACTGCAAGGAGATCCAACCAGTCCATTCTGAAGGAGATCAGCCCTGGGATTTCTTTGGAAGGAATGATGCTAAAGCTGAAACTCCAGTACTTTGGCCACCTCATGCAAAGAGTTGACTCATTGGAAAAGACTCTGATGCTGGGAGGGATTGGGGGCAGGAGGAGAAGGGGACGACCGAGGATGAGATAGCTGAATGGCATCACTGACTCAATGGACATGAGTCTGAGTGAACTCTGGGAGTTGGTGATGGACAGGGAGGCCTGGCATGCTGCGATTCATGGGGTCGCAAAGAGTCGGACATGACTGAGCGACTGTACTGAACTGAACTGGTGTGTCTCCATTGGTCCGTGTCTCATATAGATGCCCAGCTAGATCTGTCCCTCTCAGTATGTCTTATATGCACAAAGAAGTCAAAGGTAAAAAGAAGACAGATGACATTTTCTTCATTCCTCAGAGAGGGAAGGTGAGAGAGCATCAGCACCACAGATGCACAAAATCACACCTTCTCTGAACACCTGGACTCAGGCATAGGTAAAGCCCCAGAGTCTACTCAACCACCAAAGGGAGGATAGGCCCTTGGGAAGGCCAGAAGTTAAGCTGGCTGGGGATGAAGAGCTAAAATGAAGACCACTTCAAGAGGAACAGGAAGCTGGTAATGAGACATGACCTAAGGCATTTTTCTCTTATTACATACAGACACATACCTCACCTTCCGACATCAGCCACATCAGTTTCTCTCTCTTTACCACCCTGAAGAAACTATAGAGTGCAGAGAAGAAAGCAGAACACACTTCTTATGATTCTAAACCATTCTGAGTAACCAATAAGCTACCTTACATTTATTATTTTATGGATGAATTTAGCATTGAAATTTGTGACATTAGGAAAAAGCAACTTTATAATTTCATGATTTGGGATATTACCTTGAATTAACTGAACACACAATGGGTGTTCAATAAATTTCTTAATTACTTAGCTTTAATATACCAGGTCAAATCAAATATCCAGATATCTATTAAATACTAATAGTAAATGTCCAATATAAAGTAATTTAGGGATTTCTCTGGTGAACCAGTGGCTAAGACTCTGCACTACCAATGCTGAGATCAGGGAGTGAGTGAAAGTCACTCAGTCATGTCCAACTCTTTGCAAGCTCATGGACTATACAGTCCAGAGGAATTCTCCAGGCCAGAATCCTGGAGTGGGTAGCCGTTTCCTTCTCCAGGGGATCTTCTCAACCAGGGATTGAACCTAGGTCTCCTGCATTGCAGGCAGATTGTTTACCAGCTGAGCCACTAGGAAAGTTCGAGAATACTGTAGTGGGTAGCCCATCCCTTCTCCAGTGGATCTTCCTGACCCAGGAATCGAACTGGGGTCTCCTGCATTGTAGGTGGATTCTTTACCAACTGAGCTATCAGGGATGCCCCAGGGGTCAGGGAACTAGATCCCTGTGCCACAACTAAGAATTCACATGCCACAATGAAAGAACCCACATGCCTCAACAAAGATGAAGGCCCTACATGTCACAACCAAGACTCAGTGCAGCCAAATAAATAAATAATATTGATTAGCTTCTACAGTAAGAGTTTTTCTAATCTGTCAACACAGATATCATAAAAGAAATCTATTAAATTAAGGAATTTCCATTCATTTCATCAAAAGAAATTCAAAAAAATAATTGTGAGATTATTTCTACATTTTGTTTTATTAGAAATCACAACTCAAAGAACTGTGGGTAGAGATTACTATTCAGCTCAGCTATGTGTTCAAGAAACAAAGCCGGAGTATAGTCACTCTTAACTTAGCTGTCCTCTATAACCTAATGAAGCAACTTCATTGTTGCCCCTCAACACCGTGGAACAATTTCAGTGTTAAGTGATATACAGTATGTTTTCCCCAAGATTTTAAACATGTGAGTAGTCACTTTGTTCTTTACCTTATCAGATTTTTGTTGTGAATCTAGCCAAAATTTTATGACTAACACATATTTCTAAGCCAGCATCTAATCAGAATTATGTAAGCTATAATACAATGTAAGTCAAACCAAAGTATTTTAAAAACCAAAACACAGATCTTCCCAAAGTGGCATCTGTTAGTAAAACCAATATGTATGTTTAGTTAAATCTATTCTTTATTCCAGATGTATATTGATTTCAAAGTCAGTGTACTTTAAGCAAATCTCCAAAATGCTTCTCTCAACCACATTTTTATGTTCTAAGCATGATACATTATTTAAATGATACTCTATTACTGACTATGTGGATGCAAGAGGATTCTAGAAGAACACAGAGTTATTGAAAATTAAAGGTATTCTGTATCAACCAGGATCAGCACTTAATAAAAATAGACACACATGATATACACACCCCCAAGAAAAGCAATTCTCCACACATCCCATTTAATCCCACAAAATAGATAGTCAAACAATGAATCTATTCACCACTGAAAAAATAGGAAGAAACACAAAATAGCTCTTTATATTTCACAGGAGAGTTTTGGATCCTATAACCTCATTTCATTTTCTCTCTTTTTAACCAGTTCCTGTCATTTGAATACTACTCAAAAGGTTAGAAAATCGGAAAAGATGAAACATTTTATAGTTTTTAAATTTTTTTTAAGATAGTGTGTATCTTTACTTATCTAACTGTGGAGGAATTACTGATCATCTGTTATACACCAGACGCTGTCTTAGGCCTTTATCTCATCTGAATCTCTGTACCTCAGATGGTAAAGAATCTGCCTGCAGTGTGGGAGACCCAGGTTCAAACCCTTAGTCAGGGAGATCCCCTGGAGAAGGAAATGGCAGCTCACTCCAGTATTCTTGCCTGGAGAATTCCATGGACAGAAGAGTCTGGCAGACTACAGTCCGTGAGGTCACAAAGACTCTTATATGACTTAGCAACTGAACAACAAAACTACAAGAGTTCAGGTCTCCCACCTCTTAGTCTCACACCTCTCACTTACTCCTAAGAACACTTCCCTTGACCTCTCATTCCTGGTGTAGATAGCCACGCATTTTTCTATAATTTTTGTATTGCCTTTTTAGTGATGGGTCTCCTCACTTGAATTTCAGTATAGCTATCAGTTTGGTAGATCTTTCTCAACAAATTCAGGGAGATAATTAGTCCTCTTGGGAGCTGGTTTAAGTAGCTATTTTCTCATTTCCCCCAAGGAGAGAAAGAAAACGAAAGCGTTAGCCACTCAGTCATGTCCTATTCTTTGCGACCCCATGGACTGCAACCTGCCAGGCTCCTCTGTCCATGGGATTCTCCAGGTAAGAGTACTGGAGTGGGTAGCCATTCCCTTCTCCAGGAGACCCTCCCAAACTAGGGATCAAACCTGCGTCTCCTGCATTGCAGGCAGATTCTTTACCATCTGAGAAGAGTGTAAGAGAATGAAGGTAATTTATTACATTCAAAGGACATCTCAGGACATTAGGACTTAATTCCCTCTCAGGATCCTATTGAGAAGGCTGGTAAAGTGTCTTCTATTTAGCCTATGTCCACTCTACATATTTCCCAGGATCATAACGTTTTCATATTGTCGGTATTTTAAGATACTTCTGGATTTTGTTTTTGTCCTTTTATATCTATTCCCTGTCACTTAATCAGTACAGCCCTTTTAATCATAGTCTTTGGGGAGTCTTGTGACAAGATGCAATAGAGAAAATATCTGTAATTCCCAGAGCTGGAGAGGACTCCATAGAGACAACAGCTCTTGACAACAAAATGAAGCATGAGGACTGCGGACAAGAAAGCTTTCCCTGTTCCTTCCCCAGAAAAGGAAGTAACTTCTGAGTTCTGAACTGAAGGGGGGGCAGTTATTGCCTCTGAAAGCAGAGAAGCTTCCCAGCCTGGATTCCAGACACTGCACTTGTGTATAAGCAAAAACTGAGGGGAAAAAATGGTGGTATGAATAGGGAGGCAGGGCTATAGGAAAATTTGTAAAATGTCTTAGCACCCCAAATGTAATCTGGAAGCCAGAGGAAGCCTCGGGCTCTGAAGGGGCCATGCAGGCCAATAGTAAGGATGTCCCATCACTGAAGACTGTGGACATTCAAGCAGTAACTCCCTCACCTACTCTCTGCAAATCCCAAGTCTTAAAGCCATATGAAATGCCAGAACTCGAGCATAACTTTGGGGAGCAAGGACATGAAACTCCAGAAAGAGCCAAGGTAAAGCTTCCTATCAGCAGAACAAAATGAGGGCTCAAAGTAAACACAAAAACCAACTAAAGAAATGCTCAAATTTTGCACCAAGACATACCCCTGGTGGCCTTCAAAGCAATCCCATAATGTTACAAGGGCAGATCTATTTGCTTACTTTTCTCTTATGATTAAATTACAACTTACACAAGTAGGCTACCATGTCTAGTAAGAGGCAAGTCTGAGATCTAAGGCTTCCTGGTTTATATGCGATCTACATTCTGAAAAAACATTTATATGTGATCTACATTCTGAAAAAACAACTTTGCTCTGGTAAAGTTAACTCACCATGGAAGATTCAGCTTTTAATTTCCAATAACTCTCAATCAAATGATTTACTTGCTAGAAGTTTATAAAAATGAAACAAATAAGTTGATCAAATTTGTAAACTTCAAATAATGACCATAATGAAGAAACAGCATTATTCATAATTAAATAGCCACTTCCTTTTTCAGTTCAGTTCAGTTCAGTCACTCAGTCGTGTTCGACTCTTTGCGACCCCATGAATTGCAGCACGCCAGGCCTCCCTATCCATCACCATCTCCCAGAGTTCACTCAGACTCACATCCATCGAGTCCGTGATGCCATCCAGCCATCTCATCCTCGGTCGTCCCCTTCTCCTCCTGCCCCCAATCCCTCCCAGCATCAGAGTCTTTTCCAGTGAGTCAACTCTTCGCATGAGGTGGCCAAAGTACTGGAGTTTCAGCTTTAGCATCATTCCTTCCAAAGAAATCCCAGGGTTGATCTCCTTCCTTTTTACCAACAGACAAAATCTAAGTGTTAGCAATGTATTGATAATGCATTATCTTTAGTGTGTCATTTCAATATTTTGAAGGTCACTAGGTTCATGAAATTATGTTTTATATGACCCAAAACAGTGACACTGATAGAAATTTCTACCCCATTGGTCACAGAGGTAGTGGATCTCTGATATTGATCTATGATGTTTACATATTCAGAAGTATTTTAAAGTTTATGTATGCCTGTTAATATTTGCTCAGCATGTACAATGTCTTGCTATATTTGAGAACAGAAAACGTATGTACATATCACTACCTATGCTTACCGAACAGCATTTTACTAAGCACACTTTAAATTAATACACATTGAATACATCATTTATGCATTGAGAATATGCAAAATAACTGTTTAGTTTAGATTAGGTTAATTGGGAAAAGGTTTCCGGAGGAAGTTAATTACCATTTCCATTTTGAAGTAGTTGATAGATATAAGCAACGAGGAGAATATTCACAGAAAGGGATGGAATTGAAGACGTGATTTATGGCAGGTTCTGTTGGCAAACTACTCCTCTGAGAAGTATCCATCCACTCTTTTATTCAACAGACATGCATTGAAAAAGTTTATACTGAGAACAGTGTTAAGCTCTGAGGATACAAGGTCATGTAACACAGCATTCCTATTTTCAAGCTTATAGTTTCACAGAAGAGATAGGAAAGTAAAAATACACTAGAACACAATAAAAAAAGGTTTTTTTAAGATTCAATTCATTTCCCAGGGTTGTAGGACACCTGTAGGGAACAGAAATGAAATTAGGATAAAGGGTTTTGGAGGGTCTAGTGAGGATTAGCTAGTAATAGTAAATACTCTCTATCTCCTCCTTTCTTCATCACGCTTCTCTAGAAAGAGGTCTGCATTTGCTGCCTCAACACCACTCATGCTTTAACTCCTTGCAATCTGGCTTCCATGGCTGTGGTTCTAGCATTCTATACAATCCGAAGTCCTCAGTGACCCCTCGGTGGCAGAATCCCTGGGACTGTAGGGAACAGAAATGAAATTAGGATAAAGGGTTTTGGAGGGTCTAGTGAGGATTAGCTAGTAATAGTAAATACTCTCTATCTCCTCCTTTCTTCATCACGCTTCTCTAGAAAGAGGTCTGCATTTGCTGCCTCAACACCACTCATGCTTTAACTCCTTGCAATCTGGCTTCCATGCCTGTGGTTCTAGCATTCTATACAATCCGAAGTCCTCAGTGACCCCTCGGTGGCAGAATCCCTGGGTCTTTGCTCAGTTGTCATTCTCTAGAGTGACCCCTTCTTTAACCGCTACCTTCTATTCCAGAATATCTCCTTTGCATGCTTTCCTGTCACCCCTGAGACCCCCCCAAGGTCTCACCTAATTGTCCTTCCGTTCCCCACCTCCTCACTGTAGGCATTCCTCAAGTTCTGCATGCCATCATTTTCCCTTCTCTCTTCACATGTGCTCTCTCCTCTGGTAATGTCACCCAGCCACATGAGCTCCATTGTACATGGATAATTCCAAACTCCATTTTTAGAATCCTCACTTTTCCTCAGGTCCTCCAGTATCTAGAATTTGACTGAGGAAATTCTACTTTGATACATGATCTTGGTACTTAGGTATCAATCACATTTTTAATTTTCTGTATTTTGTGATGCTTTGACATCTGGAGCCTTGCTGATTTGAAAGACACTATCCCTCCCAGAGCTAACTCATCTCAAGAGATAGCAAACTAGTTACCAGTGAGCATGCCTTTTATGTGCAAACCAACCAACTCCAGGTTCACTCTCCAACCTGTCTCTTACCAGGCTCCGGCTGCCCAGGATACCATTCCTCTGCCCTAAATCGCATGGCCAGAGGAGCCTGACGGACTACAGACCATGGGGTCGCAAGGAGCTGGACATTACATACGTGCATGTATGCCCTAAATCATCCCAAGGCCAGGTGCACATACGTGCATGTATGCCCTAAATCATCCCAAGGCCAGGTGCTAGACAACTAGAGACAATTAACTATATTCAAACTAACAAATCCTAGCCCCCTCAGCTGCTCACCTTGCCTCTCCCATTCCTTTCCTTATAAGACTACAATAGAGGGTTTTGCCCAGGCTCTTCCCTCATTTCCTCTGCCTCCTGACCAACCCTAGTCTTTTACCATACAGATCTGAGCGGGCTTTCCAGGTAGCTCAGTGGATAAAGAACCTACCTGCAACCCACAGGAGACAGGGATTCTTTCCCTGGGTCAGGAAGATCCCCTAGAGAAGGAAATGGCAACCCAATCCATTATTCTTGCCTGGGAAATCCCATAGACAGTGGAGCCTGATGGGCTACAGTCCATGGGGTCGCAAAGAGTTGCACACAGTTGAGCACAGCATACCTGAGCCACACACCATAATTCCTGCCTCTAGAAACCTATTAGTACAAAAGTTTTTCCTTCATAACAATCATCCCCATATCTGGGTGTCTTACCATACATGATTAAAACAAATCCAGAGTATGTTTTGAAACATAATCGAACCTATGTTTCGGAAAAGAAACTTTACATCCTCCAATGCTTTTTATATCACTATCATGATCCTTAAAGTCAATAAGAGTCAAACCTTCAAAGCCATTTTCAGCATTTCCTTCTCTTGTCACATACAGTTTACCACTTGTACAACTTCAGAAATTATCTCTACACAATTATACCTGCCTCCTTTCTATTGCCACAGCCCTGATGTGATCGTCCACTCTCTCACTGAGATTATTATAATAGCCTCCCAACCAAGCCTCCTATTCTCTGCCTCTCCCAGATCCAACCTATCCTACAAAATGGGACCAGATTTATTTTCCAAAAGTCAGTTCTAATCATGTTGCCTGCCTATCCAAAAATCTACACCAACTCCTCATTCATGGTTCACTGTATAAAAATTATATCCTTCAAAAGATATATTCCAAAAGACTGAAGACCCAAAAGAAATCAATTAATTGTTTTTTTTCCTTAAAAGCTAAAGAAAAAAAAAAACTTAGAATTAATTGAATGAATATTGTTAATATCTATTGCCATTCTCCACTTTTGCTAAAATATTGCGTTACCATAAATGGAACACAATTATATATACCAATAATCATATATCTCCAATCACATACTGAAGACAGAGGTAGAAACACTTTGTTAAGGATGATCAGAAAGTGACACCATTAGGGATAAGATGTCAGAGCATCTCCTACCTTTCCTGGTTATGAAGTCTTAAAGAGTGATTTTTGGGTTTTGCCCATGTTCACTGATTCCACATTTCTAGGAAAACTATTATTCTTCTTGAGTATAAACTTTTTATCCCAGAGTCTAGAGGTAATCTTGCACTCAAATATTAGTACCATAGACCTAGTCCAAAATTTATATTATAATCTCAAAATAGGGGAACATCTGTTCACATGAAAATGAATAATGGCGTGTGATACAGTCTTTCAGAGGAGTGTAGATCGACAACAGGTTCTAGCTAACAATTTGTCTGTGTTGGGTTGACAATAAAAGCATACATAGTAATATGGTAATGCTTAAGTCCATTAAAGCAGGAAACATGCATATGCTTATATAGTATATGTTATAAAAAGAAATCCCTACAAGCAAGCTAGACATTTGTTTTCCTTTTTCCTTGGTATTCATTTTTTTCCCCTAGCCAGACAGAGGGTGGTATTGGCTATAAATAATTTGTGGTAAAGCTTTGCCTTTTATAAGAGAATGAGAAATACATGATAAACAATGTATAAGCTATGATGTATGCAGAGCACATTCCAGATTGAAAAGAATAAAACATGTCCCACCATCTCCCCCATCCCAAGTTCAAAGATTTGTGCATTACTGTAACAAACGACTGTTGTGCAGAGTGGTCACATGATGTTACTAAGTGAGAGAGAGTCGCACTATGAGATAATAAAGTAGAAATCTATGATATGGAATTGTTCCAAAGGCTGGTGATGCCTGGGTCTGTCCTGAGGTATTTGATGCTCCAAATATTTTCAAAGAGGCCCTCAACATCAGTACAGGTTCCTGTCTGCCATTTCAGTATTTTGTGATCACTCCTTGGGGTGTGCTAAGGAATTTCACAGTCAAAACAATTGTTTGACCATATGGCTACTATCTCAGAAAATACAAACTAAAAATTCAGATCAACTAAAGTGAAAAATTTAAAGCAGCAGGCATTTGACTATAGTTTTCTTCTGAATGATATTTTACAATGATTGCATATCATAAAAGCAGAACTCACTTGAGTGAAGAAAAATATGAGACTTCTCTCATGATTATTATGTACACTACTGGTGATTTTATTTATTAATGTAGAGTATTTCTCTTATTTCAGCAAGCTGTCTTATCCTATCTTAAAAGACAGACTTATATTGATTCATATTTTAAAAGAAGAGGGAAGGAGGGGTGGAAGGAAGAAAAAATGGAGGGAGGGAAGGGAGATGGGAGGAAGGTAGAAAGAAAGGGAGAGATATCATTATACCAAAGTAATAAAAACAGATTTTTCCCTATTTGTAAAATTTAATTAACATCAATCCACTTAATTTTATTGAGCACTTTGTATTGTGAAAAATTATATATAGTAAAGGTAAGTGAAATAAAAGTTGAAGTAATCATTTTTCCCTTCAAAGTTTAGCCTGGAAATAAGAGAGACCTACAGAAAAGTGGAAAGAAATTCTACTGTATGGGGTAATCAGCATAAGGTAAAAGTCCCATGAAGCACAGAAAAGGGACAATAAGGATTTCTGGGCAACAGGCTCCCTGAAATTGTCTCTAAGAACATGAAAAAGCTAACCTGGTGAACAGAGAAGAGGGCACGCTTTTCAGGCAAGGGAGAAGCAAGCACAAAGCCTGGAACTGTATGTGAGAGAGGGTGCACTTGGAGGCATGGTGGGTGGGTGATAAGTCTTTGAGGAAGTTTGGGTCTTGGACTGAGAGCACTGTTCCTCAAAGTACATGAGGACTGCCTAGGACACGTTCCTCAATGCATATCCCACAACCACCCACGCATGCTTTCAGATCAGATCTGAAGTGGTTATGAGCCCTCCAAGGTATTAAGATCACCGGAGAAGCTTTGAAAAAAAAAAAATCCTTCCTCAGTCCCAGCCTCAGAGATTTTGACCCAGTGGGCCTCAGCTGGATTCTGAGCACACTATCTCCCCAGACAAGTCTAATGTTCAACCAAGGTCAAGGATCAACAGTGGGGCAGCTGCATTTTAACAAGCTCCCATGTGATTCTGATGCTCATTACCTTTCTGTAATTGTGCCCTAAGTTTCGGTGCAGCACAAGTTAAGCGATATTCACCACAGCAATTGTCCTCAAAGTGTAGTCTCTGGACCAGCAGCATCAACATGGCCTGGGCTGTTAGTAACAATTCAAATTCTTCAACCCCAATCTAGACTGACTGGACGAGAAACTGCAGGGGGTGAGCCCAGCAACTTATGCTATTACAACCCTGCAGGAGATTCTGATAGACTTCAGTTTAAGAACCACTCAATGAAGAGAAACTGCTGTATTGGGTGTGCATGTTGTGTGGCAAGGGGGAAAGGAGGGCGGGCTCCTCTGTCCATGAGATTCTCCAGGCAAAAATATTGGAGTGGATTGCCATTTCCTCCACCAGGGGATCTTTCCAACCCAGGAATCAAACCCACATCTCTTATGTCTCCTGTATTGGCAGGTGAGTTCTTTATCATTAGTGCCCCCTGGCAAGCTCACAGAGGTAAGCCTAGTGTGAGAAACAGCATCGCTGTGGATGGGTTGGTTTTCTTATGAGGGAATGGGCTAGCAAGCTCTATTTAGAACAGAGAAAAACATATCAGGATACAGAGTCATGTGAATTAATTCAGCCCAAAAGCCTGTAAACTTTGGATATGACTTTGACCACACTTCTTATTTGGGCAGCTTCAGTATTTTTGTAGAATAGATTTCTAGACGTGGCTACAGCTATAACATCCCTTCAGTACACAGAATACTACCAAAAAAAAAAAAAAAAGTGACCTAGAAGGAGCAGCTGCTACTGCTGCTAAGTCACTTCAGTCGTGTCCGACTCTGTGTGACCCCATAGATGGCAGCCCACCAGGCTCCCCCATCCCTGGGATTCTCCAGGCAAGAATACTGGAGTGGGTTGCCATTTCCTTCTCCAATGCATGAAAGAGAAAAGTGCAAGTGAAGTCGCTCAGTCTGTCCGACTGTTAGCGACCCCATGGACTGCAGCCCACCAGGCTACTCCGTCCATTGGATTTTCCAGGCAAGAGTACTGGGGTGGGGTGCCATTGCCTTCCCCGGAAGGAGCAGCTACCTCTAGCTTAAATGTGTGTTCAGACCAAACCCATGTCATAAATACTAGTTTGGAAATTGCAGCACGTGATTCTTAATTTGAGCAGACCTCCTCAAATAAACCTAACGGGAATATGTGGCCACAACCTGACAGTTTTTCCAAGGAGATCGATGTATTTTAAAAAGGAAGGGGGAAAGGAGGGCAGGCTCCTCTGTCCATGAGATTCTCCAGGCAAGAATATTGGAGTGAATTGCCATTTCCTCCACCAGGGATCTTTCCAACCCAGGAATCAAACCCACATCTCTTATGGGTTTTTAGAGGAAATGCTGCCTATTTACATTATATTAAATAACAACTCAGTAGTTCTGGGGAGCACCTGTGATTAAACACATTATTTCTGCATTTAATATATAAATATTCACATTAAAAAAGACCAGATAAAACTTACATCAGATTAAAAAAAAAAAAGACCAGAAGAACCTTACATTCACTTCATGTTTTGCCATAAAATAAGTTCACATACAGTTTCACAACCAAATTGAGAAGGAAAATTTTTAGATTTTTCAGAACTTACTGACTTTCAGAATAATGGATAAATGATTGAGAACCTGTGGTATATCTCCCTTAACGGAGTTTTCAATCCTATTAGGTTACTAAATCCAAAATCCTCACATCTAATGAGCAGGGTCCAAAAAAGCATTTAAGTCCATTTGCTCAAATCATAGAAGGGCATAAGTTATTTCAAACTCTGCTATCACACTTTAGATTTGTATTGATAATACAGAAACATGTGTATGAGCGATGGTTTTTATTGTGATGATTTTAAGCTATTGGTATGAAACACTGTCAATGAGAATAAAATGTAATTCACCAACTTATTTAAAAAGTGTTTTCCAGGGTTGATAGAAAAGTTAAAGTTGTTTGTTTGTAAATTAAAGAAAATAAGACTTCCAAAAAATCACTTTAATTTTAGCTCCTAAAAACTGTTAAAAGGTAATCACTGAGCATAATTCTAGCACACTCACTCTTTTTTTTTTTTTTTTTTTGAGATGGTTTAGAAGAGAAAGCTCTTCAGAACCTGCCAGGGCCCCAAGCACTATAATACTTGGTTGAGGAGTAGGGCAGTCAGATGGATGGATGCAAACATTTCACATGATCAAAACGGAAGAAAGAATGTGTTAGGATTTCCTTGGTATTATTATGGATGATGTTCCTAGCTAGTTACATTTTGGACTTGCTTATCTACCTCCACTGGAGAAGGGATAGGCTATGCATTCCAGTATTTTGGGGCTTCCCTTGTGGCTCAGCTGGTAAAGAATCTGCCTGCAATGCATGAGACCTGGGTTCAGTCCCTGGGTTGGAAAGATCCCCTAGAGAAGGGAAAAGCTACCCACTCCAGTATTCTGAGCTGGAGAATTCCAAGGACTTTACAATCCGTGGGGTTGCAGAGTCGGACACAACTGAGCGACTTTCACAGCTATACACTTATGCTCAGAATATCTTTGTGATAATTGTGTAGGGATCTCATAGGCATTTATTCACTCATGAATCTTTATTTATTAAAGTAATGATTGTGTGCCAGAAAGAGTACTAGGCCCTGGAGATACAATGGAGAATGAGAAGGCTTGCTGCTGCTGCTAAGTCACTTCAGTCGTGTCCGACTCTGTGCAACCCCATAGACGGCTTAGTTCTGTTTATAATACAGTGGAGAGATGTAAACTGTCCTGCAGGAAATGAAGTTAGAAAAAAAAAAAGTAGAGGTTTTTTGGTTGCCACAGACATCACAATTTCTTAACTTGCTCTGCATGCCTTGCCATGATTTGGGATTTTTACCTTTGGATGAGGTGCGCACAGAATGCAGCTAATAAAAATAACAACCATTTATTAAGCATTTTGTACCAGGCCCTTTGCTAAAGCTCAGCTACATAATTATTTCATATTAGCCTCACAACAACTCTATTAGGCAGGTTAAATTATTGTTCCTAATTTACGGGTTAGAAAACCAAAGATCAGAGAGGATAAAGAACACTTTCACACAACTAACTACAGGCCTGTGCATCCGTGCTAAGGCACTTCAGTCGTGTCCGACTCTGTGACCTTCAGGCTCCTGTCCATGGGATTCTCCTCGCAAGAATACTAGAGCGAGTTGCCATGACCTACACCAGAAAATCTTCCTGACCCAGGTACTGAACCTGAGTCTCTTAAATCTCCTGCATTGGTAGGCAGGCTCCTTACCACTGGCACCGCCTGAGAAGCTCAAGTATAGGCCTGTGCTGTGCTGTGCTTAGTTGCTCAGTCATGTTCAACTCTTTGAGACCCCATGGACTACAGTCCTCCAGGCTCCTCTGTCCATGGAGATTTTCCAGGCCAGAATACTGGAGTGGGTTTCCATGCCCTCCTCCAGAGTGTATTCCCAACCCAGGGATCGAACCCAGGGCCCCACATTGCAGGTTGATTCTTTACCAGCTGAGCCACCAGGGAAGCCCACGTACAGGCCTGCTGCTGCTGAGTCGTGTCAGTCGTGTCCGACCCTGTGCGACCCCAGAGACGGCAGCCCCCCGGCCCCCTGGCCCTGGGATTCTCCAGGCAAGAACACTGGAGTGGGTTGTCTTTCCTTCTCCAATGCATGAAAGTGAACAGTGAAAGTGAAGTCGCTCAGTCATGTCCGACTCCTAGTGGCCCCATTGACTGCAGCCCACCAGGTTCCTCCATCCATGGGATTTTCCAGGCAAGAGTACTGGAGTGGGGTGCCATTGCCTTCTCCAATGTACAGGCCTATAATCCCTTAATTATTATTCCAACATCCAAAAAGCTCTGTAAACCAAATATGTTTTTCATAGTCACTTAGCATCAAATCCTATGCTGAACTATATAGAGTCTTTATATTTCTCACTTAAGAAATTTCCTACATTCAAACAATTCCTTACAGAAAGAGCGATGTACTTGATTAAGGAGTCCAGTCTAGAGCCTGCTGGGATTATTATATAATACATAATATAGGCACTATATTATCTTTCTAAAATAAGAATAATTATAATTTATGACAGAGAAGGCAATGGCAACTCACTCCAGTACTCTTGCCTGGAAAATCCCATGGATGGAGGAGCCTGGCAGGCCACAGTCTATGGGGTCGCTAAGAGCCAGACACAACTGAGCAGCTTCTCTTTCACTTTTCACTTTCATGCTTTCGAGAAAGTGAAAGTGAAGTTGTTCAGTCATGTCCGGACTCTTAGCGACTCCGTGGACTGTAGCCTACCAGGCTATTCCATCCATGGAATTTTCCAGGCAAGAATACTGGAGTAGATTGCCATTTCCTTCTCCAGGAGATCTTCCTGACCCGGGGCTTGAACCCAGGTCTCCTGCATTGTAGGCAGACGCTTTACCATCTGAGCCAGAAGGAAATGGCAACCCACTCCAGTATTCTTGCCTGGAGAATCCCAGGAACAGAACAGTCTGGTGGGCTGCTGTCTATGGGGTCGCACAGAATCGAACACGACTGAAGTGGCTTAGCAGCAGCAGCAGCAGCATAATGTATGAAACACATCTAAGAATCTTAGGTAAGAAAAGTGGAATTCTAGCTTATTCATCTCCAGGCTATTCTCACCAAAAAATCCTCACAAACTTTTTTTAACAAGCCTGTGGTACTCAGGTGCCACGTAATTTATCATCAAACATAGAAGAAGGCACTATTAATAATTACTCAGGGACAGTGAATGAAAATTAGGACTATTTCAGGCAAACCAGGATGTATATAGGCCACCCCACTTTAGTGGCCATGTGGCCACTAAAAAAGTATAAATGCCCATTAATTATGGTGAAATCTCTTCATCTCATCTGGACGGAATTTGCCACTTCAAGGAATGTGAGGACCTCTACTACAAACTTTCAGAAGCTTTTAAGAAAGCTCTTAGGTTTTAGAAAGCTCCCTCTGGCCTAATGTGGATGCTCCATGAGTGTGAAAGTAAGTATAGCTACAAGAAGGTTACAATTTACATTAGGCAGAATGTGATACAAAGACTCAAAGGAATAGGTACAGCCTACACTCAATGGAGGAGAAGGCAATGGCACCCCACTCCAGTTCTCTTGCCTAGAAAATCCCATGGACGGAGGAGCCTGGTAGGCTGCAGTCCATGGGGTCGCTAAGAGTCGGGCATGACTGAGCGACTTCACTTTCACTTTTCACTTTCATGCATCGGTGAAGGAAATGACAACCCACTCCAGTGTTCTTGCCTGGAGAATCCCAGGACAGGGGAGCCTGGTGGGCTGCCGTCTATGGGGTCGCACAGAGTCGGACATGATTGAAGCGACTTAGCAGCAGCNCCCTCTGATGCCCTCTCACAACACCTACCATCTTACTTGGGTTTCTCTTACCTTGGACGTGAAGTATCTCTTCAGGGGTGCTCCAGCAAAGTTCAACCACTGCTCCTTACCTTGGGCGAGGGGTATCTCCTCACAGCCGCCCCTCCTGACCTTGGACATGGGGTTGCTCCTCCCAGCCGCTGCCCCTGACATCCAGTTCAGAGACTACTAAACTCCCTCGCAGCTCCAGTTTCTCCTACTGGCCCCAGGCATGCTGGCCTGTGGGTGTGTGTGTGTCACATTTGCTCCTTCCTTCCTTCCTCTGTCCATATCATCTTTTCTCTGAGGGCTTCTGGCAATGGCTCCCTCTATAGGTATTAATGCAGAGGTGACATCCCCCTCCTCAGGCAGTCTAAATGGAGTCTGGGGCTCCTGTCCTTTTGGGAAATAAGATTATTGTTCTCTCAACTTCCATACAACCCATGGCAGAAGTGAAGAGAGGAGCCATATCTCTGTGTCCTTGCTAGGATCCTTAACATTTAGCTTCCCCATCACTCTGAACTCTGAGACCCCTAAGGATAATCCCATGGTGATCTTACCCTTGTTTAAGACAAATGCTATAGAAGCCCAGCCTCCCAGATTCCTTCTCACCCTTGGGCTTTCATCTCCAGAATGACTCTGCAGGTCCTTTTCTCTGATCCCATTGCCAATTTTTAGAACCCACCCAGTGTGTCCTCTGAACTCACTGTCAGTCGCCAACAAAACCCTTTATAGCTTTAACATTTTCCTTGAGCTTTGCCTTCCTGTTGCCACTGACCCAACTCTTCCCTGGTGATCTGGCTTCCTTGCAGCTCTCTCTAGAAGAGGCTGCTTTTCCCCCCTTTCCTCTCTGCCCCTCAGTATGGAGGTGGAGAGAGTTTGCCCTTTTGTGTTTCACCACAAGCATCCACACCATTCTCCCTCTCTTTTTCCTAAAATGCATTAGCTTCTTCCTGCTTTAAGGACCTATGTCACCCACTAGTCTTCTGGTGGTCACCACATACTGAGCTTTCAGTCACTCCTCCTCATTCTAGAATGATTTTACCTACAGGTCCACTGTCTTTCTCTTCAGCACCACTTCTAATATAAGCTTTAATATGTATATAGATAGTGCCTCAAACATGTTGATCTCTTAATTCCATAAGCTCCGTTTCACCAATATCTTGCCTTTTATCCTCCTCAGCCAGTTGTCCTCATGGACAGAGTCCCATAACTTGCATTGTAACAGCATCCCACATTCCCCATATTATCTTAGTTTCATAAATCCTACTTTATGACTTCCCCATTTCTCCCCTCTGTTACCCATTCCAGCAATCATTCAATCCCAATGACATAGAAAATCCACTAATCCTTACATCTTTTCCTTGCCCTCACCTTTTCTTATGTCTTTACCTCTCTTAATATCCAGTTTAGAGTTCACGGTCTGTCATCTGCCTTTCTATTCCTTCTTCATATTCTTCTGGCAAAAAACTCAGTTATGGCTAAAATCCAGCTCTCTGTTGCGTACCCTAAGCTCTGGATCTGATGGCGGCTTCTCAAGTCATAGGAGTGACATTTATCTCTTTGTAGCACTTGTATTAGAAACTAAAGCTGTGAGTGCCAGTCATCATAATCATCATTAATAGCAACCACAATATCCTGGGTTACTCTCTTCCTGCCAGGATCAACATGTTTGTTCATCACAATAACTCTGTGAGATAGGTGGTATTATATTCTGTATTTCTAAACTAAGGAAAGTAAGATCGGGAGAGGTTAAGTAACCTGCTTAAAGTCACATAATCAGTAAGTAGCAAAGTTAGGATGTAAACCACAGTCCTCTGGTTCTAAGGTCTGGGCCATCTAAGGTCTTTTTATTGCCATCCCAGTATCCTCCTGACTAAGGACTCACACAGTGAAAAGCATAAATGGAACCAAACCAAAAATGTAAAGAAAAAGTAGATGTGTTTTGGTAGAGATGTTGTGCTAAGTGCAGCCCTCATAGGGAGCCAGTGCTCCACGCAGGTCCAGCAAGCTCTCTGAAAGCCACTTCACAGAGCCATCTTGCCGCGTAGCCAGCATGAAATGCTCTGTGGTCTTGCGGTGCACATACTGTGATATCTTCACCTCTACTTTTGCTCCTGTTGTTGGGGAGGAACATTTCTCTCTGCGCTTTCTGGGGAGCACCATGAGTGTAACACACCTGGTCTCTTTCCACTGTCTCACTCACTCTGCCCCGAGGTGTTGAGTGTTCCACCTGGCTGCCATGCCCAGGAGGACAAATAGGGCATGCGCATTTTAGTCTCCTCCTTTTCTCTCTTCTTTCCCTGGGAGTGACCGCCTTAGATTCTGTTCTGCTCCCTCCAGGGGCTTGGAGGGTGTGTCTGTCCTGTGTAACAACCCAGGGTAGATAAGTCTTTAGTTCTGAGGTTCAGTTTTAAGATTCTCACTTGCCCACGGATTTGAGCCATGTTTACTAATACCAGTTCAATCAGCAAAAGAATGATACTTTGCACCTCTACTGCTGCTGCTGCTGCTAAGTCACTTCAGTCGTGTCCAACTCTGTGTGACCCCATAGACGGCAGCCCACCAGGCTCCCCCATCCCTGGGATTCTCCAGGCAAGAATACTGGAGTGGGTTGCCATTTCCTTCTCCAATGCATGAAAGTGAAAAGTGAAAGTGAAGTCGCTCAGTCATGTCCGACTCTTAGCGACCCCATGGACTGCAGCCTACCAGGCTCCTCCATCCATAGGATTTTCCAGGCAAGAGTACTGGAGTGGGGTGCCATCGCCTTCTCTGAATCAGCCCTAGTCAGGGATTATTTATCTGTTAGCTTTGACATGTTGACTTTAAATCTGGCCTGGTTTTACACATAGAGTCCTTTTTATTTGTCTGTTTTCCTTATTTTCTTCCTTTTTTTAAATTCTTTAATTGGAGGAAAATTGCTCTACAGTGTTGTGCTGGTTTCTGCCATACAACAATGCAATTCAGCTATAATATATACTACCAAGTGTAAAACAGATAGCTGGTAAGAAGTTGCTACACAACACAGGGAGCCCAGCCGAGTAGTCTTAGCTTGCTTTTCCTAAATGATCCTTTCTAGCAAGGTAGTCCCTTTCTACTAGTACTGACCACTGGATGCATTGGCAAAATTTTGTGTTCTAACTCAGGCTTCATCTTCCTGTCGTTAAGGAGGTCTCTAATGCCAGAAAACTTTGACCCTCCTTATATATCTGACAAAGTAAATCTATCAAGATAAATTATAAATGACTGAATTGGGGTGGGGGAAGACTGTTAGATGTTCTATCTTGTACACTTCCAGTCGTCTCTACATGTCATTGTTTTATGCACTATTTTACAACTCCAATCACAGAAAATTAATAGAAATTCCAAAGATCCTTGTCTACAGAAATGCTAATGATTTGTGTCTAGTGAAAATGTAATTGATTATCGCCTTATTAATATACACCAGTTTTACATCTTTTGTAAATTGATTACAGCATTCCTGGTTGCCTAAACATGTATTTGCTTAAGTTTCCCTTTGAACAATGTGTAACATCTTTCTGCTTCCTTAATTAGTTAGTGAGTTAAATAAAATATTCAAGACATTCATTTCATATTTGTATGAGTAACAACTTTGCAATTATTTAAAAATTATCTTTTTACAAATAATAATGATGAAAGTGTGATTTAATAAGAACTTACTCTGTGCCTTCATATATTTTATATTTTAATTGTCACAAATACACTCTCTGATATTTTCTAGTATTATTATGATTATTTTACAGATAAGGAAATTTTAAGCTTTACAACGGAGAAGGCAATGGCACCCCACTCCAGTACTCTTGCCTGGAAAATCCCATGGATGGAGGAGCCTGATAGGCTGCAGTCCATGAGGTCGCTANTAAACTGTACACTTAAAATACTGTAAAATATTACATATACTGTGTATTAATTATGATTCAGTAAAGCTGATCTTTTTAAAAGAAGTAAATGTGATTAAGGTAAAAGAAAATGAAAAAAATAAGGGCTCTATAAATGAACATGACACCATAATATACAAAAGTATGAGAATATACCATAATGGAAAAGACAAAAAGGTCAAATCCCAAAATACAGGGAGTTAGGATCAATGTTGGGGGAAGGCAATGGCACCCCACTCCAGTACTCTTGCCTGGAAAATCCCGTGGATGGAAGAGCCTGGTAGGCTGCAGTCCATGGGGTCGCTAAGAGTCGGGCACGACTGAGCGACTTCCCTTTCACTTTTCACTTTCATGCATTGGAGAAGGAAATGGCAACCCACTCCAATATTCTTGCCTGGAAAATCCCAGGGACGGAGGAGCCTAGTGGGCTGCTGTCTATGGGGTCGCACAGAGTCGGACACGACTGAAGCGACTTAGCAGCTGCAGCGGCAGCAAGCTTTACAAGGGAAGTGGTTTGCCTGAACTCATGTAGCCTGCCTAACTCCACAGCAAAGGTTCACATACACTATGAAACACTATCTTAGATATTTACCAATATTGACTATAAAATTTATCAGAAGTCTCAATAATAAAATTATAAACTTAAATATATTCCTGATTTTTATACATGATACATATAACAGAATGCCTATGACTATATTAATATTTTTCAAAAAGAAAGCAGTTGTACAATTACAAGGTTTGACTTCCTACTAGATTACAGGAAAAAATTCAAAGTCCTGGCATACAGTGCCCTTCCTGAGCTAATGCCTGTCTCTCTTGGTAACTATAACTAGAGCTCTTTTCCACTAACTCCTGTGCTGTGAGCACATTGAAAATACAAAGCTCCTGACATTTACACTCATGTTATTTTCTTGGCCTGGCCTGAATGCTTTCCCCAGTTTGCACCTCTGAAATACCTATTCATACTTTAAAACTAAAAATAAGCATTGCCCTTATGTTCCAGCAGCATCCCATTCTATAGGAAACTTTGCTATAGTATGACATTGCCTTTTGATTATCTGTGTAGTTGTTTATTTTTAACCACTTTGGGAAGAAAAAGATTGGATTTTTTTATAATCTTAAAACTTAGAGCAGTACTTGGTGCTCAAAAAATGTTTAAGTAATGAATTAATTAACTGAAATGATAAGATTTCTTTTTCTTCCATTTAAGCTATCATTATGTTCTTAGAAACAACCATCATTTTATCGATCTTCTCTAAAGAGAAATGGAGGCTTAAGAGCCACCAAGTAACAAAGCAACAAAAAAGCCTTTATCCCTGACGTTAGGATCCTATAACTGCTTTCTCATCCTTTCCTATTGTTTCTCCAGAAATTATTATTTTCTGTTAAAATGCTATACATCTCATCTACTGTCACCCCCTTCTCCTCCTGCCCTCAATCTTTCCAAGAATCAGAGTCTTTTGAGGGAAAATTATTTTTTCTCCCTTACAATGAAAATAGGTAGCAACTTTTGTTGAACTTGGTGAGTCAGCTTCCATCTTTTATACAATGTACAAATTAGAGCTACCAAGGGAACGTATCATGCAAAGATGGGCACAATAAAGGACAGAAATGGTATGGACCTAACAGAAGCAGAAGATATTAAGAAGAGGTGGCAAGAATACACAGAAGAACTATACAAAAAAGATTTTCATGACCCAGATAACCACAATAGTGTGATCACTCACATGGAGCCAGATATCCTGGAATGTGAAGTCAAGTGGGCTTTAGGAAGCATCACTACGAAAAAAGCTAGTGCAGGTGATGGAATTCCAGTTGGGCTATTTCAAATCTTGAAAGATGATGCTGTGAAAGTGCTACACTCAATATGTCAGCAAATTTGGAAAACTCAGCAGTGGCTACAGGACTGGAAAAGGTCAGTTTTCATTCCAATCCCAAAGAAAGGCAATGCCAAAGAATGCTCAAACTACTGCACAGTTGCACTCATCTCATACTAGTAAAATAATGCTCAAAGTTCTCCCAGCCAGGCTTCAACAGTTCATGAACCGAGAACTTCCAGATGTTCAAGCTGGATTTAGAAAAGACAAATGAACCAGAGATCAAGTTGCCAACATCTGCTAGATCATCTAAAAAGCAAGAGAGTTCCAGAAAAACATTTACTTCTGCTTTATTGACTATGCCAAACCCTTTGGCCATGTGGACAACAACAAACTCTGGAAAATTCTTAAAGAGGTGGGAATATCAGACCACCTGACCTGCTTCTTGAGAAACCTGTATGCAGATTAAGAAGCAGCAGTTAGAACTGGACATGAAACAACAGACTGGTTCCAAATAGGGAAAGGAGTACGTCAAGGCTGTATATTGTCACCCTGCTTATTTAACTTATATGCACAATACATCATGTGAAATGCTGGGCCGGATGAAGCACAAGCTGGAATCAAGATTGCCGGGAGAAATATCAATAACCTCAGATACGCAGATGATACCACCTTATGGCAGAAAGTGAAGAAGAACTAAAGAGCCTCTTGATGAAAGTGAAAGAGGAGAGTGAAAAAGTTGGCTTAAAACTCAACATTCAGAAAACTAAGATCATGGCATCTAGTCCCATCACTTCATGGCAAATAGATGGGGAAACATTGCAAGCAGTGGCAGACTTTAATTTTGGGGGCTTCAAAATCACTCCAGCCATGGTGACTACATGGCTGAAGATGGTGACTGCAGCCATGAAATTTAAAGATGCTTGTTCCTTGGAAGAAAAGTTATGACCAACCTAGACAGCATATTAAAAAGCAGAGACATTACTTTGCCAACAAAGTTCCATCTAGTCAAAGCTATGGTTTTTCAAGCAGTCATGTATGGATGTGAGAGCTGGACTATAAAAAAAGGCTGAGTGTTAAAGAATTGATGCTTTTGAACTGTGGTGTTGGAGAAGACTCTTGTGAGTCCCTTGGACTGCAAGGAGATCCACCCAGTCCATCCTGAAGAAAATCAGTCCTGAATATCCATTGAAAGGACTGATGTTGAAGCTGAAACTCCAATACTTTGGCCACCTGATGCGAAGAACTGACCGATTGGAAAAGACCCTGATGCTGGGAAAGATTGAAGGTAGGAGGAGAAGGGGATGACAGAGGATGAGCTGGTTGGATGGCATCACCGACTCAATGGACACAAATTTGAGTAAACTCCAGGAGTTGGCAATGGACAGGGAGGCCTGGCATGCTGCAGTCCATGGGGCCACAAAGAGTTGCACATGACTGAGCAACTGAACTGAACTGAACAAATGAACACTTAATTAATACTACTTCTCTACGCCATTTAGAAGTAATGACACCATACTCAAACCAATAATGACATCAAAATTGATATCCCTAAACAATTAATGAGCTGCTTTTATTATTACTTCATTTTGCATTATTCTACTACAAGAATATAGTAATACTCAAATGCTGTTATCGAATTTACTAAATATACTAGATCTGTATAATCTGTGCTAGTTAATTAATTGTTATCTATTTATTATTTTTGGTAGTAACATCTCAGTAGCACTTAAAACATGCTGAGCTTCACTGTCTGGGCAGACATTTTATTGTTTAGAAGGATTATGTATGTGTCTCTAAAAAGACCAAAGTACCCATTGAAAATCAATTCAAGAACTGTGTTAAAGGGAGCATTAATCCACTGGGCAAATGGGAGCATATAGTGAAAATGATGCTTTATCCACACATCTGGTTTGCTAATAATATATGCAAGTAAGAGTATTTCGAAACATCTTCTCTATAACTATTCTACTTAAAGAATGTCCTTGCTGTATCCAGTGGGGGTGGATGGAAGCCTGGAGTAATACATTAACCATAGATTAGGGACACAAAAGTATGGCTTTTAAAATTTTATCAATCTCACCTTTAATGTCTATCGGTTTTGGTTTATGGACCAGAGACTAGATAGGAAAGACCCTATCACATGATAACACTCCAAAAAGTACCCACCCACCATGCTCTTCCTATGTATTGTATATTCGTTTCATAAATGCCATCGTTTCTGGAAATAAGGGGAAAGTGATTTTTGAGGGCATTGCAATAAGGTCCAGCTCTCTGAATTTATTAATATGTTTGCATTTTAACATATTTTTCCTATAAATTCATCTTTACTTTCAACTGTAAAAGAGTCACAAGAATACACTGCCTTCAGGATGTATGGCATTAAGTGCACTAGAGAGTTTGGTACTGTCCCAGAGGATCAGGACATTTGGTGCAGAAGCCCTGTGCATAAACACTTCTTTATGAAGGGAATGAAATGGGCCAGGTCTTGATGGGCTCTGTTCTTTCTTACAAACAATGGCTGCATATTCGTATGGAAAAAATTATGGAACACCTCCAATGGCACCTATCTCATGGTGTCCATGGCAGACAGTAATCATTATCTAAGTGACAGTTATTATTTGGAAGTCACACTGCAAAAAGACCCTACATTCAAGTGTCTAACATCTGGAACATTAACACGATTTTTGTAGTTTAAGGTCTTTACCCACTAATATAAAAAAGCAAATGTGAAGTTTGGAAAGGAAACATTTCACTTATTAGTAGCTGTCTTCAGGTTGGTGGAGTCTCAGTCCTGACCAAATGATGGTCAGAGAGTTAAAAGGAAATTTGGGTGAGGAGAGGGGTACAAGAAGTTCAAAATGAAGGTGGAACAAGGGAAAGCTAGTCTGATTAGTGACTCTATTTCAAATCTTGGAAACCGTAAAAGAGCTCTCATGTGTAGGAAATAACACCCATTCAGAGAAAGAATTGTCATCACAGTCTCATTCAGTGTCCCAAGTAAGCACAGCACCAGCTTTGAGCCCAGAATTTATAATACAGACAGACCCAATGAAAAAAAATCAGTGGGTCTAAAGAGAAACACGTCACTTTCTTCCCTCATTCAGCCCCTTCATCCCTCTTGTCTTACTTCTTCCTTCCTTCTTGCTTTCTTTCCTTTCTTCACTATATATTCATTAGAGTTTAGAGGAAGTATATATTAGGTTGAAGCAAATATAATTACAGTTTTGGACCATGAACTTTAAAATCATTTTAACTAGGCTCAACACATCTTTATTAACCAAAATGGGAACCATTACAATCAATACATTTTTGACAACAAGAAATGTTTGCTTAATCCTGTAGCATTAAAATACATGCTTCAGTAATCAGCAAATACTTGGAAAGCATTTTCTGCCTCCTGCTGGTTGTGGAAGCATATTCCCTACAAAAAGTTGTTGAGATGCTTGAAGAAGTGGTAGTCAGATGGGAGAGGTCAGGTGAATATGAAAGATAAGGCAGAACTTTTTAGCCCAATTTGCCCAACTTTTGAAGCACTGATCATGCAATGTGCAGTCAGGTGTTGTCGTGGAGAAGGACTGGGGTCTTTCTGTTGACCAATGTTGGCTGCAGGCATTGAGGTTTCCAGGGCATCTCATCAATTTGCTGAGCATACTTCTCAGATATTGTGGTTTCTCTGGGATTTAGAAAGCTGTAGCGGATCAGACTGGCAGCAGACATGAAATAGTGATCATGACCTATTTTGGGTTTGAGTTCAGCTTTGGGAAGAGGTTTGTGGTGTCTTCTCAGTCCAACCGCTGAGCTGGTCACTGCTGGCTGTCATATAAAATCCACTTTTCAGTCACATATCACGATCCAATCAAGAAATAGTTCTCGTTGTTGCATGGAAGACATTTCAAAATGACAATTTTTTTGATTTCCAGTCAGCTCATGAGGCAACTCACTTATTGAGCTCTTTCACCTTTCCAATTTGTTTCAAATGCTGAGTGACTATAGAATGGTTGGCGATGAGTTCTTGGGCAACTTCTTGTACAGTTGTAAGAGGATCAGGTTTGATGATTGCTCTCGATCGGTCATTGTCAACCGCTGATGCCAGCCACTGTGACCCTCATCTCCAAGGCTCTCATTTCCTTTGCATAACTTCTTGATCCACCACTGCACTGTACGTGTGTTAAGAATTCCTGGGCTATTGATGTTGTGAGTTGTCTTTTCTGTTTTACAGACCATTTTGAACTCAAATATAAGAAAATCACTTGAATTTGCTTTTTGTCTAACATCATTTCCATAGGCTAAAATAAATGGCAAGTAATGTCATTAGCAAAAGCACATAAAGAGAGAAATGTACATTAAAATGATAGATAATGTAACCACATTTATTTAGAATGCATTCCAATATCAAACGGCAAATTTCAACAATGCAAAAAATGTAATTACTTTTACACCAAACTAATAGTTGCTTCAGGCAGCTGTCTAAATCATATCAGTTTTTCAAGAGTAAGTTTTTTGAATGCTGGTTTAGAGGTGTGCACAAATAGATGTTTTTGAACATCTAAAATTGCATAAACTAAAATGAAATTGTCAGGGGAATGTGTAATTTCCTCAGTTCTGTCACGCTGCCACAGCAAAAATTTGAAGCGACAGAATGACCAGTGTTACAGCTCCATGTTACAGCTCAGTTTTATTTGGCAAGCAAAGGAAAATACATCGCTAAGTCAGGAGAGCAAGCCAACCCAAAAGATGTGACGAGAAGAGAAAGGAAACATCCAGCTCAATTTGGGCTCTTCTTTCAGTATGTTTTCTTTCTCCTCCACCTGAGCCTGGCCTGCGGAAACTGGGCTAGCCATGAGGGCTGTTTGTTTTACCTGAGGTTCTCACTCTGGTCCTCGGGCCTGCCTTTGTTCTTTTTTCCTGGCCTTTTCCCTTCTTTGTCT
Source organism: Oreotragus oreotragus (assembly GCA_006410675.1). NCBI lineage: Eukaryota > Metazoa > Chordata > Mammalia > Artiodactyla > Bovidae > Oreotragus > Oreotragus oreotragus. Next base: position 711,030 of record SJYX01020427.1, read on the forward strand.
TTTATCCACTGCCATTCTAGACTCTTTTTTTCCTATTCTAACTACTCAACAAAATGAAAGACTCTGTGAAGCCAACCCCCTAAGTATTGAAAATAACCATTTAAATGTCTCAATGCAGGTAAAGGGAGCTGCTATGCATTTCTAGCAGCTAATTAGATAAAGTGAGTAGAAATAGCACACAGTGAATTTAGAACTCATTTCCAAAACTGGGTAGACTTCAGTGCATCAGTGCTTCTAGGGAGCTTATCTCAACTACAGATGTGAAACAACAGAATTTGATAAACCCTTTCTAGGCTCTATAGTAAGAAAGGGACATTTATTTTACTAAAGGCAGAGTGTAAAAAAGAATATCCAAAGATTATGTGCATATACATACACATAAATGTATAGATCTGGAGTGGGAAATGGCAACCCACTCCAGTATTCTTGCCTGAACCCATGAGGTCTATAGTCCATGGGGTTTCAAAGAGTCAGACATGACTGAGCGTGCACACACACACACTGACATGTATAGATGCATATATGTGTGTGTATACATATATACATGCATATGTGTGTGTTTGTGCTATGACTATACCTCTATCCCCATTCCAAGTTTTAGGAGAAACAGCTGCCCCATAGCTTTAGCCATGCCATTAAGACTTGGCTATATTGCCATTTTCTTCATGAATATTCATTTCTTTAGGGAGAAAAATTTGCACACACTGCTGACAAAAGGGAGCCAGCTGGTGAGGGACATCATCCAAAAGAACAAATGGGTCTTACCAGCACTGTGGAAAGACTTTTCAACCTACATTTATGGCAGATGAGTTTACACTTACTGGTGAACTAAAGGGGTTCAAAACATTCCACCTCAAAGTATGCCAGTCTGGCACAGGATGACTTCGAACTGAAGGCAACTGAGAAAAAGTAGAGACAGGCTTGAGCTCTCTGCCTTATCCGTATCTATTTACAAACAGAACACAAATGCCTCTTGTGAAGGTGCCCCTGCCCCTTCCCATACCAGGAAGGGAAAAACAATCTAATTACTAAAGACAAAATGGTACCAAAGGTCTACTTGAACAAGCCTTACCCTTATTTTCCATTAATTGACCCATATATCTGCCTTCTGATAATGTGCCATTTGTAGAAGTTCAAAATCCTATTTCCTTATCTTATCACTTCTCTACAAGGTTATTCTTCACTAAGATGCTATACAAGCACACGTTCCAATCTCCTCTTTTGAGTTATCTTTCTCTTAGTACTCCTATGTGAATGCACAATGAGCATATTCATAAGCTCCTATTTCTTTTCTCTTGTTAAACTATGTTTTGCCAGTCTAATTTGCAAGGCCTCGGTTAGTGAACCTAAGGTGAGTGGAGGGAAATACTTTTTTCTTCATGTGAATCCCACTGGGTCCTAGGCTATCTATTTATCAAAATCTTAAAACCAGAGATGTTGACAACTAGAGCTCTTATTGGTGAGGAAAGTTGAAAGTCAAACATAAAAGAAGAGATTGGGAGCTTCAGCTTCCTGTAAGCACTCACCAACGACGTCTGGCTACATATCTAACATCACCCAGGGACAAAGTTAATCTTCTAGTGCTGCTGCTGCTGCTAAGTCGCTTCAGTCATGTCCGACTCTGTGCGACCCCATAGACAGCAGCCCACCAGGCTCCCTCGTCCCTGGGATTCTCCAGGCAAGAACACTGGAGTGAGTTGCCATTTCCTTCTCCAGTGCAGGAAAGTGAAAAGAGAAAGTGAAGTCGCTCAGTCTTGTCTGACTCTCAGCGACCCCATGGACTGCAGCCCACCAGGTTCCGCCATCCACTGGATTTTCCAGGCAAGAGTACTGGAGTGGGGTGCCATTGCCTTCTCCGAATCTTCTAGTAGCTGGAAACAATTTCTCCATTTAAGAACACTAAATGTTCTTCTGTGCATTTAATGATTATTCCAGATGATAATAAAGCATCCTTCCCTCGCCCAAAATACATCATGAGTGTATCAGAAGCTTGACATACATTAATTCCTTGTATCCTCATGACAGTAGTGTAAGACTCTATAATCACTCCCACTTTACAGATAGGAAATTTGAGGCTTAACGCATATCATACAGCTTGCAAGTGGTAGGGTTAATATAGCCTCCTTGGCTATATTCTGGGTTCAGTTTCTGACTACCTCAATAAAGTGGATATCACATAAAGTGAGTCACACTAATTTTTTGGTTTCCCAGTGCATATAGAAGTTATGTTTATACTATAATGTAGTCTGTGATAGATTTCCTCTTCTTGGGCTCTAAATCACTGCAGATGGTGACAGCAGCCATGAAAACAGAAGACAATTGCTTCTCAGCAGGAAAGCTATGACAAACCTAGACAGTGTGTTGAAAATCAGAAACATCACTCAGTCAACAAAGGTCCTTATAGTCAAGGCTATGGTCTTCCCAGTGGCCACGTATGGTTGTGAGAGGTGGACCATAAAGAAAGCAGAGCATCAAAGAACTGATGCCTTCAAACTGTGGTGCCGGAGAAGACTCTTGAGAGTCCATTGGACAGCAAGGAGATCAAACCAGTCAATCTTAAAGGAAATCAACCCTGATTCTCATTGGAAAGAATGATGCTGAAGCTCTAGTATTTTGGTCACCTGATGCGAACAGCTGACTCATTGAAAAACACCTTGATGCTGGGAAAGATGGAGGGCAGAAGTAGAACAGGGCATCAGAGGATGAGATGGCTGGATGAATCATCATTGCAATGTTCATGAACTTGGGCAAACTCTAGGAGATGGTGAGGGACAGGGAGGCCTGGCATGCTGCAGTCCATAGGGTCGCCAAAAGTCAGGCATGACTGGGAGACTGAACAACTACAACATACTATAGTCTATTAAATGTACAATAGCATTATGTTTAAAAATGTATATACCTTAATGACAAAATATAAAATAAAAAGTTACTAAAATAGTAGTATCAGAAATCACTCATCACAGAGCACCATATCCAATGTAATAACAATGGAAAAAAGTGATGCATTGTGAAAATTACCAAAACATGACACAAAGATATGAAGTAAGCAAATGCTGTCATTAAAAAAAAAAAAACTTGCTTAACATAGTTACCACCAACCTTTAATTTGTTAAAAACAAATGAAAAGCAAAAAAAACAAAAACAAAAAAAAAAAACTCAGTATCTGTAAAGTATGGTAGGATATGTCTGTATTAAAACTGACAAATCCAGTATGTCTGTATTAAAACCAGGTCCATATAACATGTACTTCTAACCACTGCCCTGTCCATGTTGCCTACCATGCATGATTACAACTTTGCAAAGAAGATATTAGTATAATCTCCATGTAAAATCTTTCCACCTATCTACATCCAGCTCAGTGAATTAATCAAACTGAGAGAAAAGTAAAGAAAAAGTTTTAAGGAAATTATAAAAATTGAGATTCTATTCAAATATTTCATAAAAATGACTCATCCACCCTCTTCCTCTGGCAAGTTCTCTCACTCTTTTATAGAATCTAGTTTCCATTTGCTGAGGTTACACTTCATTACTGCAGAATACCTTGAAAATAAAAACATCAAACATCAAAGCAGAACTTGTTTCTTGACCTATTTTTGATGATCATTGGAAACAATGAGGTTTCTATGCATTACTCTCTCCTTTATGTTTTTTCTTTGTGATTACTCCCATCTTTTGTAATCCATTACACCCCAAGGCAATTACTGCATTTGGTGAAATGCACAACTTTAAAAGGAATTTCCATGCAGAGTTACAAAAATTAAATGCCACGTTTCTGAGCAAAGCACTCTTCCTTAGGGCACTGTGGATTAGCCTTTCCATGCTAACATGCTTGGATGGAGACAGTTTCTTTAGCAGTCCTAGAGTGCTCTGAAAAGGCTCTGAACATAATTGTCCTTTTTAGTTTAGCCCTTTGGTGACTGCTTAAGACAAGTTACATCCTATATGTCTCGCTTCCCTAAACACAGCTGTTGTTCATTTAGCCACTTAGCTAAAGAAGTTAGCCTTTCACAGAGATAGAAATTAAACGTAGATCAAACTGAAATTTCTCTGCGATTGTGAAGTTATCCTCACTTCTAATGAGGACCTTTCAGAGCTCTGGCCTAAAGCCTTGGATTTGCAAGCCATTTGGGCCAGTTGCCCCTGCCCAGAACCCACATCACTGTAAACAAAGTAAACCTACCCTTCCCAACCAATGCTATATTTTGTATACACAGCCTGAAATATCAGGAGATTTGATGAAGCAGTTAAAATTAAAGATTTTTGCCTTTTTATGTAACTGAATGAATACTTCCAAGAATTGGATTATTATATGTCTGTGGCAATTTAAGTAAAGATACACAGAAGTCATTCACAAGTACTAAGTAAGTGAAAAGCTGATGCCACTGCTGTCATTGGCACTACCACCAAGGGCACTGGAAGGTGGATGTCTTTGCCACCTTGAGGATCACTTGGGTTGCAGGCACTGCTGCCACAGTGGTGGGGGAATGGAGAGGAAACAGGTTCCTGGGTACCTCAGCCATATCCGAGTTGGTCAGACTTGCAGGGGCCACCAGCGTGGCAAGGGGGATCACAGCTGGGAGTGCTGCCATGATTGGACAGAGAAGGGCCACAGGCCTCACAGCCACTGCTCCCTGGAACCCTACGGTCACAGGCATCACCGTGGCCTGTAGACCACAGTCACATGTGCTACTATTCCTGCTACTACCAGGTCTTTGGGGCTGCAGGCACAGCTTCCACAGCCAAGAGGCTGGGACTGTGGGCATCATCTCCACTCCCTGAGATCCTACCTGTCTGTAAGTTCCAGTTCACCCACCTTCAGGTGTACAGACGTGCGGATCTCTCGAGTGCCCTGCTGTGTTTGACATAGGAAATTTTGTTGAGTTACGGATATTTTAAAGATGGAAAACAATCTTTACAGAACAATATTATATAGGAACATGGAATGTTAGGTCTATGAATCAAGGTAAATTGAAAGTGTCAAATAAGAGATGGCAAAAGTTAATATTGACATTTCAGGAATTAGTGAACTAAAATGGACAAGAATGAGTGAATTTAATTCAGATGACCATTATATCTACTACTGTATACAAGAATCCCTTAGAAAAAATAGAGTAGCCCTCATAGTCAAGAAAACAGTCCAAAATGTAGAACTTGGGTGCAGTCTAAAAAATGACAGAATGATCTCTGTTCATTTCCAAAGCAAACCATTCAGTATCATAATAATCCAAGTCAAGTCTATGTCCCAACCACTAATGCCAAAGTGGATCTATGATGACCTATAAGACCTTCTAGAACTAACACCAAAAAAAGATTTCCTTTTCATCATAGGGGACTGAAATGCAAAAGAAAGAAATCAAGATATACCTAGAGTAACAGACAAGTTTAGTCTTGGAGTACAAAACGAAGCAGGGAAAAGGCTAACAGAGTTTTGCCAAGAGAACGCACTGGTCATAGCAAACACCCACTTCCAAAAACACAAGAGACTCCACACACAGACATCACCAGATGGTCAACAGTGAAATCAGACTGATCACATTCTTTGCAGTTGAAGATGGAAAAGGTCTATATAGTCATCAAAAATAAGACCAGGAGCTGACTGTAGCTCAGATCATGAACTCCTTATTGCAAAATTCAGACTGAAATTGAAGAAAGTAGGGAAAACCACCAGGTGATTAGGTATGACCTAAATCAAATACCTTACAATTATACACTGGAAGTGACAGATTCAAGGGATTAGACCCAATAGACAAAGTGCCTAAAGAACTATGGACAGAGTTTCAAAACATTGTACAGGAGGCAGTGATCAAAACCAAGCCGAAGAAAAAGAAATGCGAGAAAGGAAAAATGGGTGTCTGAGGAGGCCTTACAAATAGCTGAGTAAAGAAGAGAAGTGAAAGGCCAAGGAGAAAAAGAAAGATATACCTGTCTGAATTCAGAGTTCCAAAGAATAGCAAGGAGAGATAAGAAAGCCTTCCTCAGTGATCAATGCAAAGAAATAGAGGAAAATAATAGAATGGGAGAGTTAGAGATCTCTTTAGGAAAATTAGAGACACCAAGGGAACATTTCATGCAAAGATGGGCACAATAAAGGACAGGAAGAGTATGGACCTAACAGAAGCAGAAGATATTAAGAAGACATGACAAAAATACACGGAAGAACTATACAAAAAAGATCTTAATGACTCAAATAACAATGATGGTGTGATCACTCACCTAGAACCAGACATCATGGCGTCTGAAGTCAAGTGGGCCTTAGGAAGCATCACTACAAACAAAGCTAATGGAGGTGATGAAATTCCAGCTGAGTTATTTCATCCTAGAAGATGATGCTGTGAAAGTGTTGCACTCAATATTTCCAGCAAAATTAGAAAACTCAGCAGTGGCTGCAGGACTAGAAAAGGTCAGTTTTCATCCTAGTCCCAAAGAAAGACAATGCCAAAGAATGTTCAATCTGCCACATAATTGCACTCATTTCAATATGCTTGCTAGCAAAGTAACGCTCAAAATTCTCCAAGCTTGGCTTCAACAGTATGTGAACTGAGAACTTCCAAATATTCAAGCTGGTTTTAGAAAAGGCAGAGGAACCAGAGGTCAAATTGCCAACATCCATTGGATCATCAAAAAAGCAAGAGAATTCCAGAAAAACATCTACTTCTGCTTCATAGACTATNTTTGGCAAGCAAAGGAAAATACATCGCTAAGTCAGGAGAGCAAGCCAACCCAAAAGATGTGACGAGAAGAGAAAGGAAACATCCAGCTCAATTTGGGCTCTTCTTTCAGTATGTTTTCTTTCTCCTCCACCTGAGCCTGGCCTGCGGAAACTGGGCTAGCCATGAGGGCTGTTTGTTTTACCTGAGGTTCTCACTCTGGTCCTCGGGCCTGCCTTTGTTCTTTTTTCCTGGCCTTTTCCCTTCTTTGTCTTTTATCCACTGCCATTCTAGACTCTTTTTTTCCTATTCTAACTACTCAACAAAATGAAAGACTCTGTGAAGCCAACCCCCTAAGTATTGAAAATAACCATTTAAATGTCTCAATGCAGGTAAAGGGAGCTGCTATGCATTTCTAGCAGCTAATTAGATAAAGTGAGTAGAAATAGCACACAGTGAATTTAGAACTCATTTCCAAAACTGGGTAGACTTCAGTGCATCAGTGCTTCTAGGGAGCTTATCTCAACTACAGATGTGAAACAACAGAATTTGATAAACCCTTTCTAGGCTCTATAGTAAGAAAGGGACATTTATTTTACTAAAGGCAGAGTGTAAAAAAGAATATCCAAAGATTATGTGCATATACATACACATAAATGTATAGATCTGGAGTGGGAAATGGCAACCCACTCCAGTATTCTTGCCTGAACCCATGAGGTCTATAGTCCATGGGGTTTCAAAGAGTCAGACATGACTGAGCGTGCACACACACACACTGACATGTATAGATGCATATATGTGTGTGTATACATATATACATGCATATGTGTGTGTTTGTGCTATGACTATACCTCTATCCCCATTCCAAGTTTTAGGAGAAACAGCTGCCCCATAGCTTTAGCCATGCCATTAAGACTTGGCTATATTGCCATTTTCTTCATGAATATTCATTTCTTTAGGGAGAAAAATTTGCACACACTGCTGACAAAAGGGAGCCAGCTGGTGAGGGACATCATCCAAAAGAACAAATGGGTCTTACCAGCACTGTGGAAAGACTTTTCAACCTAGAATTGTAACTACATTTATGGCAGATGAGTTTACACTTACTGGTGAACTAAAGGGGTTCAAAACATTCCACCTCAAAGTATGCCAATCTGGCACAGGATGACTTCGAACTGAAGGCAACTGAGAAAAAGTAGAGACAGGCTTGAGCTCTCTGCCTTATCCGTATCTATTTACAAACAGAACACAAATGCCTCTTGTGAAGGTGCCCCTGCCCCTTCCCATACCAGGAAGGGAAAAACAATCTAATTACTAAAGACAAAATGGTACCAAAGGTCTACTTGAACAAGCCTTACCCTTATTTTCCATTAATTGACCCATATATCTGCCTTCTGATAATGTGCCATTTGTAGAAGTTCAAAATCCTATTTCCTTATCTTATCACTTCTCTACAAGGTTATTCTTCACTAAGATGCTATACAAGCACACGTTCCAATCTCCTCTTTTGAGTTATCTTTCTCTTAGTACTCCTATGTGAATGCACAATGAGCATATTCATAAGCTCCTATTTCTTTTCTCTTGTTAAACTATGTTTTGCCAGTCTAATTTGCAAGGCCTCGGTTAGTGAACCTAAGGTGAGTGGAGGGAAATACTTTTTTCTTCATGTGAATCCCACTGGGTCCTAGGCTATCTATTTATCAAAATCTTAAAACCAGAGATGTTGACAACTAGAGCTCTTATTGGTGAGGAAAGTTGAAAGTCAAACATAAAAGAAGAGATTGGGAGCTTCAGCTTCCTGTAAGCACTCACCAACGACGTCTGGCTACATATCTAACATCACCCAGGGACAAAGTTAATCTTCTAGTGCTGCTGCTGCTGCTAAGTCGCTTCAGTCATGTCCGACTCTGTGCGACCCCATAGACAGCAGCCCACCAGGCTCCCTCGTCCCTGGGATTCTCCAGGCAAGAACACTGGAGTGAGTTGCCATTTCCTTCTCCAGTGCAGGAAAGTGAAAAGAGAAAGTGAAGTCGCTCAGTCTTGTCTGACTCTCAGCGACCCCATGGACTGCAGCCCACCAGGTTCCGCCATCCACTGGATTTTCCAGGCAANCTGGGATTCTCCAGGCAAGAACACTGGAGTGAGTTGCCATTTCCTTCTCCAGTGCAGGAAAGTGAAAAGAGAAAGTGAAGTCGCTCAGTCTTGTCTGACTCTCAGCGACCCCATGGACTGCAGCCCACCAGGTTCCGCCATCCACTGGATTTTCCAGGCAAGAGTACTGGAGTGGGGTGCCATTGCCTTCTCCGAATCTTCTAGTAGCTGGAAACAATTTCTCCATTTAAGAACACTAAATGTTCTTCTGTGCATTTAATGATTATTCCAGATGATAATAAAGCATCCTTCCCTCGCCCAAAATACATCATGAGTGTATCAGAAGCTTGACATACATTAATTCCTTGTATCCTCATGACAGTAGTGTAAGACTCTATAATCACTCCCACTTTACAGATAGGAAATTTGAGGCTTAACGCATATCATACAGCTTGCAAGTGGTAGGGTTAATATAGCCTCCTTGGCTATATTCTGGGTTCAGTTTCTGACTACCTCAATAAAGTGGATATCACATAAAGTGAGTCACACTAATTTTTTGGTTTCCCAGTGCATATAGAAGTTATGTTTATACTATAATGTAGTCTGTGATAGATTTCCTCTTCTTGGGCTCTAAATCACTGCAGATGGTGACAGCAGCCATGAAAACAGAAGACAATTGCTTCTCAGCAGGAAAGCTATGACAAACCTAGACAGTGTGTTGAAAATCAGAAACATCACTCAGTCAACAAAGGTCCTTATAGTCAAGGCTATGGTCTTCCCAGTGGCCACGTATGGTTGTGAGAGGTGGACCATAAAGAAAGCAGAGCATCAAAGAACTGATGCCTTCAAACTGTGGTGCCGGAGAAGACTCTTGAGAGTCCATTGGACAGCAAGGAGATCAAACCAGTCAATCTTAAAGGAAATCAACCCTGATTCTCATTGGAAAGAATGATGCTGAAGCTCTAGTATTTTGGTCACCTGATGCGAACAGCTGACTCATTGAAAAACACCTTGATGCTGGGAAAGATGGAGGGCAGAAGTAGAACAGGGCATCAGAGGATGAGATGGCTGGATGAATCATCATTGCAATGTTCATGAACTTGGGCAAACTCTAGGAGATGGTGAGGGACAGGGAGGCCTGGCATGCTGCAGTCCATAGGGTCGCCAAAAGTCAGGCATGACTGGGAGACTGAACAACTACAACATACTATAGTCTATTAAATGTACAATAGCATTATGTTTAAAAATGTATATACCTTAATGACAAAATATAAAATAAAAAGTTACTAAAATAGTAGTATCAGAAATCACTCATCACAGAGCACCATATCCAATGTAATAACAATGGAAAAAAGTGATGCATTGTGAAAATTACCAAAACATGACACAAAGATATGAAGTAAGCAAATGCTGTCATTAAAAAAAAAAAAACTTGCTTAACATAGTTACCACCAACCTTTAATTTGTTAAAAACAAATGAAAAGCAAAAAAAACAAAAACAAAAAAAAAAAACTCAGTATCTGTAAAGTATGGTAGGATATGTCTGTATTAAAACTGACAAATCCAGTATGTCTGTATTAAAACCAGGTCCATATAACATGTACTTCTAACCACTGCCCTGTCCATGTTGCCTACCATGCATGATTACAACTTTGCAAAGAAGATATTAGTATAATCTNAAAAAAAAAAAAAAAAACCTCAGTATCTGTAAAGTATGGTAGGATATGTCTGTATTAAAACTGACAAATCCAGTATGTCTGTATTAAAACCAGGTCCATATAACATGTACTTCTAACCACTGCCCTGTCCATGTTGCCTACCATGCATGATAACAACTTTGCAAAGAAGATGTTAGTATAATCTCCATGTAAAATCTTTCCACCTATCTAAATCCAGCTCAGTGAATTAATCAAACTGAGAGAAAAGTAAAGAAAAAGTTTTAAGGAAATTATAAAAATTGAGATTCTATTCAAATATTTCATAAAAATGACTCATCCACCCTCTTCCTCTGGCAAGTTCTCTCACTCTTTTATAGAATCTAGTTTCCATTTGCTGAGGTTACACTTCATTACTGCAGAATACCTTGAAAATAAAAACATCAAACATCAAAGCAGAACTTGTTTCTTGACCTATTTTTGATGATCATTGGAAACAATGAGGTTTCTATGCATTACTCTCTCCTTTATGTTTTTTCTTTGTGATTACTCCCATCTTTTGTAATCCATTACACCCCAAGGCAATTACTGCATTTGGTGAAATGCACAACTTTAAAAGGAATTTCCATGCAGAGTTACAAAAATTAAATGCCACGTTTCTGAGCAAAGCACTCTTCCTTAGGGCACTGTGGATTAGCCTTTCCATGCTAACATGCTTGGATGGAGACAGTTTCTTTAGCAGTCCTAGAGTGCTCTGAAAAGGCTCTGAACATAATTGTCCTTTTTAGTTTAGCCCTTTGGTGACTGCTTAAGACAAGTTACATCCTATATGTCTCGCTTCCCTAAACACAGCTGTTGTTCATTTAGCCACTTAGCTAAAGAAGTTAGCCTTTCACAGAGATAGAAATTAAACGTAGATCAAACTGAAATTTCTCTGCGATTGTGAAGTTATCCTCACTTCTAATGAGGACCTTTCAGAGCTCTGGCCTAAAGCCTTGGATTTGCAAGCCATTTGGGCCAGTTGCCCCTGCCCAGAACCCACATCACTGTAAACAAAGTAAACCTACCCTTCCCAACCAATGCTATATTTTGTATACACAGCCTGAAATATCAGGAGATTTGATGAAGCAGTTAAAATTAAAGATTTTTGCCTTTTTATGTAACTGAATGAATACTTCCAAGAATTGGATTATTATATGTCTGTGGCAATTTAAGTAAAGATACACAGAAGTCATTCACAAGTACTAAGTAAGTGAAAAGCTGATGCCACTGCTGTCATTGGCACTACCACCAAGGGCACTGGAAGGTGGATGTCTTTGCCACCTTGAGGATCACTTGGGTTGCAGGCACTGCTGCCACAGTGGTGGGGGAATGGAGAGGAAACAGGTTCCTGGGTACCTCAGCCATATCCGAGTTGGTCAGGCTTGCAGGGGCCACCAGCGTGGCAAGGGGGATCACAGCTGGGAGTGCTGCCATGATTGGACAGAGAAGGGCCACAGGCCTCACAGCCACTGCTCCCTGGAACCCTACGGTCACAGGCATCACCGTGGCCTGTAGACCACAGTCACATGTGCTACTATTCCTGCTACTACCAGGTCTTTGGGGCTGCAGGCACAGCTTCCACAGCCAAGAGGCTGGGACTGTGGGCATCATCTCCACTCCCTGAGATCCTACCTGTCTGTAAGTTCCAGTTCACCCACCTTCAGGTGTACAGACGTGCGGATCTCTCGAGTGCCCTGCTGTGTTTGACATAGGAAATTTTGTTGAGTTACGGATATTTTAAAGATGGAAAACAATCTTTACAGAACAATATTATATAGGAACATGGAATGTTAGGTCTATGAATCAAGGTAAATTGAAAGTGTCAAATAAGAGATGGCAAAAGTTAATATTGACATTTCAGGAATTAGTGAACTAAAATGGACAAGAATGAGTGAATTTAATTCAGATGACCATTATATCTACTACTGTATACAAGAATCCCTTAGAAAAAATAGAGTAGCCCTCATAGTCAAGAAAANCATTTCAGGAATTAGTGAACTAAAATGGACAAGAATGAGTGAATTTAATTCAGATGACCATTATATCTACTACTGTATACAAGAATCCCTTAGAAAAAATAGAGTAGCCCTCATAGTCAAGAAAACAGTCCAAAATGTAGAACTTGGGTGCAGTCTAAAAAATGACAGAATGATCTCTGTTCATTTCCAAAGCAAACCATTCAGTATCATAATAATCCAAGTCAAGTCTATGTCCCAACCACTAATGCCAAAGTGGATCTATGATGACCTATAAGACCTTCTAGAACTAACACCAAAAAAAGATTTCCTTTTCATCATAGGGGACTGAAATGCAAAAGAAAGAAATCAAGATATACCTAGAGTAACAGACAAGTTTAGTCTTGGAGTACAAAAGGAAGCAGGGAAAAGGCTAACAGAGTTTTGCCAAGAGAACGCACTGGTCATAGCAAACACCCACTTCCAAAAACACAAGAGACTCCACACACAGACATCACCAGATGGTCAACAGTGAAATCAGACTGATCACATTCTTTGCAGTTGAAGATGGAAAAGGTCTATATAGTCATCAAAAATAAGACCAGGAGCTGACTGTAGCTCAGATCATGAACTCCTTATTGCAAAATTCAGACTGAAATTGAAGAAAGTAGGGAAAACCACCAGGTGATTAGGTATGACCTAAATCAAATACCTTACAATTATACACTGGAAGTGACAGATTCAAGGGATTAGACCCAATAGACAAAGTGCCTAAAGAACTATGGACAGAGTTTCAAAACATTGTACAGGAGGCAGTGATCAAAACCAAGCCGAAGAAAAAGAAATGCGAGAAAGGAAAAATGGGTGTCTGAGGAGGCCTTACAAATAGCTGAGTAAAGAAGAGAAGTGAAAGGCCAAGGAGAAAAAGAAAGATATACCTGTCTGAATTCAGAGTTCCAAAGAATAGCAAGGAGAGATAAGAAAGCCTTCCTCAGTGATCAATGCAAAGAAATAGAGGAAAATAATAGAATGGGAGAGTTAGAGATCTCTTTAGGAAAATTAGAGACACCAAGGGAACATTTCATGCAAAGATGGGCACAATAAAGGACAGGAAGAGTATGGACCTAACAGAAGCAGAAGATATTAAGAAGACATGACAAAAATACACGGAAGAACTATACAAAAAAGATCTTAATGACTCAAATAACAATGATGGTGTGATCACTCACCTAGAACCAGACATCATGGCGTCTGAAGTCAAGTGGGCCTTAGGAAGCATCACTACAAACAAAGCTAATGGAGGTGATGAAATTCCAGCTGAGTTATTTCATCCTAGAAGATGATGCTGTGAAAGTGTTGCACTCAATATTTCCAGCAAAATTAGAAAACTCAGCAGTGGCTGCAGGACTAGAAAAGGTCAGTTTTCATCCTAGTCCCAAAGAAAGACAATGCCAAAGAATGTTCAATCTGCCACATAATTGCACTCATTTCAATATGCTTGCTAGCAAAGTAACGCTCAAAATTCTCCAAGCTTGGCTTCAACAGTATGTGAACTGAGAACTTCCAAATATTCAAGCTGGTTTTAGAAAAGGCAGAGGAACCAGAGGTCAAATTGCCAACATCCATTGGATCATCAAAAAAGCAAGAGAATTCCAGAAAAACATCTACTTCTGCTTCATAGACTATACTTAAAGACTTGGACTATATGGATCATGATAAACTGTGGAAAATTATTAAAGAGGTAGGAATACCAGACCACTTTACCTGCCTCCTAAAGTCAACCCTGGGATTTTTTTGAAAGCAATGATGCTAAAGCTGAAACTCCAGTACTTTGGCCACCTCATCCAAAGAGTTGACTCACTGGAAAAGAATCTGATGCTGGGAGGGATTGGGGGCAGGAGGAGAAGGGGACGACCAAGGATGAGATGGCTGGATGGCATCACGGACTCGATAGACATGAGTCTGAGTGAACTCTGGGAGATGGTGATGAACAGGGAGGCGTGCTGCGATTCATGGGGTCGCAAAGAGTCGGACACGACTGAGGAACTGAACTGAACTGAAGAAACCTATATGCAGGTCAAGAAGCAACAGTTATAACTGGACATGTAACAACAAACGGGTTCCAAATCAGGAAAGGGTATGTCAAGGCTGTATATTGTCACCCTGGTTATTTAACCTAGTGCTGCTATTCATGGGGTCGCAAAGAGTCGGACACGACTGAGGAACTGAACTGAACTGAAGAAACCTATATGCAGGTCAAGAAGCAACAGTTATAACTGGACATGTAACAACAAACGGGTTCCAAATCAGGAAAGGGTATGTCAAGGCTGTATATTGTCACCCTGGTTATTTAACCTATATGAAGAGTACATAATGCAAAATGCCAGGATCCTACTTCGTGTTCGACCTTAGTTTTAACGGTCCTCTTTATAGTTATTGGAGTCTTACGCAGATGACACTACCCTTAAGGGAGAATGTGAAGAGGAACTAAAGAGCTTCTTGAGGAAAGAGAAAGAGGAGAATGGAAAAACTGGCTTAAAACTGAACACTCAAAAAATGAAGATCATGACATATGGTCCCACCACTTCATGACAAATAGATGGGGAAACAATGGAAATAGTAACAGACTTTATTTTCTTGGGTTCCAAAATCATTGCAGATATGACTGCAGCCACAAAATTAAAAGACTCTTGCTCCTTGAAAGAAGAGCTGTGACAAACCTAGACAGCGTGTTAAAAAGCAGAGACATTTCTTTGCCAACAAAGGTCTATCTAGTCAAAGCTGTGGCTTTTCCAGTTGCCATGTTCGGATGTGAGAGTTGGACCGTAAAGAAAGCTGAGCACCAAAGAATTGAAGAATTATTGCTTTTGAACTGTGGTATTGGAGAAGACTATTGAGAGTCCCTCGTACTGCAAGGAGATCAAACCAGTTCATCCTAAAAGAAATCAATCCTGAATATGCATTGGAAGGACTGATGATGAAGCTGAAGCTTCATCCAATCCTTTGGCCACCTTATGTGAAGAACGAACTCATTGGAAAAGACCTTAATGCTGGGAAAGATTGAAGGCAGGAGGGGAAGGGGATGACCGAAAATGAGATGAGTGGATGGCATCAGCAACTTGATGGACATGAGTTTGAGCAGACTCCCAGAGTTGGTGATGGACATGGAAGTCTGGTGTGCTGCAGTCCATGGGGTCGCAAAGAGGTGGACATGACTGAGCAGCTGAACTGAACTGACGTGCCAATCACCCCAGCTCATCTGTCTCCCCTGAATGGTAGGCTGCCCACTCAGCTACTCGATTTGTGTTAGTTTGCTAGGGCTCCCGTAACAAAATAACACAGACTCGATGGTTAAAACAACAGAAATTTATATTCTCACCACTCTGGAGGCTAGAAATTGGAGATCAAAGTGTTGGCAGGGTTGGTTTCCTTTAAGACGTCTTTTCTCAGTTCCCTCTGTCTTTACATGTCTTCCTTCTCTGCTCTAATTTCCCTTTCCAATAAGAAATCAATTAAATTGGATGTGGAGCCACCCATTTTACATTACCTTTTCAAGACCCTATCCGTATATATAGTCATTCTAGTACATTTCAAGGTACTGGAGTTAGGACTTCAGCATATGAATTTGGGAGGACATAATTCTGCCCAAGGCTGAACTAGGTACTCATTTTCTCCACCTGAATGAATAATGGGTGTCTTATGACCAACACTGATCTTTATATCAGACTCCATTCCATCCCAGTCTCCAGAAAACGTGCTTTTTTCCTCACTGTTCTCCATCTTCATTTGGCTTTATTCAATGTCTCTTCCTATCTAATATAGTACTCTCAAATACTTTCAAGAACTGCCCCCTATCATGTATATCTCCATATATCTATTGTTTATCTCCCACTAAAATGTAAGCAGGGCAGGGATATTTTTTCTGTTCATTGTCTCATCCCTCCAGCATTAGGAATAGTTGACTGATATGCAGAAGTTACTCAATAACTTGCTGCTGAATGAATAAATATAATTATAAAAACAACTCTATTAGATAGGTATGCTATTGTCTCCATTTAATAGCTAAAGAAATAAAAACTCAGGGAAAAATGTCCCCTAGGGTACAAAATCACCCTCAGTTGAGAACCACCAACCTGCATACTTGAAAGTTGAATCACAGAGAGCTACAGGAATATATTCAAGGCCATGAAGCTGGAGTAAGGCATTCCTGGGAATAGTGCCAAATGATCTGCATCTTAGATTCATGTTCTTTCAATAAAGCCTTTGTTTCTCTCACTATATGTTACCACGTTAGATAATTAGATGGTCATTTTATTCTTCAGCTTATAATAATGAGTATACTATTACATCATTAACAAACAATTTTTAAAACCCTAAAAAAATAAATAATTAATTAAAACTTAGGGAAAATATGTAACTTGCCATAGGTCATAGAGGTAGTAAGGACTGGAGCAAGGATTTGGATTGAGGCAATCTCAGTCCAGACTGCTGATAAGCTATAATGTTTCAGCATGGCAAATGCTATTTTGAGAGGAGCACAGAGTATACCAGAGCCCTTAGGATAGGCTCCTAATTCAGGAATAGGAGATGACTGGTTTAAAAAAAAAAAAAGTTATGTGAAAGAGAGTCCCAGGCTGAGATAGCCTCACATATACAGGCAAGGCAAGATCCTAAACCAGATTGATGCTCAGTTATTAGTCAAATGAATGAGTAATTAACTAGACAATTAATACATACAACTAAACAAGTCAAAGCACATTATCATGGGAGAGCACTGTAGCACTCAGCACTCCATTTATTCATAGAATCACTTAACTTGAAGAGAAGAATGAAGAACTACCATTAACAACTGACCACATCTCCCAAGCCAATAATGAAGCTGTCAGAAGTGACCACTCCAGGCCAAATATATTATGATACCATTGTTAGTCAGCAAGGTCATAATGATAATTAAGATCTAATGCTAATTTCATTAGGGTCTTGGGGAAATGGTAAACAGTAGAAACTTGCAGCGTATAGCAGACCTCAAAGATTCTGTGAGGAACGTTATAACTCCCTAGTAAGGGCAATCAAAGCCCAAGTCCTTCATAACTCACAAAGGAATATTGGACTCCATGCATAAAGAGAGATAGAGAGAGAAAGACAGTTCTTTAAAATGAAAACCGGGTTATTTAAGAAGTGAAGTTGCTCAGTCGTGTCCGACTCTTTGCGACCCCATGGGCTGTAGCCTACCAGGCTTCTCCGTCCATGGGATTTTCCAAGCAAGAATACTGGAGTGGGTTACCACTTCCTTCTCCAGGGGATCTTCCCGACCCAGGGATCGAACCAGGGTCTCCCACATTGGAGGGAGGCACTTTAACCTCTGAGCCACCAGGGAAGCCTGGGTTATTTAAACTTGTCCATCAGTGGATGAATGGATAAGAAAGCTGTGGTATATATACACAATGGAGTATTACTCATCCATTAAAAAGAATACATTTGAATCAGTTCTAATAAGATGGATGAAACTGGAACCAATTATACAGAGTGAAGTAAGCCAGAAAGAAAAACGCCAATACAGTANAAAAAAAAAAAAACTTGAATTATTTTATTTCACCAGAGAGAAGTCATTTTAGTAATTAATTATGCTAGAATAATTTGACAATAAAAACCTATTTCTGACATTAAGTACAAAATTTTCAAAAGTTAATGAAAATATGTATGGTTTAGGAAAGTTAAAAAATTAAATCCTCATGTGTGCTTCTTTCTGAAATAATGCTATCTAGAGTCTGGATTTGGAGAAGGCAATGGCAACCCACTCCAGTACTCTTGCCTGGAGAATCCATGGACAGAGGAGCCTGGCGGGATACAGTCCATGGGGTCACAAAGAGTCAGACACGACAGAAGCAACTTAGCATGCATGATCTCTACCCATCTGATAATATTAGTATGCTCTGCCCAGATGTGGCAATCAAAACAGTCTCCAAAGATTGCCAAATATTAATTGCAGCATTGTTTGTAATAGCAAAATATCAGACACAGCTTAGGTATCCATTACTAAGAGCATAGATCAATAAACTTCAGTTTCTTTTTGCAACAAAATTTTATTCAACCGCAAGGAGTAAAATAGAAATGTTATATCTATCTACTGATCTACTTATAAGTGTGAATGCATCTTTAGAAACATAAACACGACTGAGCGACTGAACAGAATTGAACTGAATTTTAAAAATAAACTGTATTAGACTAGTACCATGTAGTACCCTTTCGGAGAAGGCAATGGCACCCACTCCAGTCCTCTTGCCTGGAGAATCCCATGGGTGGAGGAGCCTGGTGGGCTGCAGTCCATGGGGTTGCTGAGGGTAGGACACGACTGAGCGACTTCACTTTCACTTTTCACTTTCATGCATTGGAGATGGAAATGGCAACCCACTCCAGTGTTCTTGCCTGGAGAATCCCAGGGACGGCGGAGCCTGGTGGGCTGCTGTCTATGGGGTCGCACAGAGTTGGACACGACTGAAGCAGCTTAGCAACATGTAGTTCAGTTCAGTTCAGTCGCTCAGTCGTGTCCGACTCTTTGCGACCCCATGAATCGCAGCACGCCAGGCCTCCCTGTCCATCACCATCTCCCGGAGTTCACTCAGACTCACGTCCATCGAGTCCGTGATGCCATCCAGCCATCTCATCCTCGGTCGTCCCCTTCTCCTCCTGCCCCCAATCCCTCCCAGCATCAGAGTCTTTTCCAATGAGTCAACTCTTCGCATGAGGTGGCCAAAGTACTGGAGTTTCAGCTTTAGCATCATTCCTTCCAAAGAAATCCCAGGGTTGATCTCCTTCAGAATGGACTGGTTGGATCTCCTTGCAGTCCAAGGGACTCTCAAGAGTCTTCTCCAACACCACAGTTCAAAAGCATCGATTCTTCGGCGCTCAGCTTTCTTCACAGTCCAACTTTCACATCCATACATGACCACAGGAAAAACCATAGCCTTGACTAGGCGGACCTTAGTCGGCAAAGTAATGTCTCTGCTTTTGAATATACTATCCAGGTTGGTCATAACTTTTCTTCCAAGGAGTAAGCGTCTTTTAATTTCATGGCTGCAGTCACCATCTGCAGTGATTTTGGAGCCCAAAAAAATAAAGTCTGACACTGTTTCCACTGTTTCCCCATCTATTTCCCATGAAGTGATGGGACCGGATGCCATGATCTTCGTTTTCTGAATGTTGAGCTTTAAGCCAACTTTTTCGCTCTCCTCCTTCACTTTCATCAAGAGGCTTTTTAGCTCCTCCTCACTTTCTGCCATAAGGGTGGTGTCATCAGCATATCTGAGGTTATTGATATTTCTCCCGGCAATCTTGATTCCAGCTTGTGTTTCTTCCAGTCCAGCGTTTCTCATGATGTACTCTGCATATAAGTTAAATAAGCAGGGAGACAATATACAGCCTTGACGTACTCCTTTTCCTATTTGGAACCAGTCTGTTGTTCCATGTCCAGTTCTAACTGTTGCTTCCTGACCTGCATACAGATTTCTCAAGAGGCAGGTTAGGTGGTCTGGTATTCCCATCTCTTTCAGAATTTTCCACAGTTTATTGTGATCCACACAGTCAAAGGCTTTGGCATAGTCAATAAAGCAGAAATAGATGTTTTTCTGGAACTCTCTTGCTTTTTCCATGATCCAGCGGATGTTGGCAATTTGATCTCTGGTTCCTCTGCCTGTTCTAAAACCAGCTTGAACATCAGGGAGTTCACGGTTCACATATTGCTGAAGCCTGGCTTGGAGAATTTTGAGCATTACTTTACTAGCGTGTGAGATGAGTGCAATTGTGCGGTAGTTTGAGCATTCTTTGGCATTGCCTTTCTTTGGAATTGGAATGAAAACTGACCTTTTCCAGTCCTGTGGCCACTGCTGAGTTTTCCAAATTTGCTGGCATATTGAGTGCAGCACTTTCACAGCATCATCTTCCAGGATTTGAAACAGCTCAACGGGAATTCCATCACCTCCACTAGCTTTGTTCTTAGTGATGCTTTCTAAGGCCCACTTGACTTCACATTCCAAGATGTCTGGCTCTAGATTAGTGATCACATCCTCATGATTATCTGGGTCGTGAAGATCTTTTCTGTACAGTTCTTCTGTGTATTCTTGCCACCTCTTCTTAATATCTTCTGCTTCTGTTAGGTCCATACCATTTCTATCCTTTATCGAGCCCATCTTTGCATGAAATGTTCCCTTGGTATCTCCAATTCTCTTGAAGAGATCTCTAGTCTTTCCCATTCTGTTGTTTTCCTCTATCTCTTTGCATTGATTGCTGAAGAAGGCTTTCTTATCTCTTCTTGCTATTCTTTGGAACTCTGCATTCAGATGCTTATATCTTTTCTTTTCTCCTTTGCTTTTCGCCTCTCTTCTTTTCAGTGCTATTTGTAAGGCTTCTCCAGACAGCCATTTTGCTTTTTTGCATTTCTTTTCCATGGGGATGGTCTTGATCCCTGTCTCCTGTACAATGTCACGAACCTCATTCCATAGTTCATCAGGAACTCTATCTATCAGATCTAGGCCCTTAAATCTATTTCTCACTTCCACTGTATAATCATAAGGGATTTGATTTAGGTCATACCTGAATGGTCTAGCGGTTTTCCCTACTTTCTTCAATTTAAGTCTGAATTTGGAAATAAGGAGTTCATGATCTGAGCCACAGTCAGCTCCTGGTCTTGTTTTTGTTGACTGTATAGAGCTTCTCCATCTTTGGCTGCAAAGAATATAATCAATCTGATTTCGGTGTTGACCATCTGGTGATGTCCATGTGTAGAGTCTTCTCTTGTGTTGCTGGAAGAGGGTGTTTGCTATGACCAGTGCATTTTCTTGGCAAAACTCTATTAGTCTTTGCCCTGCTTCATTCCGCATTCCAAGGCCAAATTTGCCTGTTACTCCAGGTGTTTCTTGACTTCCTACTTTAGCATTCCAGTCCCCTATAATGAAAAGGACATCTTTTTTGGGTGTTAGTTCTAAAAGGTCTTGTAGGTCTTCATAGAACCGTTCAACTTCAGCTTCTTCAGCATTACTGGTTGGGGCATAGACTTGGATAACTGTGATATTGAATGGTTTGCCTTGGAAATGAACAGAGATCATTCTGTCGTTTTTGAGATTGCATCCAAGTACTGCATTTCGGACTCTTTTGTTGACCATGATGGCTACTCCATCAAGTAAGTATTATTCCTCAGTTAATAATCCAAATCCTGGAAGACTCACTCATAGATTAGATACTAGAATTATGAAAGGAGTCTTTAAACTTTGCAAATATATAAAACACTCTTGACTGACCTTAATGACATTAGAAGATTCAAACTTTGACAGAGTATTTAATATTTAATTATACCAGGTATCATGCTGAACCCTTATTTTGGAATTCTTATGTTGGCAATAAAGATCATCTCTATCAGTAGGATTAAGAGAACTGGATACACTGGCTGATTTATAAACCAGTTTTGCAATTGCTTTTTCAAATGTTAGTTTTACAAATGTCCTTCCTCAACTTCAATAAACACAATGAACTCAGAGCTGTAATCAGAACCTGGCCTTTTCTTTTCATGGGACTTATTAATTATTCTTATTTTTCATGAAACAACTTTCCAAAGAAAAGGAATTAAAGAAGAAAATATATTGTCTCACACCAAGACTGACAATCCCTAAAAAGTCTGTAGCTGTATTTAAGTCAAAGGTCAGTTCAGATGGAAATTTCAGCTTACTTTTCAATTTCTTCTCTTTTAAAAAGCCATGTGACTTAAAGTTATTCCTTTCATACAGCAAGAAAATGGAAGGTCTCAAATGATGAGAGTAGATGATAATAATCATAATTATGATAAAAGCACCATCAAGGTACTCTCCAAGAAGATATTTTGTATGACTTCAGAGCTTGGCACAAGAAATGGAGAGGAAAAAATGTTCTTGTTATACTTATGTTCAGGCATTTGAAGCCAATCATATGTCAGTGATACAAAATAGCATGTTAGTAGGTGTCAAATTCAGAAATCTATAAGAATCTCTTAAATGGTACAAATTGAATATATTTCAAATTCTAGCAACAAGGGATGTATTTACTTCTAATCAATAGGTACTTTAGCTAGTAACAAGTGGTGTTTTTTCAAGATACGTAAATTGCTTTTCAGTTTAAGTTGTTTACCTGTGTTAGAATCAATCCTCTCTACTTAACATCCAGGGAATACAGTGTAGAATGTTCTTGAATATATGACTCATAATATACAAGAGACATTTTTACCATTTGTATATAAGTGATTATAACTAAATAACTGCAGGGAGTAATTCTTTCAAGACCAAACACTCTGTTGAGTGATGCCCACTGGGCAGAGGTCGACAGAGACACATGAAATTCTTATACTTGGCTTCAGATCAATAATACTGGAGAGGGCCAACCAGGGTATCTCTGGCCTAGGAATCTCTTGTGCTTTGTACTTTACTGAAAACAAAGGGTTGAATAGAGGTTTGTCAACTGAATGTTGAGAAATCCAGCATATTCCTGTGCTTCCCAAAATGCTGGTATTCAAGATAATATTCTCCAGGCAGAAAACTGAAATTTTATTTTCTGAGGAGTCTAAACTGAAAGATACTAACAGTGGAGTTCACAACAAACAAACAGAAATGCCCCATCAGGTTACTCTCAGTAAAACTCAGGGTTGACAATCCCAGTCTAGAAAAAGAGCTTCAATTTACTTCAGTTTTTTTTTTTTTTTTTCCCCAGTTAACTTCTTGATGCCCAGTTCTTGAATGTGGGCAATCAATTTAGGTCACCAGACAAATGAAGAATGTCTCAAATAATAAAAATCAAAGACCAAACAGGCAAACACATTAACTTGGAGAAAACAAAAAACATGCAGAAAAAAAATTAATAGCCCTGAGGGAAAGCAGCTAACATTTATATTCTCAAAGTAAGAAAATCTATGTACAGATTATATGTACATGAAATACAACCTTGAAGCTATAAGACTGATGTTGATGTTTTCTGATGTCCTTGACAGCAGCTCTGGATGTAGAAAATCAATGTGAAATTTTATTTTTTTTTTCAATATTTAGTTTCAAATTATTAATTAATATTTTCAAAACTCTAAATTTTTTCTAAGTTTTTAAAGTCTTGTTTT
The DNA here is from genome assembly GCA_006410675.1 of Oreotragus oreotragus. NCBI lineage: Eukaryota > Metazoa > Chordata > Mammalia > Artiodactyla > Bovidae > Oreotragus > Oreotragus oreotragus. Next base: position 734,545 of record SJYX01020427.1, read on the forward strand.
TCCATGTTTATATCTAGCAAATTACACCATTCAGCTTTCTTTAACATTCAGTTTTAAGGGTTTTAAATAATGTTTGTGTTTTAAAGTAATGTTTGTTTCTATTTACAACTCAATAATATCCTGAATTTCTCAAACTATATTCAGTTACATTTTAGTTGTTTTCAATTATCCAACAGATAAAACTTTTCCATGAACCTAAATAATTCTTATAGAGATACGTATCTGTTCTAGTTACCTATAACTATATAGCAAATGACTCTAAAGCTTGTAGCTTAAAATAATCACTAAGTTCCTGGAGTCTGTGGATCAAGAATTGGGGAAAGGTAACGTGAAGATGATTTTTTTCTCTGTTCTACAATGTCTACAGCTAGGAAGGTTCAAAACCTAGGGTTGGGGGTGGAGTGACATGCACTGGGAGAAGAAATCGCCTGGAGCCGTTTTCACTCATATATCTGACTACTGACAAGACGTGGGAGCCAGGACCTCAATCTGAACTATGGTCCTGAACACGTACACAGGGCTTCTCTATGGTGGCCTGGGCTTCCTCCAAGCGTGGCTGTCTCCACTTTCTCACATGGTGGCTCATGGCTCCCAAAGCAAAATGACAGAACCAGCACAAAGCAGCATGACCTTTTCTACTCTAGATTTAGAAATCTATAGCTCCAATTCTGCTGTTTTCTGTTGATTGACTGGTCACTAGGTCAGCTGGATTCAGGGAGAGATAAAGACCCCACATCTCAGAGAGTCTTCTAAGTAAGTCATGTCTAAATGTTTGCGACCCTTTGGACTGCAGCCCGCCAGGCTCCTCTGTCCATGGGGTTTTCCAGGCAAGAATACTGAAGTGGGTTACCATTTCCTTCTCCAGGGAACTTTCCTAGCTATGGACTGAAACTGCATCTCCTGTGTCTCCTGCATTGCAGGTGGATTCTTTACCATCTGAGCTGCCAGAGAATGATATTCTCAATAAGAAGGATATCAAAAATTTGCAAATATATTTTTTAAAAGCCTCCAAATTATTATACCTATAAATTGAACATTACCAAAGTTCTCTTAAATGTATGCTCTATCTACATTCTTAGGTAAGCAGAGGGAAGGTTAGAGGTTTTTCCTGAGTCTTTTGGGCCTTGATTATTTTCAGCTTGAAATAACACAAATGCCTAAAGAGGAAGTATTTTGGGGTGGCAAATTTTACTCCCCTACATTGGGAATAAATTAGTGAGTGTTAAGTATACTATAAAAATTAAGCCCTAGAAAAACACAAAAACAATATATTTATCAACTTCAAGGAAACAAAATGGTATAGATGAAGGAAAATTATGAATAATAATGATGTTCTGAATTCTGAGTAATAGTAGTAAAAAGTCACTCTGTCATGTCCAAATCTTTGTGACCTCATGGACTATACAGACTATGGAATTCTCCAGGCCAGAATACTGGAGTGGGTAGCCATTCCCTTCTCTAAGGATTTTCCTGACCCAAGAATTGAACCAGGGTCTCCTGTATTGCAAGTGATTTCTTTACCAATTGGGCTATCAGGGAAGCCCCCTGATTCTGAATACTGACTTAAACTTGTTATAATTGTATTAGAAAGGCAGAATAGAGGAAGAAAGTATGCAGATGTGGTAGAGAAAGGCAAGGTAGTGAAAGAGAACAAGATCCTCATCCTCAAAGTGGGAAGTCAATAATTAATTAAAAAAAATTTTTTAATACAAAAAAAAAATATAGGTACACTAGTTGCATATACGCCATATCAGCTTATACTACTTGTATGCTGCTGCTGCCGCTAAGTCACTTCAGTCGTGTCCAACTCTGTGTGACCCCATAGACGACAGCCCACCAGGCTCCTCCATCCCTGGGATTCTCCAGGCAAGAACACTGGAATGGGTTGCCATTTCCTTCTCCAATGCAAGAAAGAGAAAAGTGAAAGTGAAGTCGCTCAGTCTGTCTGACTGTTAGCGACCCCATGGACTGTAGCCCACCAGGCTCCTCCGTCCATTGGATTTTCCAGGCAAGAGTACTGGGGTGGGGTGCCATTGCCTTTCCCGATACTACTTGTATACTTAGAGGTAAATGCCAGAAGAATAACCTAAACATGCTGAAGTGATTGCTTCTGGGTAGCAGTAAACAGTAGAGGAGGAGAACTGTTAATACAAAACATTATGAAATAATGGTGTGTAATAAACACTGCACAATAATATGCAATAAATATTCGGAAATGGGACACTTTAAGATCATTTACATGTGGTAGAAGCAGATTTCTAAGATGGTCTCCAGGATCTCTTCTCTCCAATACTACACATTATGGAATTCCCTCTTGTGAGTGTGGTCATGATGCCAAGTGGGGCCCTGTGTGGCTCCCAGCATGGAGGCCATTTTGCACCACATTTCTTGTAGGCAAGTCTCCAGCCACCGTGACCTTCTCTCAGTTTCAGAGGGCAAAACAATTGGTAATCACACTTCCTTACCATTGCACTCATTTCACATGCTAGTAAGGTAATGTTCAAAATCCTTCAAGCTAGGTTTCAACAGTATGTGAACCAAGAACCTCCAGATGTACAAGCTGGATTTAGAAAAGGCAGAGGAACCAGAGATCAAATTGACAACATCCGCTGGATCATAGAAAAAGCAACAGAATTCCAGAAAAACATCTGCTTCATTGACTATGCTAAAGTCTTTGACTGTGTGGATCACAACAAACTGTGAAAAATTCTTAAAGAGATGGGAATACCAGACCACCTGACCTGCCTCTTGAGAAACCCGTATGCAGGTTAAGATGTTGTAGCCACACATCCTGGGAAATAAACTGACTCAGTAGGACAATGCAGATAGTGGAGTGCAGTTTATTATACCAGCAGGCCCAAGGCAGAGTCTCCTCTTAGCCAAGGACTCTGACTAGTTTTTGTGAAAATATTATATATCCTAAGTGTACATGCTCAAACCCATGATACAATCAAAGTTAACGTGATTTGTATGCCTTAAGCCTAGGTAGNAATGCAGATAGTGGAGTGCAGTTTATTATACCAGCAGGCCCAAGGCAGAGTCTCCTCTTAGCCAAGGACTCTGACTAGTTTTTGTGAAAATATTATATATCCTAAGTGTACATGCTCAAACCCATGATACAATCAAAGTTAACGTGATTTGTATGCCTTAAGCCTAGGTAGTTAACAGTGGACAATTATCAATAGGCCTGTGATCATACTCCAATAAGCATAATAGAATTTATGATTCTATTCAGTTACACAGATAATTATGGTATTCTTTTAAGTGACAGAGAGTCTAAGTATGAGCCCTGGGGCTCTTCCATCCTGGGGTCTGGTTTTCCAGTTGGTATATAGTTTCCACAGATACTGGGCATATAGCCAAAGTATACAGTCCAGCCCAAGATGGAGTCCTACGTTCAAGATGGAACCTGTTCTTTCTGTTTCCTCCTTCAAAGAGGCAACAGTTAGAATCAGACATGGAACAATGGACTGGTTCCAAATCAGGAAAGGAGTATAACAAGGCTGCATATTATCACCTTCTTTATGTAACTTATATGCAGAATATATTGTGTGAAATGCTGGGCTGGATAAATCACAAGCTGGAATCAAGATTGCCGGGAGAAATATCAAAATCTCAGATATGCAGATGATACCACTCTAATGACAGAAAGAAAAGAGGAACTAAAGAACCTCTGATGAAAGTGAAAGAGGACAGTGAAAAAGCTGGCTTAAAACTCA
>SJYX01020430.1:0-10170 GCA_006410675.1 Oreotragus oreotragus
TTTTTTGCATTTGAGATAATCATATTAATTTTTTATCCTTATTTTTCTGTTAATGTGGTGTACACATCAATTGATTTGCAAATTTTTAACAATTTCTGCATCTCTGAAATAAACTTCACTTGATCATCATGTATGATCCTTTTAATGCATTGTTGAATTTAGTTTGTTAATATTTTATTAACGATTTTTGCATCTACGTTCACCAGGGACATTGGGTTATGATTTTCTACCTTGTGCCCTTGTCTGTTTGGGTTATCAGGGTAATGCTGGCCTTATACAGTGAGTTCAAAGTGCTCTTCCTCTGCTTTTTGGAATAGTTTTAGAAGCACTGGTATTAATACTTTCATTGTTTGGTACAGTCATCAGTGAAACCATCTGGTCCTGGATTTCAGTTAGTTGGGAAGTTTTAATTATTGATTCAATCTATTAGTAATTAGTCTGTTCAGATTTTCTATTTCTTCCTGATTCAGCCTTGGAAGGTTGTTTTTAGCTGTTTATCCATTTGTTGGTGCATAACTGTTCATAGTAGTCTCTTATGATCCTATGTATTCCTGTGGTAGCAGCTGTAATGACTCCTCTTTGATTTCTGATTTTTAACTCTTTTTTCTTTTTCTTGGTGAGTCTAAATCAATGTTTATTCAGTCTTGACTATACTTTCAAATTACTGGCTCTTAGTTTCATTGATCTTTTCTAATGTCTTTTTAGTTTCTATTTCATTTGTTTCTGCTCTGATCTATGTTCAGAGTTTTCCTTGTTTTGGCCACACTATCTGGCTTGTGGGGTATTAGTTCCCAGGGATCAAACCCAGGCCCTCCGCAGTGAGAGTACAGTCCTAACCACTAGACCACCAGGCAATTCTGCTGATCTATGTTATTTATTCCCTTTCTTCTGTTATCTTTGAGTTTCATATCTTTGATACTGGAATATAGCCGATTAACAATGTTGTGGTATTTTCAGGTGGAGAGCAAAGGGACTCAGCCACACTCCCATAAATAATTACTGTAGTTAGTTGTTTTTACTACTTTTTTCTTTTAACCTTCATACTAGCTTTATAAGTGATTAATTCACTACCTATCCTGACATGCGGCAGTCCACGGGGTCGCAAAGAGTCGAACACAACTTAGCAACTGAACAACTGAACAACAATTATATATTTATATTTACCAGTGAGATTTATACTTTCATGTTTTCCTGTTACCAATTTACTGACCTTTCTTTTCAGCTTAAAGAAATACCTTTAACAGTTCTCTTAAGGCTGGTTTAGTGGTGATAAACTCCTTTAGCTTTTGCTTATCTGCAAAACTCTTTTATCTTTCCTTCAATTCTGAATTATAACTTTGCCAAGTTTAATCTTGGTTGGAAATTATTTTCTTTCAGCACGTTGAATACATCCTGCCACTCTCCTCTGACCTACAAAGCTTCTGCTAAAAAACCTGCTCAAAGTCTTTCGGGAGTTCCCTTATATGTAACAATTGTTTTTCTCTTTGTTTGTTGCTTTTAAGAGTCTTCTTGGTTTCAAATTTTGGTATTTTGATTTTAATGTGTCTCAGTATGGGGGGTTTCTCTAACATGGAACTCTCTGGGGTTCCTAGATCTGAAGAACTGTTTTACAGTTTAGGGAAGTTAAATTGCCACCATTATTTGTTCAAGTATGTTTTTGTACCCTTTCTCTTCTCGTTCTGGGATGCCTATATGTGAAGGTTAGCATACTTCATTTTATCCCATAAATCCTTTAAGCTACCTTCATTTTCACTCTTTTTCCCTCTTTTGCTTTTATCTGGTGAGTTTCTGCCCTGTGTTTGAGTTCACTAATCTTTTATTCTCTCTCATGTTGTCAGCTGTTGAAATTCTCTAACGTATTTTTCAATTCAGTTATTGTATTCTGCAGCTCTGGGACTTCTGTTTGGAACTTATTTTCCATATCTTTGTTGAAGTTCTTAAAGTCTTCATGCATTCTTTTCTGATTTTGGTTAGCATCTTTGTGACCATTACTTTGAACTCTTCATCAGGTAAATTACTTATCTCTGCTTCATTAAGGGTTTTTCCTGAGGGTGTATCTTGTTCTTTTTTGTTTCAAACATATTACTCTCTTTCTTCATTTTACCTGATTGTTTGTTTCTATGCATTAGATGAAACAGCCACCTCTTCAGTTCTGAAGGGCTGGCTCTGTGTAGGAAGTGAACCTTATTGTTAAACTCTGCCATTGTTCTTGGTTGTCTCACATAACTTTGTGATTACCCAAGCTGTCAATTTTATTTTTTGTAGCTCCCAGTAGTTGAACTTGTACCAAGACAAATATTCTTTTTAATTTAAAAAGTTCCCTATTTTTGGATCATTTTTTCCAGTTCGTTTGGTTTCAGGGAGAGTAGTTACAAAAATACATTCAATTTGTCTCTTACTCCACAAACTGCCACCCATTTTATTTATTGTGCTACATGGACTATGAATGCTGATACGTGTTAATTCTAATATTCTTGCCACTCCTCACAAACAGTACAACAACACTAACAACATCAGACAGTAAATCTGGAGAAAAGAGTTATTATGCTCCAATTGCACATGACAAGAACTGTGCCAACATGGGTAATCATTCAAACATTCTGAGTGTTTCCCTATATAGTAAGAGGGTTGAGCCAGATAATCTATCAGTTTACTTTTGGTTCCAGCATCCTATTTATACGATTTTAGGTCACCTGTGGTTTCTAACACTGTACTACCATGATTTCATAATAACAATATTCTATAAGTAAGACAGATTTATTAGTTAGATAACTTCTAAACTTTCTGATAGCTAAACATCTCCCTCTGGTGGAAATTTTGTTTTTAAAAAATGTTTTAGAACATAAAATAGAGCTATTTCTTTACCACTGCTTTTTTTCTATCAGTCTCAACTATAAAAATCTGCCCAACATGTAAAATGGTAAAAGTATTTTAGAAGGCAGTTTGGCACTATCAATCAAAATTTACTTGTACATCTCCTTTAACCTGGTGATTCCACTAGAGATATAGTTCTAAGGTATAGAGAGAAACTGAGTGTTCTTAACATAGCTTGGGACAGCATGCTCTTTCTGTAGCAAATTAGGTAAAATCAAGCAGTTCAAAAGCACCTACATATTTTTAAATGTATATAATAACAACTTATGTCCCTTTAGAGATTCAACGATTACTGAGTTCTAGGTCTTTCAAATTGTATAAATTGTTCTTCTCCTTAGATTTTTTTTCCTGCATCTCCTGAAGTATATGGGACAGAAACTGCTGGTAGTACCCAATATGTGGACTTCTTTCTTGCTCCAATTTTTCCACTGGCCACATGGCCATGCATAACGAAGACTAGATGTCCAGCCTCCCCTGCACTTATTTGTTGGCCATTAGAATGCAGGTGAAAATGATGGGTATTACAATTTCTAAAAAATGCTGTTCAATGGAAAAGGTGAGACCCTGTTTGCCCAGCCCTTTCCCAATGTTTGAAATGCTGAAGTGATAACTGCACCACAATGTGGCAGCCACGTGGGTGATGGCAGAGCCTGATGATCATAAAACCACCATACTAGCCCTTGAAAACGGATCTTGCAATTTTAAGCAACAGAGAAATAAACTTCTAGTATTCTGAATCTTCTTTTTTATTAAATTTTCTATTATATGGAGCACAACTTAGTTTAATTCGTTAAGCATAGGAGCTAACAGTATAACTACAGGCCATTACAAAACGGTTACAAAATTTTCAATCACGCTTTGGTAGTATGAGGATCAGAATATTAGCTTAAAGTACTGTTGATAGGGAGGTGAGGTCTGGGCTGGTGTCACTACTGTCTGGTAGGAGGTAGGGAGTGTAGCCACTATAGTATGGGTAGCAGGTCCTGTATGGCAGGCCCCACATGGCTCTGGTCCTGTCTATGTGACTTCATGGTGGACACCAAGGACCATTCAAGTCAAGCCACTGTGGAAACTGCAGTACCAGTTCATGCTAGGAATGCCTCTGGTCAAATAACAGCCATTCTTCAGAAGCACATCACATTATTTTAAAAAATGTCCCTAAATTGAAACCTTACGTGTGATCTGACTTCTGATGTGATCAAATTGCCACTTGATACTTTCCTTCAAAGGATTAAAGTGACCACAAGTATGCAACTTCAACAAAATGAAATTTAAATATTCTATTCTATTTTCTTTCTCAGACTAAAGCCCTACTAATGAGCACACCAATCAACTTTTGGCCACAGCCTATCCTGGAATGTACAGCTGCACCAAGTGGGTTGTTCATCTCAACTTCAGAGTATCACCTTTTTTCCAACTGGACTCATGTACAGCTTCCCATACATGTCCCTTGGACTGCAAGGGGATCAAACCAGTCAATCCTAAAGGAAATCAACCCTGAATATTCACTGGAAGGACTGATGCTGAAGCTGAAGTTCCAATATGTTGGTACTTGAGGCGAAGAGCCTACTCATTAGAAAAGACCCTTATGCTGGTAAAGGTTGAAGGCAGGAGGAGAAGGGGATGACAGAGGATGAGATGGTTGGATGGCATTACCAACTCAATGGACATGAGTTTGAGCAAACTCCAGGAGATGGTGAAGGACAGGGAAGCCTGGCGTGCTACAGTCCACAAGGTTGCAAAGAGTCAGACATGACTGAGTGACTGAACAACAACAACTTCCCAAGGATGAGCCTGATTTTACCAGCAACAGCAATCTGGCTTCTCTCCAGATAACCCAGGAAGTGACTATAAAAAAGATGAATAACAATGGAAGAAAAAGCCTGTAGAAGCCCAAGGCTACTATTAGGTTGATACAAAAGTAACTCAAGTTTCAGACTGTGAATTTTAAATCATTATAACTAGGCTCAAACACATCTTTATTAATCAAAATAGGAATCATTACAATCAAAACATTTTTACCAATGAGAAATAAGTTTGTTTATTCCTGTAGCATAAAAATTCACACTTCGGGATTCAACAAACTCTTGGAAAGCGTTTTCTGCCTCCCGCTGGGTATGATAATGTTTTCCCTGCCAAAAGTTGCTGAGATGCTTTGAGAAGGTAGTAGTCAGTTGACAAGAGGTCAGGTGAATATGGAAGATGAGGCAAAACTTCAGAGTTTGATTCGTTCAACTTTTGAAGCATTGGCTGTACAACATGGATTCAGGCATTGTTGTGGAGCAGAATTGGACCCATTCTGTTGATCAATATTGGCTTCAGGTGTTGCAGTTTTTGGTGTATCTCATCAGTTTGCTGAGCATACTTCTCTGATGCAATGGTTTTGCTGGGATTTAGAAAGCAGGAGTTGATCAGATGGGCAGCAGACCACCAAACAATGATCATGCCTTCTTTTCTGGCGCAAGTTTGCTTTGGGACATGCTTTGGCGCTTCTTCTCAGTCCAACCACGGAGCTGGTCACTGTCGGTTGTTGTATAAAATCCACTTTTTATCACACGTCACAATCTAATTGAAACATGGTTCACTGTGTTGCACAGAATAAGCTGACATTTCAAACCAATGGTTTTTAAATTTTCGGTCAGCTCATGAGGCATTCACTTACTGAGCTTTTCTACCTTTACAATTTGCTTTGAATGAGAAATAACCCCAGAATGGTTGACACTGAGTTCTTTGTCAATCTCTCATGTAGTTGTAAGAGGGTCAACTTCAATGACTGCTCTCAGTTGGTCACTGTCAACCTACGATAGCTACTAGGCTCCTCGTTTTCACGGCTCTCATCTCCTTTGCAAAACTTCTTGAACCACCACCGCACTGTATGCTTGTTAGCAGTTCCTTGGCCAAATGTGTTGTGGATGTTATGAGTTGTCTCTTCTGCTTTATGACCCATTTTGAATGCAAATAAGAAAACTCCTCAAATTTGCTTTTTGTCTAATATCATTTCTATAGTCTAAAATAAATGTAAAATAAACAGCAAGTAATAAGTAATTATCCAAGAAACATAAAGTGAGAAATGCACATTAAAATGATGTATAACATAACCATATTTATTTAAGAATGTATTCCAGTATCAAGCAGCAAAGTTCAACAGTGCAAAACTGCAATTACTTTTGCACCAACCTAATAGGATGTCACTGAGCAGTTTCCTGGACACGTATACACTGATAGTGCACATGTTTTAAGACACAGAACTAGATCTCAGAGCTCTGATTCTGCCATCCTGACACAATCTACAGGCCTGGCCATTAATGGAGGCAAGAAAGCAAGTAAGCATTTGGTATATCACCACTCTGAGTTTAGCATCACATTAGCCAAAAAGAAAAGTCAGTTGGTCCAACTATGCATCTTTCTGCAATGGGACAACAACCAGGAATTCTGAGGAGTCTGGAGTCCTGGAATGGGCTGTTCATCATTAACGAGATCAACTCAATTGGGTCCATATTTTATTCTAGTCTTCAGCAGATGATCTTTGAGGTCGTGCAGAACTATAGTATCATCCTGAGAATTTTGCATGGCTTCAAGGTCTGATGCCAACCCGCCAGCAGTGTATTTCCAAGGATACTCATCACTCATGTACCTGACATCCTGCTCAACTGGTTTTGGTAATGCCACACTGTAGATGTTCTTGGGTACTTTGACAGACTAAAGAGAGATACCCTGAGGTGGGAGCAAGTTGGAAACTCTGTCATCAGATGAGAGACCTAGTCAGTTCTCAGCCTGCCAGGGTCAGTGGTGACAACCAGGGACACAGACTGCAAAGAGTTCTCAAGAGGCAAAACTTCTAGTGCAGATACCTAGACCCAATCACTTATGACTAGTTGGGGGTAACTTCTAATATCTGGCATCAATTCCTGCCACATACAAAAAGGGACAACTTGAGGCTATTTCTGTGGCTGAGGATAAGCATGAGAAATCCGGGCACAGTACTGTGAGTGCAAGCAAGCAGCTTATCCCTGTGACTTGGCTGTGACAATTGGTCTGTGTTCACTTCAGTTCTCTGATGAACTGAGGCCAAGGCAACTTGCCTATCCTTATCTGTTCTCTCCTCTATACATTCTCCCTATAGGCCCAAACTCATAAAATAAACTGACTGAAATTTTTTTTTTTGCTATCAAAGCCTATGTCCAGACTTGGTTAGTTCTCAAAATTATGACTGGATCCAACCCTTCTTGGAGCCAGACTTTGAAGATGTCTGAGTCTTGTTCTCCCTATGCTGGCCAGGGGTTGCATGTTAACATTCTGTCTGTCTGCTTTCTGATTTAATGTGAAAATCCTAGCCAAGAGTATCTTCCTCCAGTGTTGTGCCTCAGTAGTCTTGTATAACTTGCTGGCATAACCATGACCATCATGAAGTCCAATCCTTCAGCTCTGAACAGTCTACAGATTGTGGTGGTCCCAGATGACCACAACTATAGGAGAGGCCAGAGGAAGAACACTAACTGTGCTACTCACAAATTCCTGCCTCACAGAAAATGGTGAGATAATAAATGGTTTTTGTTGTTTTAAACTGTTCAGTTTGGGAGAAAGTGTTAAGCAGCAATAAATAACTAACAGATGATTGATGACTGAGATATTAGCTGACTACTGAGGGCATCCAAGAATGTTCACATGACCTCAAGGCTCACACTGGAATCCCACAAACATCTCACTACCTCTATTCCAATAAAGACTATGCTCTCAGCAATAATACTACCACATGCAGTTGCTAGGGTATTTATATCTAAAAGAAAAAAATTTTTTAATGGTACCACTTTGTACAAACATACTACAAGGGGTCCTGCTCAGGAATGTCTCCTCAACTCAGCCACTGCTGAAGACAAGGGTGTAGGGTATTTTTATTTCATAGCAGTAGAATCTGTGTTATCTATCACAACATGTTCTTTAATTTACCTGGATTTCCAGAATCTGAAATTCAAGCTGAAACGTAATCATGTGGCAATTTCCTGATAATCGGTGTCTCTGCAAAACTTTTTTAACACCTATAAATCAGGAAAACAAAGATTTTTGTTTGCAAATAACAATTTTCTTTAAATATCAATTATTTTATTTTGTGCAGTTATCTATAATACATGTAGGTTTATGTGTGAGAGTGTTAGCATCTGCATTGAAAATACCTGGAAGGATGTGTACCTTTGAGAAACATGATTAAAGATAACTTGTGTTTTCTAGTTCTCAATGATACCAAAGATGAAGGTAAGAAATAGAAATATGATAGTATAACCCTACACAAATTTGAATTATGATAATTGTTGGTATTTTTCATATTTTCAACAGTGCTTGGTTCCAGTTAGACAATAAATTAAATCCATGCAGTTATCTCAGTTAACTCTCAAAACATTACTAAAATGATAGCAAAAGTACTTTTTAGGTATAACATGAATACATTCAGGAAATGCTCTTTTCTTAAGTATACATCATGCTGCTACTGCTAAGTCACTTCAGTCGTGTCCGACTCTGTGACCCCATAGATGGCAGCCCACTAGGCTCTGGTCACAACTGGAGAAAGCCCATGTGCAGCAACAAAGACCCAGTATAGTCAAAAATAAAGAAATAAACAAGCTAAAAAATTTTTTTAAAGGCATTCTGAATGGGCACCACCACTTAGGTATCTTCTAGGGTAAACCTGGGACTCGAAATAGAAAGACAGACTTGTGCACAGTAAAACTTCACTCTCCATACTCTCTGTATTCCAACTATTCAAGTACCTGATGCGTCTAAATTTCATCACTCATTTCTACATGTAATTCCACTGAAGTGAGCTGTCCATGACCTTTGAAGTATCACTCTCCCTCTCCCCAGTCAGGAGGGTTATTTTCGTAGGAATCAGGAAGCATTTCCTAAAATGATTCCTTCTTCTAAACAAAGATCCCAACATACAACTGTAGAGCTGAATTAGCTTCTCTTTACTTGTTAGCCTATCACAGATTCTTCGTAATATAGCATTAGTCACTGGGACCAGAAACCTTCCTCTGCCAAATGATCCAGTTCTTGAAATATCTGAGTATGAGAGATGACACAGTTCTCATATCAGTAGTGAACAATAGCTAAGATTTACAAACTAATAGTGTTGTTTTCCTTAAAATCACTTATCTCTGTTACTTGACTACTCAGGTACATAATGAGAGACCATGTCTTCTTTAATATCTATGTCAGGCAGCTTTTAAGAATATTACACACACTGTAAAGTTCAATAGACACCTGACAAACAAGTTTACCACAACCACACTTTCAAATCGTTACCTTGGAGAGTTTATTTCAATGACAGGAAAACTAATTTTCTATGCATAATAAGGTAAACCTCAATACTACCTCCTGATTGAAATTAATGCTTACTCTGGAAATTCCCTGGGAGTCTAATGGTTAAGACTCAACACTTTCACTGGTGTGAGATCAGGATCAATCCCTCGTTGGAAAACTAAAATTAAGATTCTGAAAGCCATTTGGTGCAGCCAAAAGTTAAAAAACCTGCTTACTTTTTTCCGCCATCTCAGTGCTAGTTAGGTCTTCTGTGTTCTTGCAGTAATTTCTTATACTGATACCACTAAGTTTACTTAGAAATTGAAGTTCGGATTCTAAACTTCCAAGATGACTTCTCAGATCTTTTGACAATCCCCATTCTTCAGAATCTGATTGGTGTGTTTCTTGAAATGATTTCCTAAAAAGCACAAAATACAGATAATTACTTCAATGAAGAAACTACTAACAAGTGTATCAACTAACATCTATACATTTCTTCAAATCATTTCCATTTTACCCTTCTTATTCTCTTCCCATTAAAACACTAGTAGGATTTTTCTTAATATCAGTGTGGTTATTAACACTGCAGCCATTAATCTCAATATAAAACATCCTAACCAAGTTAGAGGTGGCAAAAATACATAGAAGAACTGTACAAAAAAGATCTTCATGACCCAGATAATCACGATGGTGTGATCACTCACCTAGAGCCAGACATCTTGGAATGTGAACTCAAGAGGGCCTTAGAAAGTATCACTATGAACAAAGCTAATGGAGGTAATAGAATTCCAGTTGAGTTATTTCAAATCCTAAAAGATGATGCGGTGAAGTTCTGCATTCAATATGCCAGCAAATTTGGAAAACTCAGCAGTGGTCACAGGACTGCAAAAGGTCAGTTTTCATTCCAATCCTGAAGAAAGGCAACGCCAAAGAATGCTCAAACTACCACACAACTGCACTCATCTCACACACTAGTAAAGTAATGCTCAAAATTCTCCAAGC
>SJYX01020436.1:0-58319 GCA_006410675.1 Oreotragus oreotragus
CTATTGTCACTCTCTACAAACTGGCAGCCTTGGCTTCACTCTGACCCCTCCTCCTGGGAGCTGCCATTGGTGTTTCCTTGCCTATTTTGCCCTCTTCTCTTCCTTGACATTTCTTCTATCTCCTACGAACAGACTTAAACTCACATTGCAAACTGTGCTTCCTAACTTAGACATTCTTACAGCAGACAGGTTACCATACTTGCTGGGATCTGTGGCTCTCTCTTTTTTTCCCCTCTATCATTAGGAGTCAGGATAATCTTTTCAAAACAACCTCTCCCCTGTACCATTTACTCCTCTTTTCTCCGTAGTATCAATTTTAGTCAATTGGTGGATGCTCTTGAATGGAGAATTTAGGGAAGCACTAAGATAAGTGAACCCCCTGCCGCCGGGCGCAAGGTGAATTAGGGTTGCAGCTTCCTGATTTATGTGAGCACAGATAGTTATTTTCCTGAAATGGGTATTCCACAAACACTCCCAGTCTCTGTTCAACCATTTTCTAACAATGCTCCTTCTGGATTTACCTGATAATTAAGGTTTAAAAACAAGCATATGTGAATGAAAGCCCTTATCATTGCAGAGTTTTAGACAAAGCCTTACATAGTCAGAGTGGTAGCAACAGAAAACTTGTCAGGGTGTATGACAGATAAGTCCGCTCATGGGAAACCAAGTCCTAAGATGTCAATGCAAATCAGATTGGCCATTTCCTTCTCCAGGGGATCTTCCCGACCCAGGAAATGAACCTGGGTCTCCCGCATTGCAGGGAGACGTTTTACCATCTGAGCCACCAGGGAATCCTAGAGAGAGCCCATTGAACTGGAGCTGCAAACTACCATTTGCCTGAAGATATCCCACCCATTCTAATGTGAATGGTATGCTTGGGCCAAGGGTGAATGTGACTCTTTAGAATTTTGAAACTGGCTGGAGACTTTGAAATAATGGTTAAAGAGTTGTTTTATGTTGATCATCACATAACTGAATTATAGACTATGGTCTCTTTTTGCTTCAGAGTTCCCTTGAGGAATAATTTGTTATTTGTGTCCTCTGATCTGCACAATGTCAAAAAATGTTCAAAGTGGAATGATGATAGGGTGATGATGCACATCAAAGAAATCCTGTTATTTTTGCCTTTTATTAGACCAACTTGGGTATTTAAAAAAAAAAAAAAAAACATGACAAACTATTTCTCTGCACACAGCGTCCATTGGATAAAAGGTATTGGTAGATATTTGCTGTTCTGTCACTAAATCATTTTCAGTTCTCTGCAGCCCTGTGGACTTCAGCACATAAGGCTTCCCTGTCCTTTACTAGCTCCTGGAGCTTGCTGAAATTCATGCCCATTGAGTTGGCGATTCTATCTAACCATCTCATCTTCTGCTGCCCTCTTCTCCTTTTGCTTTCAATCTTTCCCAGCATCAAGGTCTTTTCCAATGAACAAGTTTCTCACAGCAGGTGGCCAAATATTGGAGTTTCAGCATCAGTCCTTTCAATGAATATTCAGGATGGATTTCCTTTAGGACTGACTGGCTTGATTTCCTTACAGTTCAAGGGACTCTCAAGAGTCTTCTCAAGCACCACAATTGAAAGCACCAATTCTTTGGTGCTCAGCCATATTACATAAGTGAAATTATATAAGGTCAGTTTTTATGAATGTCAAGTCAGCTGCAAGATATTCATTTGTTAACATGACCTTTCTCCCCAGCTCTTTGTTTAGAAAATGGTTCCTACGCTATTTCAAATCTCAGTTGGAGGGCAAAGAGTGAACAGTCCTCTAAAAGGTCTAGAGATGGAATTGAATTCGAACTTCTCAAAACTTTAACAATTTCCCTTTCCCATTTTATCTACCTGTGAGGTCTCCAAACTTCTGTGGGATTAGATTAGCCCTGGAATCAACATTAGCCCCTGGGGCCTCATAGAGATGTGCTGTTCCAGTCCTAAATTTTACTGAGGCAAGCTCACCCTAGAGAGGCAAGTAAGTTGGCCTTTCTTTGGGTATCTATGCTGGGAAGGCTTTATTTTACATATTTAGTTACTTTTTAATTAAAGTGGTAATTTACTATATCTGCTTACACTTCTCTTTCAAAAGAAAGCTGCCCAGAATTTTCAACTTCACAACTGAACCATTTTGTGGCAACTTCATCCACCTGTCAAGCTTACTTTGAGAGATATTTGTCAGCATGGTGATCACCATGGGAGCTGCCCATGAGCACTCTCAGCGATGTTTCATCCCTACCACTCCAGTAGGCAAACCCTCTCTGACTTTGCCAGTGAACAACAGGCTACTGATTGAGGAAAAACAAATGTCTTTGTAGAACCTTCTTTCTTAGAAGCAAAGTATCTTTTGGTATAACATCTAGGATTGAAAACACGATGCATCAGCAATGAAAATGAACAACGTAGGTCATGCATTTTCACCCATGCTTGACTTTTTGGGGATTAGCTTTATTGAAAATGAGCCAAAGCACCTTTCAAAGCTCAGCTGAATTTTGAGAGTCAGTATGGAGTATATAATGTAGAAAATTATTTTCTGAGAATATTCTTGGGGAAACATAGACACAGAGCTATGAAATAGTTAATACCCAGCTAACTACAATCTGGGCAATCATTTATAGAATGATTCATGAACGTGGAAGAAGTTCACTTTTAAAACCATTAGCCCAATGATAAGATCGTTAAGAATTTCATCCAAAGCACCATTCCCTGCCTATTGAGAGTCTTTTAATGTTTGTGGGAGATAACCTCTTGACTTTATTTTTCTGCAATATGCCTTGTCTGGTGAGCCTTGAGTTTGGCACAAAAAGATAACACATTCCCTCCTGTGAACTTTGACAAATTCAAGTTCTGAGTCTACTGAAACCATGTATTCTTATCCAAAGAAATCTAAGAATCAGCATGTTCTTTTTAGTTAGTGGCTCTCTAATCTTTGCTTAATTTTTGTCATAGCACTGTGTTATGTGGCCATTGGCAGTTTTAGCAAAGATTATGGCATTACTAATAAAGTTAAAATTAATAATGATTTTAACCTTGTGTGGTTTTGTGAAATTCAATAACAATGAATACCATTGACCCTTGAACAACATGGGAGTTGGAGGGGATTAATGATGTCAACCATCCGTGCAGTTGAATATCAGGTGTAACTTGTTCAGTTACTAAGTCAAGTCTGACTATTTGCAACTCCATGGACTGCAGCATGTCAGGCTTGGCTGGACATGTACTCAGTTCCCCTGTATCTGTAGTTCTGCACCAGCAGATTCAACATACAAGGATAGCATAGAACTATATTTTTTAAAATCCACATATAAGTGGACTTGGGAGGTTCAAACCCATGTTGTTCAAGGGTCAACTGTATGAACAACTTTGAGATCTGGAGGCAGGGTAGGAACTTTTCACACAAGCAGCTCATCCTGATGACAGGTGAGTTCATGTATGAAAAACCACACAGCACTTGAAACATAGTAAATGCTCATTTCAATGACCTGATTTTCCTAAATAAGCATGTTATACATGTCTCCATCTTGTTTCCTCAAAAGGGGCTTCAATTGTTACATGTTCATAGTTATTATATGGTTTCAACTATTCTCTGATGTTGGAGCAAAAGCTTCAAGTACAGCATGAAAGTAAAGCTCAAATTTCCATAGCTTCAAAATGGACTAATTATTTATATTAGCAATGACTGTGAAAACTTATAATATCTTTGAAACCAAGGCATTGATTTCATACCACCTTAGATGACTCTTTCTGGAAGCATGCTTCTATTGCTGAGAGCAGCAGCCTTTCTAGCCCTTTGTTTCTGTCTAACCGAATAGCTGGGAATATTTGTTTCACAATCTCTTGAATCACAGCAAACCTATAATTGACAGGAGAAATATCAGCTTCCTCAGTCTCTGAACCTTCCCTTTCCTCATTGAAGTGGAATTCATTTGTGTCATGGAGATTGTAGAGGAAAAGCAAATGCACTGAGAAATTCGTGGTATTTCTATCAGTTGTGATGAACATGGCTTACATGTGTTAAGCTATACGGCAACTTTGCAAATGTTTCTGTTAACCCCTATAATGTTGCTAAGAAATATTATCAGCTTCACTTACAGATGAAAAAACTAAGGCACAAAGAGGTTAACTATTAATAATTTGTCCAAGGCTATCTCTCTTGAGAGGCTAAGGAGGGAATTTAAATGTAGGTCATCTGAATGCAGAACTATGGTCTACAGACCAGCACCCTGTTGGGAACCTGACAGCAGGGAATCAAGAGAAGGAACAGTTACAGGAGAGTGCTCACCAACACGCTAATCCAGCGGGCCCTTCCCCAGCAGGGAGGTCCCTATAGTGCTGATGTTCGCTGAGGATCCTCACTGTTTCCTAAGTGAAAATGTCTTCATATTTACATTTATTATTACATAAGTAAAGAGTGGAATTTGGGATGGTGATATTTGTCAATATCTATTCATCCTGGTAAAACTGAAAGGCACTTGGGAATCATTTCACAATGTATGTAAACATCAAATCATCATGCTGTATACTTGAAATAAGCATGTTATACATCAATTATACCTCAAAAGTAAACAAAAAAACAGAATCCCAAATAAATGTATAAATGTACCATCCTGAACTCCGGGAGTTGGTGATGGACAGGGAGGCCTGTTGTGCTGCGATTCATGGGGTCGCAAAGAGTCGGACACGACTGAGCGACTGAACTGAACTGAACTGAACTTCATCTGCTCTAACCTGGCCTATATCCCTCTATTTCAAGCTGAGTGTTGGCTAGTATATGGAGAAGTAGGATAGCAATCTAAAAGAGAAACTGAAAGGAGACAGAAGAGAGAAATAAACACAGAAGTAGGAAAAGAAGACAGTGGTCACCAGCTGAGCGAAAAATAAATTTCACAAACCCTGTCACCTTCTATGTGCCAGGTGTGCCCCTCTCTGACATATCCTTCTCTGAGTCTCAGGCCTTCACCCCTCTCAGCAATGCAATGCTCAGAGCCCATGCTGATTATTTAGTTAACACTTTCTAGGCCATGTTGTAAAGCTATGACTGCCTTGGACAACACTCTTCAGGTGGGTTGTGAAATAGTCCTTGCTGCAGCACTAGAGAAATATTTTCAGGCTCACACAAGCATTATTTGATGATCAGCATCAATATCTCAACCGTTATGATCTCCATTGGTCGCCTGGAAATTTCCAGAGGAGCTGTAGGTCCTAATTAAGACCCTAGGCTTTGGAGCCAGACTCACTGTGAAAACTGGCTGTGCCATTAGCTGTGTACCTTCAGCAAGTGACCCAACCTTTCCCCTCTGTACACTGGGGGTGGCAATATCTCCTACTACTGGTATGAGTGGCTACAACAATAAAATGCTTTTAAAAAACTTTTTTTTTTTTTTAACTTTTTGTGTCATGGACCCGTTTGACAACCTGGGAAAGCCCTTCGAAACTGTTTTCAGAATAATATATTTTAAATACATAAAATAAAATATACACTACTATAAAGGAAACCAATCTGAGAGTTTTGCAATATCTTAAATAAATATATGATTAGTAATACATACATTAAATAATATCTAAAGTAGGTTTAACATCAATAGGAAATTTCTAGTTTATGATAAGTATATGTGTTATTTTGAGACAGCTGTAACAATTGTAATATAATATGAAAATATCTGTGGTTTCTACTTATGATAAAAACAAAGATGCTGCTAACATCACCAGAGTTTGCTGTTTGCATCTACAGTTGAAAGAAATGCTAAGCTCCAGTTAAAGCTTTATGGAAAACAAATATGTCAGTTTTTTTCATCCGAGTTCAAAGATCCTCATCAATTCTAGTCTGGACTGTTTGGGAGGAGTCTATGGGCCCCAGGTAAAGACCTTGGACTGATGACAGACAGGGCTTAGAACAGCAAGTCGCTTGCAGGGAGAGCTCTATAAATTGTGCATTAGTCAAAGGTTTCTTCTTAGGAATTGAAATAATGTCATGCTATTAGGATGAACCACATGAAATTGTCAATTTTGTAGGTAAAAAAATTAAATATTGGCAATTTCAAATGATTCAATCTAATATAATTCAGGAATTCTGTAAAATATCTTGTGAAACTAATTTAATTCTCTAGTTTATACTATGAGGTTCCCGCCCTCACTCCCCAAGAAAGTATATATTAGCTTCATGGGGTTTTTTTTAAGCATAGACTATTTGGAATTACAGTTGATTATTTCTTTTGGTTCTTTCCAATAATTTTTGATGAAGAAAAATGGACATACTTGGGGGTTATTCTGAGATTTACAATACATCTTTTAAACATACATTTTATCTTAATTATCAGAGAAGGCAATGGCACCCCACTCCAGTACTCTTGCCTGGAAAATCCCATGGGTGGAGGAGCCTGGAAGGCTGCAGTCCATGGGGTCGCTGAGGGTCGGACATGACTGAGCAACTTCACTTTCATTTTTCACTTTCATATATTGGAGAAGGAAATGGCAACCCCAAGCATTTGCTATGTCTATGATTTACTCATTTCTAATGATTCATTTAGATCTGGAATAGCTCTTCCATGTTGCCAAAAAAGCTTAGTTTTATTAATTTAGAGGAAGTTTGTGATTTAACTACATTTAGGTGTCACACATTATTTAAAAAGATACTTTAAATATGGTGCCTCAAGCATCCCCATGAGGAGCCTGGAAGGCTGCAGTCCATGGGGTCGCTGAGGGTCGGACATGACTGAGCAACTTCACTTTCATTTTTCACTTTCATATATTGGAGAAGGAAATGGCAACCCCAAGCATTTGCTATGTCTATGATTTACTCATTTCTAATGATTCATTTAGATCTGGAATAGCTCTTCCATGTTGCCAAAAAAGCTTAGTTTTATTAATTTAGAGGAAGTTTGTGATTTAACTACATTTAGGTGTCACACATTATTTAAAAAGATACTTTAAATATGGTGCCTCAAGCATCCCCAAATGAGTATATCTAGTATAGTCACAAAAGTAACTTATCACCCTCAGTAACACAACACTGTTCCTGGATTGAAGGAATGGAAGTGAGGGGAGATTTCAGGTACTTAAATGCAAGTTCTTACAACAGAGTGTTATCATTGCAGGTTTACTTTTATGTAAGCCCAGTTAGATGGTGAAATCTGAGAGTAAGAATTCTCTCTCATCCATTATGGTATCCCGTGCACCTATTTCTGTGGCTGCACAGAGTAGAGATATAAGAAATGTTCATTGAATGAAAAAATGAAGAGATGAAAGAATACTAGCTACATCAACAGCTCCTCTTATCTTCTGTGATAGATGAGTCAGTGGTTATGATTCAAGTTTGGTTTGCTTTCAGAATTCCAATGTTAAGTTTGAATGCTCAGAAATACTGTCAATTCTATAAAATATAATTATATGGGAGGGAAACAATTTTGTGAGTGTTAAAAAAATAGATTGCTTTTGAAGACTGTGCATTCTGTGAAAAAGAGTGTGTTAATCAAATTAAGTATATAAACAAGCTTGCTAAAAGTCTGACTTATGTAAGAAAATCACCTTTCAAGTATTATCAAGCTCTTCAGAAGCATGTTTCCATTCAAACTACTGATCATATTATGAAAAATTGGTAGATTATGGAAAATATGCTCACAAAAATTATGTGAAATACACTTAAAAATACTAAAAACACCTGGCATCTAGGATGTGCTCAAAAATAATATTAACTGAGTTCATGTGATAAGTAAAAAGTCCTATCAGTTTGTTGTTTAAATTTTTCTGTTTTAAATTTGTGGCAAAACTTTGGCATCTTTTCACATGGTTTATTAACTGTGTGCATTTCTTTTACCGTGAACTGTCTGCCTCTTGTCCTTCTTATTATAATGGGCTTGTCATATTTTCAATTGATCTATGAAAGCTCAATTTTTTGTCTTAGAAATTGACAATGTTTGCTCCAGTTAACATTTGATTTCTGGCATTGTGTGTGTGTGCATGAGTGTGTGTTTTTGCCAAGTCAATGAAAAATACTGTCCTATATTTTAAAAGGTTATGTT
The DNA here is from genome assembly GCA_006410675.1 of Oreotragus oreotragus. Taxonomy (NCBI): domain Eukaryota; kingdom Metazoa; phylum Chordata; class Mammalia; order Artiodactyla; family Bovidae; genus Oreotragus; species Oreotragus oreotragus. The sequence goes on from SJYX01020436.1 coordinate 8,010, forward strand.
TAGTTCTTTTATAGCTTAATTTTTTTCCATTCACACCTTCGATCCATGTAACTTGGGGTTAAGGAATTATGTAGAAATCTAGCCTTATCATTTTCCAAATGGCTATCTAAGTGTCCCAAACTTCTTATTGTAAATCTATTTTTCCATTGATTGGAAATCCAAGCTTTATCGAAGTCACTCTGTATAAACTTGTGTTTATTTCTCAGTTCTTTCCATGGAGCTCTCCATTGTTACAAACCACAATTACAGTTGGTTAATCTGCACTCTTAACTTTCTTTCCCAGAATTTTCTTTGCTATTCTTGTGTGTTTATTTTCCAGATAAACTTTAGTCATTTTGCAAGTTTCCCTGAACTTGTAATTTTGATTAGAGTTTGATGAACAGTTAAGCCAGTGCTGGACACACAGTAAGCCCTCTGCAAATGTGTAGTATAATTGTAATTTTAGTAATAATTAAGTTTAGATCCCACCCCTACCCCCCCATCCACCACCCACCGCCCACCTTGTGGCTCAGTTGGTAAAGAATCCACCTGCAATGTGGGAGACTTGGGTTTGATCCCTGGGCTGGGAAGATTCCCCGGAGAAGGGAAAGGCAACCCACTCCAGTATCCTGGCCTGGAGAATCCCCATAGTCCATGGGGTCACAAAGAGTTGGACACAACTGAGTGACTTTCCCTTTCAAGTTTAGATCAAAAATGATAGCGATGAAGAGGTTTAACATCTCTGCAATATTGAATCTTTTCATTCAATGGAAAATTTGGATAATTTCCACTTAAAAAAAATTTACCCCAGAACTTGAAATGTTTTTCTAGTCTACTCACTGTCATTCTCTTGCAACAACTTAGACCTTCTTCTTCCTCAAGTCCTTCCCAGTATCTATACTTTTGTAGTAAAAAATCATTGTCATGAGGTTTCAACCACTTTATTTCCTCTAGGGAAATTTGCAAGGGTCTTCCCTTGGTGTTCCTTCTCCCCTCCTCCACTCCAGTTACAAATGATCCTCATGTTGCTAAATCCAATGGCCAATTTCCATGCCTCATTGGACTTGATTTCTCAGCAGAGCATTTAAAACAGGTTTTACCATTTCTTTCTGGAAATACTCTCTTCCCTCTGCTTCCCCCACATTACTCTTGGATTTTCACCATCTCTCTGACTGTCTCTTCTAAGCCTCCTGACATTTTTTTCCTTTAAATTTTTGTTTTTAAATTATGAAAGTATGGTAACACATTTATAAGAGACTTGGAAAATACAGAACAAAGTTACATATAGTTCTACTATATGTTACAATTTAAGTGAATAAATTAAGACAGTTGGAGTTTCAATATCAAAATCTCAAAAGTTAATAGAATGAATAGACAGAAAAGTAGGATATAGTAGAGCTGAAAAGCACTATGAACCAATTCAACGTAACTAAGATATTTTCACACAAGAGCAGGATACAAATTCTATTCAAGTTCCCATAGATTATAAACCAGGAGACACTGGAANAAGTGAATAAATTAAGACAGTTGGAGTTTCAATATCAAAATCTCAAAAGTTAATAGAATGAATAGACAGAAAAGTAGGATATAGTAGAGCTGAAAAGCACTATGAACCAATTCAACGTAACTAAGATATTTTCACACAAGAGCAGGATACAAATTCTATTCAAGTTCCCATAGATTATAAACCAGGAGACACTGGAACATATCCACAGACATAAAACTAGGTGCAAAAATTTCATGGTCTAAAGATATTGAAATCATGCAGAGTCTATTCTCTTATCATTGTGGCATTATGTTAAAAATAAATATCAAAAGATTTTTGAAAATAACTCACATATTTTCGAGTGCATTTACCAAGAGAGATCTTTGACTTAGTCATTGAAAGCCTCAATAAAATTAGATGACTGAAAACACACAGAGGGTGATTGCAGAGAAGAAAGCATTTAAATGAGAAATTAATATCGACATGAGAAATTAATAAAGATACTTTTAAAATCCCATGTATTTGGAAACTAAGTCCACTTTTAAGTGATGGGTATATCTAAGAAGCCATAATTTTCCTGTCTAAAAGGAAAATTTGAAAGTATTTGTACCAGAATAAAAATGAAAAGAGAATTTATCAGAATTTGTTGCATCAGCTGAAGCTGCTTAGTATAACTAAATACAATGTAGAATCTTGAATAAGATATGAAGACAAATAATGGACACTATCACAAAGTTTTGTGAAATTTGAACAAAATCTGTACTTTAGTTACTAACACTGTATCACATGTGAATTTCCTTTTTTTTTTAATAACATAGTATTTGTTTATATTCTCCTAATTGAATTAGAAGTTTCAAGCTTCATTCAATTTTTTTTTTAAAAGACCACTAATAGCTTTCTAGACTTTTGGCAGTAATACTACTGTGTTAGTTGATCAGTCATTTCTGATTCTTTGCCACTACATAGACTACAGCCTGCCAGGCTCCTCTGTCCATGGAATTTTCCCAGTAAGAACACTGGTGTTGGTTGACATTTCCTACTCCAGGGGATTTTCCTGACCCAGGGATTGAACCTGTGTCTCTTATGTCATCTGCATTGGCAAGTGGATTCTTTACCGCTGGGCCACCTGGGAAGCTCATATATATACAAAAGCTTTTCTACTCTATTTGATAAAATAAGCCTCCTTGATTTTTAAATGTTCAGATTCATCAGGAATTTCCTCTGGGCTACTTTTTCCTTTCTCTTTTCACTTTCTCAATGCTCATAACTATCAATCTTAACTTTAAATACTATCTATATGCCAAAGACTTAAAAAGCTTTTATCCCTGGTAGGTACTTCTTTTTCTGTGTTCCAGACGGAAAGCTCTATTTGCCTTCTTGAAACCTCCACTTGGAAGTCTTGCTGGCATCTTATTTTAGATGTGAAATTGAACCAAACTATCCCCTACCCCACTTCAGATCTTCATTTCCTCTCACTCAACCTACCTGGGAACATTGCTTCTCCATCACCCAATCATACATGTCAAAATCTGGGTATAATCTATGATGTCAATATCTCACATTCAAATCATTACTAAATCTGTCCAGTTATCTCTTGATCTCTTGTATCCATTTACATATCACCAGCTTCACAGAGTCCTCTCCTCCCTCAATTCCAAAACCCCATCACTAACCTGGATTTCCACAACCTTCTTTTTTCTGCTTATTTATGAAGATCCTTTCCAATCAAGCTCTGCTCTACCTAAAAGTCAAAATAATAGGTAAATATTTTGCAGCCATGAAATTAAAAGACTCTTACTCCTTGGAAGAAAAGTTATGACCAACCTAGATAGTATATTCNGTCCATGGGATTCTCCAGGCAAGAATACTGGAGTGGGTTGCCATTTCCTTCTCCAGGGAATCTTCCCGACTCGGGGATCAAACCCAGGTCTCCCGTATTAGAGGCAGACGCGTTAACCTCTGAGCCACCAGGGCAGCCCATTTTCTGTTTATTAAAAATTTTTTTTTTCTATTTAATATATTTTATTTCAACTAAAATTTTCTATTGATGTTTTATTCACAATGTTTATTATACATCTATTAATGTTTCATAACCNGGATCTTCCCGACCCAGGGATCGAACCCAGGTCTCCCGTATTAGAGGCAGACGCGTTAACCTCTGAGCCACCAGGGAAACCCATTTTCTATTTATTAAAAAAATTTTTTTTTCTATTTAATATATTTTATTTCAACTAAAATTTTCTATTGATATTTTATTCACAATGTTTATTATACATCTATTAATGTCTCATAATCCAAGATATGTAAAGTTATATTCTAGAATAAACTGTATTTTATACTAGGAGCCAAAGTATGAGAACATGTGTTGGAAATAACATATCAAGAAAGAGAAGAGTAGTTAATTTCAAGTATTTAAAGATAAATTCTAACACACTGTTAGTATAGAGTGTGGTGATAAAAAAAGTGATTGATTTGTCTAAAGAGGACAACTTGTTGTCAGAACAAGCATTAACAAAGACAGTGAGAACAGTGAACATGGAGTATGCACTACTATGAAAGTATCTCTGGTAAAGAGAACCCTTCCCTGGCTTTTCAGGTACACTTACAAAGTTTAGTGAGAGAAAAGGCTACTGGGAAAATTCCAGACTTTTGTCACTCATATTGATGGAAGCTTATGCAATTGAAATTTAACCTTTAAAGCTAACTTTTATACAGAACACTATTGTTGCTGTGTGGTCACTCAGTCAGATCTGACTGTTTGGACCCCATGGGCTATAGCCCTCCAGGAATCCCTGTCCTTCACCACCTCCCAGAGCTTGCTCAAACCAATGTCCATTGAGTTAGTGATGCCATCCACTCATTTCATCCTCTGTTGTCCCCTGCTGTGTGGTCACTCAGTCGAATCTGACTGTTTGGACCCCACAGGCTATAACCCTCCAGGATTCCCTGTTCTTCACTATCTCCCAGAGCTTGCTCAAACCAATGTCCATTGAGTTAGTGATGCCATCCAATCACTTCATCCTCTGTCGTCCCCTTCTCCTCAGTCTTTCCCAGCATCAGGGTCTTTTCCAATGAGTCAACTCTGCACATCAGGTGGCTGAGGTATTGAAATTTAAGTTTCAATATCAGTCCTTCCAATGAGTATTCAGGGTTGTTTTCCTTTAGAAATGACGGGTTGGATCTCCTTGCAGTCCAAAGAACTCTCAAGAGTCTTCTCTAATACCACAGTTCAAAAGCAACAATTCTTTGGTGCTCAACCTGCATTATAGTTCAACTCTCACATTGTGATACACTATAATACATTAAAATTAAATATGTTTAACATATCAGTGAAGAAATTCAGTTGAATACACACATGTGTACACACATGCAATCACAACACACATTACTCTGCACATCAGGTGGCTGAGGTATTGAAATTTAAGTTTCAATATCAGTCCTTCCAATGAGTATTCAGGGTTGTTTTCCTTTAGAAATGACGGGTTGGATCTCCTTGCAGTCCAAAGAACCCTCAAGAGTCTTCTCTAATACCACAGTTCAAAAGCAACAATTCTTTGGTGCTCAACCTTCATTATAGTTCAACTCTCACATCGTGATACACTATAATACATTAAAATTAAATATGTTTAACATATCAGTGAAGCAATTCAGTTGAATACACACACGTGTACACAGATGCAATCACAACACACATCTGGACTTATTTTTTCTTTATTTTTAATTTACACTTACCAATAAATGTAAGCATTTCTTCCATAACCATATATGATTTTTTATTTTAGTAAATGTATCATAATGTACTTACCTAAAACCTATTGTTTCTTATTCACCTTTTTCTCATTCTTTAATGTTAATACAATGATATCATGCCTTTCTATAAGATAAAATTTTGTGAAGAATAAAGATTTTATTCTAAGAATATTTCCTAAAAATAATTCCAAGGTCAATTGAAAATAAAGTTCTGACCAATTTTTTCCCTAATCTTGGCATTATCCTTAATTGAATATTTTAGTTACTCATTTATATGATTAAGACCAGTTTGAACAGCACTTATAGCAAATTCTACATATATATTGGGCATCACATGCATATAAAAGGGGAAAAGAAAGAAGGAAGGAAGAAGGGACTTATGGAAGAAGGAAAGGGAGGGAGAAGGGGAGCAGGAGGAAAGAAGGGAGAATTCTGATGATGGATAATTAATAAGCAACATGTAACTGTTGGACTCTAATTGCAATCTCAGAACAAATATTGGTTCTTTGAGTAGGACCAAAGATCTGATTACATGTCACTATATTAACTGTCAATTGAGATACATGTTCTTAGAGAACAATGTGATTCTTGCTTATAATGACATAAAAAAAGAAATGATATAATGACATAAAAAAGAAATGATAATTTTTAAATAGGACACAATTTTTCAGTCATTATTGAAATTATTATGAAGAAAATATATTATTAAGACTATTGATACTACTTTTAATGCTAAAAATAAAACATATTAAAATAAAAATTAAATAGTGAATTTTTCTTAAATGGAAAGTAAGAAGTGTTCTAGTGTTTCTCTATTGTGTCTTACCATGGTTCATACTTTGTGATAATGGAGAAAAAAAGCAAACAGCCCATAGGAGTAAAGTTAAAATAATGAAAAATCTTGCCTTGATAATTTAAATTAAATGTTTTATTTTGTATAAAGTTAAAACTTTATAAGAAAGTGCAAGGTGATTTGAAAGGATTATCTGTAGATATTATCTAAAATAACTGCTTACGTTTTAGCAGTGTAATGCTTTATGGAACATTTGAAGCAAATTTCTGATACCATATATTTCACTTTCATGGGCTTTTCAGGTGGAAGTGAAATGATGTGAAAGACTATATAGTCCATGGGTTTCACTAGGCTGGATTACTGGAATGGGTAGCCTTTTCCTTCTCCAGGGAATCTTCCCAACTCAGGGATTGAACCCAGGTCTCCCGCACTTGCTGGTGGATTCTTTAGCAGCAGATCCACAAGGGAAGCCCAAGAGTACTCGAGTGGGTACCCTATCCCTTCTCCAGTGGATCTTCCCAACCCAGGAATGGAACCAGGCTCCCCTGCATTGCAGGTGGATTCTTTACCAAATGAGCTAATGAGCTAGTAGGAAAGAGTTTGCCGTCCAATGCAGGAGATATAAGAGCCACATGTTCTATCCCTGTGTGGGGAAGATTACCCTGGAGGAGAGTGTGGCAACCCACTCCAGTATTTTTGCCAGAAAATTCCCATGGGCAAAGGAGCATAGCAGGCTATGATTCACAGGGTTGTAAAGAGTCAGACATACCAGAAGCGACTTACGCATTTTACTTTCTTTTATTGTTATGTTATTTTGCTTAAGATTGATTTTATGAAAATCGGCACTGATTGCTAACAGTAAGTTTACAATTTGCTTTTTAGTTATATGGGGCTCCAAGTGATGATGTGTGTTAATTCAGGTGCAATAATCTGATAGTGAAAGGATACAGAATGGAAAAATAAAATAGTGGACTTATGATCTTTGTGCACATTATTCATAAACATAATTTGAAAGATCTGATTTCTTCTTTATCGCTCCCTTCAGAAAAACTTTCTATTTAAAAAGAGTTAAGCATCTTAAGGGAAATGCATTTTTATTCTTTATGAAAATCAAATTAGTTTTAAGTCAATTATTCACCACAATTTAATAAAATTGTTACAAAATATCTAATCATCAGCATATGTATTGCATTTCTTATGTTCTAAAGATCACTTCAGCAGCAAGGAAGGAAAATTGCTTGTTTTGTTTTGATTGCATCAATCAACAAAGTAAAGATTCTGATAGATATTTACTATTTATCCTATCACAAAAAACTTTGGAAGATTAATACCATTTAATAAGCCTCAATAAAGGCAGGCTCCTACACCCATGAAGTTGTGCCAGGCAGTGATAGCTGCAAACCTTTTCCCCAGCGGAACAGATGTAGAAAATAGATCTCTAAAAAATTTAAAAAAAAAATCAGTTTCATATTCTGATATCAGTAGATTAATTCCAGGTTTGCTTCCAGTTCAAAGCAATTTGGGAGTGTTCTGATATCTTCAATAACATCAAATTATTTATTAAGATGAATCATGGATGTATTAAGATGAATCATGGAGTGAAAGTCTCCTTCCTTCTTTCACTGTTGTTATAAGCTGCTCAATGAAGCTCAATGGTAATGAACTATGAATAGCAAAACAAATACAAATGATTTGTACTTGATTAAAACAAATCTGTGGCAATCAGAAAGAAAATGCAATACAAAAATATTATACTTTTGGATATGTAAAACCGTGTCATTGAAAAACTCATGGCTATCCAATAAACTTTATATCTGTGGTGTTGAGAAGTCATGTTTTCATGTATCAGAATATCACACATCTGGGCATAAATTTGACTCTCCTGCATAATCTGTAATTCAACATTATTTCTGTTCTATGTATATTTTATTTTTATTTTTTATTTTTTTTATTTTTAAATTATTTATTTATTTATTTTTTTACATGAACTCCCAAACATGAACCCCCCTCCCACCTCCCACTCCACATCTTCCCTCCAGATCATCCCCATACACCAGCCCCAAGCATCTTGCATCCTGCATTGAACATAGACTTCTATGGTACTGTGGCTCATTTCTGTGGTAAACAATAAAATAAAATTCATTAAAAAAGAAGCTTCAAATTCTGGGTCTAGTGAATGTTTCATCCGATTATTTTCTCACTATTTTTTCAGTGTGCAATATGTAGTGTGATACATTAAAAAATTTAATATCCATATGAAAGTTATGAAATATGGTAAAATGAGCACATGTGAACTCTCATATTTAAAAATTAGGTATCTCATGACCTTGAAACTACTTGTATGTTTCTGTTATCATCCTGTCTCTCTCATAAATTTTGTCTCTAACTTTTCCTTACTTACATTCTGACATTTCCAATTTGATCTAATTTCAAATTTACAGAAAATTTCACAGAGGGTTACAGAGAATTCTTATGTATTTTTTAACCAGTTTTGTATATTACTTACATGTTTTCCTTTTTGATTACATATGCATGCATATCACTCTAAATAAACCATTTGAGAATAAGTTAAAGACATTGTGTACGCCATTAATCCTATATGCTCAGTGTGTCTTTCTTAAGAATAAGGACATTCTCTTAAATATCTACTGAGCAATTATCAAAAGAAGAAAACAAAAAAAAAGGAAGACAATATTGAAATAAAACTATAATTAAATTCAGCCTATACCCAAGTGTAATCAAGCATCTCAACAATGCATTTTATGATAACTGTCTCCTTGTATTTATAAATTGAATCCTGAATCATTTTTTCTATTTTGGTGTCTGTTCTGCTTAATTTCCTAACCTTGTGTTTTTTGTTTGTTTGTTTGTTTGCTTTTAGTATAGGCCAGTTATTTTGTAGACTACCTCATAATTTGTTTCATCTTGATTAGATTTAATAATGTGTATATTTGTTAGGAGTTTCATAAAAGTAGTGTCTTTCTCAGTATCTCATATCAAGATGCATTAAATAGTATTTTATTTCAGTGTTACTTTTCAATATGTTTTAAAGTTTGTACCTACTAGTTTCTCATGCAGGATTACATTTACCCTTATTTAATTAATAAATATTTGGGGGGAAGTTACTTTGAGCATCTTTTTTCTCATTTTAATTTTATACCATGTATTGATGTTTTTATAACTCTTTTAAAATTAACTTCTATGTTTATTATTTACCATTGTACTGCAAGAAAGAACATTCTTTCTCCCATTTATTTATTCCTTTAATCATGCCTATACTAATCTCATAGGTACTTACTTTATGCAGGGATAATAAATAACTATCAGTGTTCAGTGTTCAAGTTCTTCCAGAATTGGCAACTCAGAACCACTGCAGACTAGCTCCTGTTTTATGGCCATGTTACATTATTATTTGAGAACTGTCTTGCTTTCTGGAATAGCATGATTTTTCAGGCTCATTTGCTATGTTTTCTGACTTAACGCTGGAATCAGTATTTCCTCCAGCGACTTTTAATTCTTTCAATAGAAGATGTTATTTAGAAACTGAATTATGAATCCCTGGTCCTCTCGTTACTCTCATGACACTGTTTCTAGACAAACTTGAGTGTGGCTTCTCTCTCTCTCCCTCACAGACTCACTTCTTAATGATACCTCCATTTTCAATCCAAAAGTACACAATACCTTTTAGTTTAGACTTTCCCTATTATATATCTATAACTTCCTTCTCTAACAGCAAGAAACCAGGAGCCTTTTGCTCTTAATATATTTTTCATTCTTCACGACTCCATGGACTGCTGCCTACCAGGATCCTCCATCCATGGGATTTTCCAGGCAAGAGTACTGGAGTGGGGTTCCATTGCCTTCTCTGATATTTCTCATTAACTCAAAGCTAAGAGTCACAGAAGGTATTAAAAAAAAATCAGTTTCATATTCTGATATCAGTAGATTAATTCCAGGTTTGCTTCCAGTTCAAAGCAATTTGGGAGTGCTCTGATATCTTCAATAACATCAAATTATTTATTAAGATGAATCATGGATGTATTAAGATGAATCATGGAGTGAAAGTCTCCTTCCTTCTTTCACTGTTGTTATAAGCTGCTCAATGAAGCTCAATGGTAATGAACTATGAATAGCAAAACAAATACAAATGATTTGTACTTGATTAAAACAAATCTGTGGCAATCAGAAAGAAAATGCAATACAAAAATATTATACTTTTGGATATGTAAAACCGTGTCATTGAAAAACTCATGGCTATCCAATAAACTTTATATCTGTGGTGTTGAGAAGTCATGTTTTCATGTATCAGAATATCACACATCTGGGCATAAATTTGACTCTCCTGCATAATCTGTAATTCAACATTATTTCTGTTCTATGTATATTTTATTTTTATTTTTTATTTTTTTATTTTTAAATTATTTATTTATTTATTTTTTTACATGAACTCCCAAACATGAACCCCCCTCCCACCTCCCACTCCACATCTTCCCTCCAGATCATCCCCATACACCAGCCCCAAGCATCTTGCATCCTGCATTGAACATAGACTTCTATGGTACTGTGGCTCATTTCTGTGGTAAACAATAAAATAAAATTCATTAAAAAAGAAGCTTCAAATTCTGGGTCTAGTGAATGTTTCATCCGATTATTTTCTCACTATTTTTTCAGTGTGCAATATGTAGTGTGATACATTAAAAAATTTAATATCCATATGAAAGTTATGAAATATGGTAAAATGAGCACATGTGAACTCTCATATTTAAAAATTAGGTATCTCATGACCTTGAAACTACTTGTATGTTTCTGTTATCATCCTGTCTCTCTCATAAATTTTGTCTCTAACTTTTCCTTACTTACATTCTGACATTTCCAATTTGATCTAATTTCAAATTTACAGAAAATTTCACAGAGGGTTACAGAGAATTCTTATGTATTTTTTAACCAGTTTTGTATATTACTTACATGTTTTCCTTTTTGATTACATATGCATGCATATCACTCTAAATAAACCATTTGAGAATAAGTTAAAGACATTGTGTACGCCATTAATCCTATATGCTCAGTGTGTCTTTCTTAAGAATAAGGACATTCTCTTAAATATCTACTGAGCAATTATCAAAAGAAGAAAACAAAAAAAAAGGAAGACAATATTGAAATAAAACTATAATTAAATTCAGCCTATACCCAAGTGTAATCAAGCATCTCAACAATGCATTTTATGATAACTGTCTCCTTGTATTTATAAATTGAATCCTGAATCATTTTTTCTATTTTGGTGTCTGTTCTGCTTAATTTCCTAACCTTGTGTTTTTTGTTTGTTTGTTTGTTTGCTTTTAGTATAGGCCAGTTATTTTGTAGACTACCTCATAATTTGTTTCATCTTGATTAGATTTAATAATGTGTATATTTGTTAGGAGTTTCATAAAAGTAGTGTCTTTCTCAGTATCTCATATCAAGATGCATTAAATAGTATTTTATTTCAGTGTTACTTTTCAATATGTTTTAAAGTTTGTACCTACTAGTTTCTCATGCAGGATTACATTTACCCTTATTTAATTAATAAATATTTGGGGGGAAGTTACTTTGAGCATCTTTTTTCTCATTTTAATTTTATACCATGTATTGATGTTTTTATAACTCTTTTAAAATTAACTTCTATGTTTATTATTTACCATTGTACTGCAAGAAAGAACATTCTTTCTCCCATTTATTTATTCCTTTAATCATGCCTATACTAATCTCATAGGTACTTACTTTATGCAGGGATAATAAATAACTATCAGTGTTCAGTGTTCAAGTTCTTCCAGAATTGGCAACTCAGAACCACTGCAGACTAGCTCCTGTTTTATGGCCATGTTACATTATTATTTGAGAACTGTCTTGCTTTCTGGAATAGCATGATTTTTCAGGCTCATTTGCTATGTTTTCTGACTTAACGCTGGAATCAGTATTTCCTCCAGCGACTTTTAATTCTTTCAATAGAAGATGTTATTTAGAAACTGAATTATGAATCCCTGGTCCTCTCGTTACTCTCATGACACTGTTTCTAGACAAACTTGAGTGTGGCTTCTCTCTCTCTCCCTCACAGACTCACTTCTTAATGATACCTCCATTTTCAATCCAAAAGTACACAATACCTTTTAGTTTAGACTTTCCCTATTATATATCTATAACTTCCTTCTCTAACAGCAAGAAACCAGGAGCCTTTTGCTCTTAATATATTTTTCATTCTTCACGACTCCATGGACTGCTGCCTACCAGGATCCTCCATCCATGGGATTTTCCAGGCAAGAGTACTGGAGTGGGGTTCCATTGCCTTCTCTGATATTTCTCATTAACTCAAAGCTAAGAGTCACAGAAGGTAATTTCAGTTCAGTTCAGTCGCTCAGTCATGTCCAACTCTTTGCGACCCCATGAATTGCAGCATGCCAGGCCTTCCTGTCCATCACCAACTCCCAGAGTTCACGCAAACTCACGCCCATTGAGTCGATGATGCCATCCATCCATTTCATTTCTTTGTCGTCCCCTTCTCCTCCTGCCCCCAATCCCTCCAAAATCACTGCAGATGGTGATTGCAGCCATGAAATTAAAAGACGCTTACTCCTTGGAAGGAAAGTTATGACCAACCTAGATAGCATATTCCGGGGAAGGCAATGGCACCCCACCCCAGTACTCTTGCCTGGAAAATCCAATGGACGGAGTAGCCTGGTGGGCTGCAGTCCATGAGGTCGCTAACAGTCGGACAGACTGAGCGACTTCACTTTCACTTTTCTCTTTCATGCATTGGAGAAGGAAATGGCAACCCACTCCAGTGTTCTTGCCTGGAGAGTCCCAGGGATGGGGGAGCCTGGTGGGCTACCGTCTATGGGGTCACACAGAGTCGGACACGACTGAAGTGACTTAGCAGCAGCAGCAGACAGCATATTCAAAAGCAGAAACATTACTTTGCCAACAAAGGTCCGTCTAGTTAAAGCCATGGTTTTTCCAGTGGTCATATATGGATGTGAGAGCTGGACTGTGAAGAAAGCTGAGCACCAAAGAATTGATGCTTTTGAACTGTGGTATTGGAGAAGACTCTTGAGAGTTCCTTGAACTGCAAGGAGATTCAACTAGTCCATTCCAAAGGAGATTGGTCGTGGGTGTTCTTTAGAAGGAATGATGCTAAAGCTGAAACTCCAGTACTTTGGCCACCTCATGAGAATAGTTGACTCATTGGAAAAGAAGGTACTTTAAATAACAAAGTGTGAATCTTAAACATACATAATGTTAGATCACTAATCTACTTTTTTTATATACACAGTTTTTACAAATGCCCATACCATAAATCTTGCCAGGCTGATTCCACATAAAAGGAGTTACTTCTGTGTTTTTTATTTTGTTTTAACCAAAGACATTGGCTTTCACTCTTTCAGATTTTCGTATAAATAGAAACATCCAGCAAGTAGTTCTTCATATCTGATTTTTTTCTTTTTATACTGTGAGATTTACCCAACCTGTTACAGGCATCAGTAGTTTAGTGGTTTATTTTATTGCTGAATATTAATATACTATGATTTTTCTCTCAAATTTTCTGTTAATAGCTTTTGAATTGCCTACCATCTGGAGTTCTTATAAATATAAATTTTCTAGTCTTTATATGGTCAACAGTGAATCCCTATGAAAGAGACTCTTGGTCATATGGTAGGTAAATGTTTGATTTTGTAAGAATCTGATAGAATTTTCCAGTTTGTCATATTTCCTTCCTTCAGCAATGCTTGAAACTATTGGTGTTTTATAGGCTCAATGTATTTGCTGCAGTCAATCACATTTTAGCCATTCAGAAAAATGGTACCTCATAGAGATTAGCTTGCATTTCCCTAATGGTGGTAGAAACACTAAGCATGTTTTTATTTTATTGATTCTGTATATTTTCTATGATGAAGTCAATTCAAATATTTTTTGTACTGAGTTGTAAAAAAATTAAATATACACTGGGTACATTTTGTTTTTCATATATATTATAATATTTTACTATTATTCTTATTTAGTCACTAAGTCATATCTGATTCTTTGTTACACATGGATTGTAGCCCACCAGGCTCCCCTGTTAATGGGATTTCCCAGGCAAGAATACTGGAGTGTGTTGCTCTGCCCTCCTCCAGGGGATCTTGCCAATCCTGGGATCGAACCTGCATCTCCTGTGTCTTCTGCATTGCAGACAGATCCTTTACTGCTGAGCCACCGGCAAAGTCCATATCTATCTATCTATATAGTATATAGCCCATATATATATGTATATTTATCACATATATTTTCATCAAATATTTTACCTCATTTTGTAGGCAACCTGGGCTGGAAGAAGTGCAAGCTGGAGTCAAGATTGCAGGAAGAAATATCAATAACCTCAGATATGCAGATGACACCACCCTTATGGCAGAAAGTGAAGAGGAAATAAAAATCCTCTTGATGAAAGTGAAGGAGGAGAGTGAAAAAGTTGACTTAAAGCTCAACATTCAGAAAATGAAGATCATGGCATCTGGTCCCATCACTTCATGGGAAATAGATGGGGAAACAGTGGAAACAGTGTCAGGCTTTATTTTGGGGGGCTCCAAAATCACTGCAAAGGGTGATTGCAGCCATGAAATTAAAAGACGCTTACTCCTTGGAAGGAAAGTTATGACCAACCTGGGTAGCAAATTCAAAAGCAGAGACAGAGACGTTACTTTGTCCACAAAGGTCCGTCTAGTCAAGGCTATGGTTTTTCCAGTGGTCATGTATGGATGTGAAAGTTGGACTGTGAAGAAAGCTGAGCACTGAAGAATTGATGTTTTTGAACTGTGATGTTGGAGAAGACTCTTGAGAATCCCTTGAACTGCAAGGAGATCCAACCAGTCCATTCTGAAGGAGATCAGTCCTGGGTGTTCTTTGGAAGGACTGATGCTGAAGCTGAAACTCCAGTACTTTGGCCACCTCATGCAAAGAGTTGACTCACTGGAAAAGACCCTGATGCTTGGAGGGATTGGGGGCAGGAGGAGAAGGGGATGACAGAGGATGAGATGGCTGGATGGCATCACTGACTCGATGGACATGAGTTTGGGTGAGCTTTGGGAGCTGGTGATGGACAGGGAGGCCTGACGTGCTGCTATTCATGGAGTTGCAAAGAGTCAGACATGACTGAGTGACAGAACTGAACTGAACTGTATATCTTAGATAGTGTGTTTAGTAAAGAAAAGTTGTTTCTTTAAACCTCTAGTGAAGAATGATTGACATATGAAAGCTGTAGATATGTAATTATACAACTTGATGGACATGGAAATAACTAAACACTATACAGCTATCATCACAATTAATACCATAAACTTATCCATCACCTCCAAAAGTTTTTTCCTGCCTCCTTCGATTTTGTTTTTTCATATTGATTTGTGTCTTTTTATGGCAAGAGCACTTATCGAAAGAAGGACCTATATTCTTAGCAAATTTTAAAGTATGCAATATTGTTAATCATATATTTTTTGCTGTATAGCAGATCTCCCAGAACTTATCATTCTCTTAAGAGCATGTTCACATAAATATTGCAACATCATGATGATATTGCGAAAATCACTTTTAATACTAGTATATAAATTTTAAGAAAAAAAATGTAAAAATAATTGTAATCCCCAAAAATATTTAAATGGAAACACAGTACAACCAAAGTAAAATCTGCCATTAATTCTATATGATATTTGCAGGGAAAATAACCTGTAAAGTTTTTGTATGCTATTGAAGTTAAAATATATTGTTACAACTGCAAAAAAAAATTTTTATATTTATCTTCAGCAGTGGGATTTCATTTTCACATGCGTTCATGTTGTTATTTAGTATCTTTTCATTTCTACTTGAAGACTCCCTTTAGAATGTCTTATAAGGGATGCCTAATGGTGAAAATCCAACCAGTCCATTCTAAAGGAGATGAGTCCTGGGTGTTCATTGGAAGGACTGATGCTAAAGCTGAAACTCCAGTACTTTGGCCATCNCTCCCTTTAGAATGTCTTATAAGGGATGCCTAATGGTGAAAATCCAACCAGTCCATTCTAAAGGAGATGAGTCCTGGGTGTTCATTGGAAGGACTGATGCTAAAGTTGAAACTCCAATGTTTGGCCACGTCATGCGAAGAGGTGACGCATTGGAAAAGACTCTGATTCTGGGAGGGATTGAGGGCAGGAGGAGAAGGTGATGACAGAGGATGAGATGGCTGGATGGCATCACCGACTCGATAGACATGAGTCTGAGTAAACTCCGGGAGTTGGTGATGGACAGGGAGGCCTGGCGTGCTGCGATTCACTGGGTCGCAAAGAGTCAGACACAACTGAGTCACTGAACTGAAGTGAATGGTGATAAACTTTCTCAGATTTTGTCTTGAAAGCTTAATCTTAATATATATCTGTGTAGATTTCTTTACATACAATCTATTTGGGGGTTTTAGGCTTCCTGAATTTGGATGCACATTTCATTCCTTACATTTGGAAAATTTTCAACCATTGTAATCTAAAATATCTAGAGGAGAACAAGATGGCGGAGGAGTAGGTGGATGTGGAATACATCTCTCTCCATAGATACATCAGGAATAAACTTCAGACACAGAGGTACATGCAAAACACCAGCTGAGAGAGGACAGGAGTACCTGAGCAGTGGAAAAGAATATATAGAACCATACAAGACTCAGTAGGATGAAGGAACTAAGGGGGGAAGCAGGAGTGTTGGTAGGACTGGACCTGCCTGTGGCTGGTGGAGGAACTGAATCAGGGTCCAATATGCACATTAATTGTCTGAGTCAGAGGAGAAACATCTAAGGCTGAGAGTGAAACAACTGATCTGTTGCACCCTAAATGGAATGAGAATCAGTCTTTGCTGCAGCCATACAACTAGAAGGGACAGCTGATGGGAGCTGGAGTTTAGGGATTGTGGAGCAATCTCAGAGCAAGGGCTGCTGTTGACTGTAGAGACATGGACCAAGAGGATGTGAGGGAGGAGATTGTGGTGGGAAAGGCCTGTGGAGGAAAGCCAGGAAGCCATGGAAGCAAGGCAATACTTCATGCATAGAGGGTGGAGCCATCACTATAGCCTCTCTCTTCCCACATGCCAGCACTGACAGGTGAACAATAGAAAGACTGGTGGATCAAACTACAGAGTATGACCCCAGCCAGCAGGGGCCTCTCTCTATGCCTGATGTGCTGAACAACAGAGAATGATCTCCTTAGAAGGGAGCCCTCTAAGTGCCTGAATCTTCAGAGCTAAGGAGAAAGTCTAGTCAAAGAGGCGTTCTGGTTGCAGCTACCAGAGGCTTGGAAAAAAGATTCTAATAGGGCCATAACTGCTGCAGCCGAGGCAGTCCATGTCTCTGCACACTTAGTGTCGCTAGGGTCCCCGTGACCAAAACAGCTGCACCACCTTCATGCTAACCCTTAATAGGGCAGAGCTACCACAGGCAAAAAACAAAACAAAACAAAACAAAACAAAACATGGTATCGCTTTGGTTGTGTCCAACTCTTCGTGATCCTTTGGACTGTGGCCTGCCAGAATTCTCTGTCAGGGGGCATTCTCCAGGCAAGAATATGGAGTGTATTGGCCAATACTTGTTGCCATACCCTTCTAGAGCACTATATTTCCTGCTGGCCTAGCTGTCAGCTCCCTGAGTACCAGGTTCTGCCAGAACACTTGCAATGCAAGCAGTTGCACCACCACTGCAGGGCAACCTCAGGAGCAAATCCCAGTGGACGACCCACATACGGAGGTGGAAATAGAGCCACAAATGAAAACCCAGGGGCAGTGTGGCTAAAGAAGAAAATCCAAAACCTTCCCACCAGCTGTACAAGCTGCAGAGTAAATCCACATGATCAACTAGGCAGACTCTGTGTCTATGNCCCACATACGGAGGTGGAAATAGAGCCACAAATGAAAACCCAGGGGCAGTGTGGCTAAAGAAGAAAATCCAAAACCTTCCCACCAGCTGTACAAGCTGCAGAGTAAATCCACATGATCAACTAGGCAGACTCTGTGTCTATGGAATATATAAAAGGACATTGAGAGCTTCCAAAAAAGAAAACATACTAGTTCTGATAGCTTGGACTTTGGAGACAAGAACACACAGGAGTAGGACCAGATTAGAATCTGAGCTGCCCCTACAGCAGATCCAGAGATCAGCACAGTGCTGGAGAGCATCTTAAGGAAGTGAGGTGGACTGTGACTCCCAGCAAGGAAAGGACCCTGATAGCAATGACTCAAGAAAAACAGTTATTATTCTTATATTTTGATTTGTTATGTAGTTTCCTCCATTGTAGACATAGATTTTATTGGCACTATGAAATCTAATTAAGCTTTTGAGGTTTTTTTGTTTGTTTGTTTGTTTTTAGTGACACTTTTTATTGTTGTTATAGCCTCTACCTCTAGGTTGGCCTTTTGCAGTTTTGAGGAGTTTCCCTTTTTTTTTTAATTTCAATTTTGTAAAACTGTTATATTTTTCTACATTTATTTCTTTGTTTGCTTTTCCTACTGTTCTTTTGTACTTAGGTGCTCAGTCTTCTTCAGAGTCCAACTCTCACATTAATACATTACCACAGGAAAAACCATAGCCTTGACTAGGCGGACCTTAGTCGGCAAAGTAATGTCTCTGCTTTTGAATATGCTATCTAGGTTGGTCATAACTTTTCATCACATTAAAAAGCTCATACATCATGATCAAATTGGGTTTATTCTTGGGATGCAAGGATCCTTCCTGTCTCTTATACACATCTAGATGTGTATAAGAGACAGGCTTTTGAGTTTTTTTTTTTTTGTTTGTCTGTTTGTTTTTAGTGACACTTTTTATTGTTGTTATAGTCTCTACCTCTAGGTTGGCCTTTTGCAGTTTTGAGGAGTTTTCCTTTTTTTTTTTCATTTCAATTTTGTAAAACTGTTATATTTTTCTACATTTATTTCTTTGTTTGCTTTTCCTACTGTTCTTCCCCCCTAGCATTTAATCTTTAATGTATATAAATCATCTTGATCTACTTTTATTTAACTTGGCATATCTATTCTTTCTTTCCTTCCTTCTCAACATATTTGTTAGTTTTGTATTCATTGCTTCAGTCCTCACATGACACCTTGCTTTAGTTTTGTTTTCCAGTTTGTGGTTTAGTTAGTTTTTTTCTTAACTGGTAGATATAATCTTTGGTTTCCTTTGTTTGCCAGGTCAGTCTACTGTGCTTTATTTTTGTTGGACTATTTTCATTTTGCTGATGGGTGTATATGTATTTGTGTGTATTCTATTAATTCTTATTTGCCTGATTTTGTAACTACCATTTGTCTGATGTTCATCTTTTGTTTCTCTTTTTTTGGTATTTGTTTTAATCTAACTTAATGCCATAACAAATCACTTGTGGAATCTTTTCCTGATCAGAGATCAAGCCCTGGGCCTTTGGAGTGGGAGCACTGACTCCAAGATTCTAGACTAACAGAGAAACAACCCAAAGAAGTATCAAATAGTGACAACTGCCAGAAAGGAAACCACTTGAATACAAGACCCAGCATCATCAAACCACCAGTAGCACACTATGCAGGAAGCCTCATACAAACAACAAACAAAACAAAAATACAAACCCAGTCAACAGACAGAATTACCACCTTACTCAGCCTTGTGCATCAGAGAAAGACATCAAACAAAACAAAACAAACAAACAAACAAAAAAAACTCAGTACAACTCTCACCCTATACAAAGCTTACACAAACCACTATTCAAACCTTAGGAGGGCAGAAACCAAAAGGAAGAAAGAAGTCAACCTTGAACCCTGGGAAAAGGAGACCTCAAACACTATAAATTAAAATAATAATAATAATAATAATAATGCAGAGAAATACTTCACAAATGAAGGAACAAGCTAGAAGCATAGAAATCCAAATAAATGAAGTGAAAGTCACTTAGTCATGTCCAACTCTTTCCAGCCCCATGGAATATACTGTCCAAGGCATTCTCCAGGCCAGAATACTGGAGTGGGTAGCTTTTCCTTTCTAGAGGAGATTTTCCCAACCCAGGGATTGAACCTATGTCTCCTGCCAGGCAGGTGGATTCTTTACCAGCTGAAACACAAGGGAAGCTCCAAAATAAATGAACTGGCAATAGGAAAACTATGTGAAAAACAATTTAGAATGCTAATAGTAAAGATGACCAAAAACTTTGAAGATCAAATGGAGAAAATGCAAGAATCAATTATCAGACCTGTAAGAATCAAAGAATAAACATACAGAAACAACACAATTACTGAAATTAAAAATACTCTAGAAGGAATCAATAGCAGAATATCTGAAGCAGAAGAATGAATCAGTGAGCTAGAAGATAAAATGGTGGAAATAACTTCTTAAAAGCAGAATAAAGTAAAAAGAATGAAAAGAACTGATGATAGTTTCAGAGACTTTTGGGGAAAAAATATCAAACATATTGGGGTCCCAGAAGAAGAAGAGAAACATAAAAGGTATGAGAAAAATTTTGAAGAAATTATAGTTGAAAACTTCCCCAAAATGGAAAAGGAAATAGTCCTTTAGGCCCGAGAGGTTAAAAGAGTCTCATACAGGATAAACCCAAGAAGAAACATGCCAAGATGCATACTAATCAAGCTAATAAAGATTAAATGAAAAGAAAGTCTATTAAAAGCAGCAAGGGAGAAGGAATGAATAATATACAAGGGAAACCCCATATACTTGATAGCTGAACTTTCAGCAGAAACTCTGCAAGACAGAAGGGAATAGCAGAATATTTTCCCCTTTACTGAAAGGGAAAAACCTACAACCAAGATTATTCTACCTAGCAAGGATCTCATTCAGAATTGATGGAGAAATCAAAAGCTTTAAGACCAGCAAAAGTTAAGAGAATTCAATACCACCAAAGCGCTTTACTACAGATGTTAAATAAGTTATACAGTCAAGAAATACAAGATAACAAAAAGGTCTACAAAATCAAACCCCAAACAATTAAGAAAATGGCAATAGGAACATATATATCAAAAGTTACTTTAAATGTAAATGAATTAAATTCTCCAAACAAAAGACACAGACTGGCTGAATGGATACAAAAACAAGACCCATAAATATGCTGTCTATAAGAAACCCACTTCTGGCCTCAAGACACATAAAGACTGAAAGTTAAGAGATGGAAAAATATATTTCACTCAAATAGGAAGCAAACGAAAGCTGGAGGAGCAATCCTCATATCAGACAAATAGACCTTAAAATAAAGAAGATTATAAGAGATAAGGAAGGACACTACATAATGATCCATGGATCGATCCAAGAGGAAGACATAACAATTGTAAATATCTATGCATCCAACATAGGAGCACCTCAATACATAAGACAAACACAGACATAAAAGGAGATATTGACAATGACACAATAATACCAGGGCACTTTAATATAACACCCACATCAATGGACAGATTCTCAAAACAGAAAATTAATAAGGAAGCACAAGTCTTAAATGATATATTAGATGTAATAGATATCAATGTCCTCATTGATATCTTCAGGACATTCTATCCAAATGCAGAAGAACACACCTTCTTCTCAAGTGCATGTGGAACATTCTCCAGGATAAACCACATCTTGGGTCACAAATCAAACTTCAGCACATTTAAGAAAATTGAAATTATATCAAGCATTTTTTTGGACCACAATGCAATGAGACTAGATATCAATTAAAAGGGGAAAAAAAAAAACACAAACACAAGGTAATTAAACAATGCACTTATAAATAACTAACAGGTTAATGAAGAAATCAAAAGGGAAATAAAAAAATTTCTAGAAACAAATGACAATGAAAACACGACAACTCAAAACCTATGGGTTGCAGCAAAAGCAAGAGGGAAGTTTTTGGAAATATAATTTTACCTCAAGAAACAAGAAAAACATAAAATATACAACCTAACTTTAAACTTAAAACAACTGGAAAGAGAAGAACAAAAAAAAATAGCAGAAGGAAAGAAATCATAGAAATTGGAGATGAAATTAATGAAAAGGGAATGAACGAAACAATAGTAAAGATTAATGAAATTTAAATCTAGTCCTTTGAAAAAATAAACAGAATTGACAAACCTATTAGGCAGACTTTTTAAGAAAAAAAAGAGAGGAATCAAATCAACAAATTTAGAAATGAAAAAGAAGGGGTTACAACAGGCAATGCAGAGATACAAAGGATTATAAGAGACTATTATGAAAAACTATATGGCAATAAAATGGGTAGCCTGTAAGAAATAGACAGATTCTTAGAAAAGTTCAATCTTCCAAGACTGAACCAAGAAGAAATAGAAATGATGAACATCCCAATTATAAGCAGATAAATTGAAGCTGTGATTAAAAAATCTCTCAGTAAACAAAAGCTCAGGACCAGATGGCTTCACAGGAGAATTCTTTCAAACATTTAGAGAAGAGCTAATGCTTACTTATTCTTCTAAAAATCTTTCAAAAAATTGCAAAGGAAGGAACACATCCAAACTCATTCTATGAGGGCATCATTATCCTGATACAAAAACCAGGCAAAGACAACACAAAAAAGAAAACCACAGAAGAATATCACTGATGAGCATAGATGCAAAAATCCTCAACAGAATTTTAGCAAATGAATTCAGTTCAGTTCAGTTCATTTCAGTAGCTCAGTCATGTCCAACTCTTTGTGACTCCATGAATTGCAGCACGCCAGGCCTCCCTGTTCATCACCAACTCCCGGAGTTCACTCAGACTGACATCCATCGAGTCAGTGATGCCATCCAGCCATCTCATCCTCTGTCGTGCTCTTCTCCTCCTGCCCCCAATCCCTCCCTGTATCAGAGTCTTTTCCAATGAGTCAACTCTTCACATGAGGTGGTCAAAGTACTAGAGTCTCAGCTCTAGCATCATTCCTTCCAAAGAAATCCCAGGGCTGATCTCCTTCAGAATGGACTGGCTGGATCTCCTTGCAGTCCAAGACACTCTCAAGCATCTTCTCCAACACCACCATTCAAAGCATCAGTACTTAGGTGCTCAGTCTTCTTCAGAGTCCAACTCTCACATTAATACATTACCACAGGAAAAACCATAGCCTTGACTAGGCGGACCTTAGTCGGCAAAGTAATGTCTCTGCTTTTGAATATGCTATCTAGGTTGGTCATAACTTTTCATCACATTAAAAAGCTCATACATCATGATCAAGTTGGGTTTATTCTTGGGATGCAAGGATCCTTCAATATATGCAAATCAATCAATGTGATACACCATATTAAAAAATTAAAAGATAAAAATCATTTGAAACTCTTCTTAAAATGGGCATAGAAGGAAACTACTTCAACATAGCAAAGGTCATATATGATAAGCTTACAGCAAACGTTATTCTCAATGATGAAAAACTGAAAGCATTCCACCTAAGATCAGGAGCAAGTCAAGGATGTTCACTTTCACCACTACTGCTCAGCATAGTTTTGGAAGTCCTAGATACTGGAATCAGAGAAGAAAAAGAAATAAAATGAATCTATATTAGAAAAGAAGAAGTAAAGCTCTCACTGTTTGTAGATGACATGGTACTGTACAGAAAAAAACCCTAAAGATACTATCAGAAAATTATTAGAACTAATCAGTGAATTTACCAAAGTAGCAGGGTATAAAATCAATACACATAAGTCACTTGTATTTCTATATACTAACAATGAAAAATCAAAAAGAGAAATTAAGGAATCAATCACATTCACCATTGCAACAGAAAGAATTAAATATCTAGGAATAAACTTACCTAAGAAGACAAAACAACTGTACACAGAAAGACATTGATAAAAGAAATCAAAGGTGACATAAACAGATGGAGAGATGTTCCATGTTCCTGGGTAGGAAGAATCAATATTATGAAAATGACTATAATATCAAACACAATCTACACATTCAGTGTGATCCCTATCAAATTACCAATGACATTTTTCACAGAAGTATAACAAAAAATTTCACAATTCATATGGAAACACAAAAGACCCTGAATATCCAAGCATTCTTGAGAAAGAAGAATGGAGCTGCAGGAATCAACCTTCGTAATTTCAGATTATACTACAAAGCTACAGTCATCAAGACAGTATGGTACTAGCAGAAAACAGAAATATAGACCAATAGAATAAGATAGAAAGCTCAGAAATAAACCCATGCATCTATGGGTACTTTAGTTTTGACAAAGGAGGCAAGAATATACTGTGGGGAAAAGACAGCCTCTTCAATAAATGGTGCTGGGAAAACTGGACAGCTACATGTATAGGAGTGAAATTAGAACATTTCCTAAAACCATACACAAAGATAAACTCAAAATGTATTAAAGGCATAAATTTAAGACAATAAACTATAAAACTCTTAGAGGAAAACAGAGACAGAACACTTGATGACATAAATCAAAGTAAGATCCTCTATGACCCACCTCCTAGAGGAATGGAAATAAAAACAAAAGTAAACAAGTGGGACCTGATTAAACTTAAAATCTTTTGCACAGGAAAAGGAAACTATGAACGAGATGGAAAGACAACACTCAGAATGGGAGAAAATAATAGCGAATGAAACAACTGACAAAGAATTATTTTCCAAAATATACAAGCAGCTCTTACAACCTAATGCCAGAAAAACAAGTAACTCAGTCAAAAAGTGGGGAAAAGACCTAAACAGACATTTCTGCGAAGAACAGATACAGGTGTTATAAACACATGAAAAGATGTTCAACATCACTCATTATTAGAGAAATGCAAAAAAAAAAAAAGAAGAAGAAGAAATTGCAATTATATATCACCTCACAGAAGTCAGTATGGCCATCCTCAAAAAGTCTACAAACAATAAATGCTGGAGAGGGTGCAGAGAAAAGGGAATGCTCTTGCACTGTTGGTGGGAATATAAATTGATATGGCCACTATGGAAGATGGTATGGAGATTCCTTAAAAAACTAGGAATAAAATCTCCATAGGACCCAGCAATGCCACTCCTAGGCATATATCCTCAGGAAACCTAAGTTGAAAACGATGCATGTATCCCATTGTTTACTGCAGCACTATTTACAATAGCCAGAACATGGAAGCAATCTAGATGTCCATCAACAGATGAATGGATAAAGATATACTGGTACATATATACAATGGAATATTACTCAGCCATAAAAAGGAATGTATTTGAGTCAATTTTGATGAATGGATGAACCTAGAGCCTATTATACAGAGTGAAGCAAGTCAGAGAAAGATAAAAATCATATATATGAACACAGATATATGGAATCTAGAAAAATGGTATTGAAGAATTCATTTGCAGGGCAGCAATGGAAAGACAGACATAGAAAATAGACTGATGGACATGGAGAGAAGGGAGAAGAGGGTGAGATATATGGAAAGAGTAACATGGAAACTTACATTACCATATGCAATATAGATAGCCAATGGGAATTTGCTGTATGTCTCAGGAAACTCAAACAGGGTCTCTGTATCAACCTAGAGGGGTGGGATGAGGAGGAAGGTGGAGGGGGAGGTTCAAAAGGGACAGAATATATGTATACCTATGGCTGGCTGATTCATGTTGAGGTTTGACAGAAAACTACAAAATTCTGTAAAGCCATTATTCTTCAATTAAAAGACAAATAAACTTAAAATAAGATATCTATAACTTTGTCTTCTTTTGGGACTCCATAATGTTTACACTGGTTCACTTGATAGTATCTATAGACTTTCATCTCACTTTTATTCATTTTGTCTTTTATCCTTGGTTAATTTCAAATGACCTGTTTTCAATTTCACTGATTCTTTATTCTGCTTAATTGAATCTGAAAATTAAGATTTTCAGTTCAGTCCGTATATTCTTCAGCTTCAGGATATATATTTGGTTCTTTTTTTTTATGTTTTAAGGTTTATATTTCTCCTCTGAGCTGTTAGGATGCAGAAGAGCATGGCTAAAGGCATGGGTGATGGTGGGTGGGGCTGAAATCAGGTCTGTGGTTTGTTTAGCAGAGCTTTCCCTATATCTGTGAGAGGGCTGGACTGCCTCTGAGACCACAGTTGGCTCTATGGTTAGTAGTTTTGCCACTGGAGGTGCAGTTCATTGTGACCCTTGATGTGTCTGCTGTAAGATGGGTTGCCTCCAATTCATCTAGCAGGTATGGGTGTGGCTGGGCCAGAAGGTAGATTATTCTTCTGAATTTGCAGCCAAGTCCACTGTTGACAGGCCTGTTATTTGAGGCATGGCCAGGCATGATTGTCACTAGATCTCTAGGTGCTGTGACTGCCTCTGAGTCCACAGTGAAATCCCACTTGGTGAATCTGTTACTAGAGGCACAGGTGACTATGGTTCCTGCCCAGCCCTGGAGCTGAAAAGACTGGTAGTGGGACAGGAGTCAAGTCTGCAGGGTAATGGCACTAAGCTGAGGTCTTCAGACTGGTCTGATGTTGACATATCTGCTAACAGGGACAAAAACTTGCCTCCTCAGAGCAACTTTTCTTGGTCTTGGTATCCTCTAAGTTTCACAATGGCTTCAGTTCAGTTCAGTTCAGTCGCTCAGTTGTGTCTGACTCTTTGCACCCCATGAATCACAGCACCTGGACCCAAAAGCTTCCACAAAGCTTGTACTCATTCCACTGGCATGTGTAGATTTTTAAATAAGTGTTTCTATATGAGGATGAGCACTCAGGACCTCCTATTTCGCCATCTTGCTGATGTCACTCTTTGAGGAAGTTTATTTATTTCTTTTTTAAATTTACATTTCACTTTATGTTTTCTTTACCCAGCAGTAAACAATACACATGTAATGCAGGAGATGCAAAAGATGTGGATTTAAACTTTTGATAATGAAGTTCCCTTAGAGGAGGAAATGGCAACCCACTCCAGTATTCTTGCATGACCAGACTAAATGTGATTTTATAATTGAGCTTCTATTTAACAAACAAATTATGTAGTATCAAAATTTGATGTTACAAATTTTCCAAATATACTGTTCATNCCCATTGTTTACTGCAGCACTATTTACAATAGCCAGAACATGGAAGCAATCTAGATGTCCATCAACAGATGAATGGATAAAGATATACTGGTACATATATACAATGGAATATTACTCAGCCATAAAAAGGAATGTATTTGAGTCAATTTTGATGAATGGATGAACCTAGAGCCTATTATACAGAGTGAAGCAAGTCAGAGAAAGATAAAAATCATATATATGAACACAGATATATGGAATCTAGAAAAATGGTATTGAAGAATTCATTTGCAGGGCAGCAATGGAAAGACAGACATAGAAAATAGACTGATGGACATGGAGAGAAGGGAGAAGAGGGTGAGATATATGGAAAGAGTAACATGGAAACTTACATTACCATATGCAATATAGATAGCCAATGGGAATTTGCTGTATGTCTCAGGAAACTCAAACAGGGTCTCTGTATCAACCTAGAGGGGTGGGATGAGGAGGAAGGTGGAGGGGGAGGTTCAAAAGGGACAGAATATATGTATACCTATGGCTGGCTGATTCATGTTGAGGTTTGACAGAAAACTACAAAATTCTGTAAAGCCATTATTCTTCAATTAAAAGACAAATAAACTTAAAATAAGATATCTATAACTTTGTCTTCTTTTGGGACTCCATAATGTTTACACTGGTTCACTTGATAGTATCTATAGACTTTCATCTCACTTTTATTCATTTTGTCTTTTATCCTTGGTTAATTTCAAATGACCTGTTTTCAATTTCACTGATTCTTTATTCTGCTTAATTGAATCTGAAAATTAAGATTTTCAGTTCAGTCCGTATATTCTTCAGCTTCAGGATATATTTTTGGTTCTTTTTTTTTATGTTTTAAGGTTTATATTTCTCCTCTGAGCTGTTAGGATGCAGAAGAGCATGGCTAAAGGCATGGGTGATGGTGGGTGGGGCTGAAATCAGGTCTGTGGTTTGTTTAGCAGAGCTTTCCCTATATCTGTGAGAGGGCTGGACTGCCTCTGAGACCACAGTTGGCTCTATGGTTAGTAGTTTTGCCACTGGAGGTGCAGTTCATTGTGACCCTTGATGTGTCTGCTGTAAGATGGGTTGCCTCCAATTCATCTAGCAGGTATGGGTGTGGCTGGGCCAGAAGGTAGATTATTCTTCTGAATTTGCAGGCAAGTTCACTGTTGACAGGCCTGTTATTTGAGGCATGGCCAGGCATGATTGTCACTAGATCTCTAGGTGCTGTGACTGCCTCTGAGTCCACAGTGAAATCCCACTTGGTGAATCTGTTACTAGAGGCACAGGTGACTATGGTTCCTGCCCAGCCCTGGAGCTGAAAAGACTGGTAGTGGGACAGGAGTCAAGTCTGCAGGGTAATGGCACTAAGCTGAGGTCTTCAGACTGGTCTGATGTTGACATATCTGCTAACAGGGACAAAAACTTGCCTCCTCAGAGCAACTTTTCTTGGTCTTGGTATCCTCTAAGTTTCACAATGGCTTCAGTTCAGTTCAGTTCAGTCGCTCAGTTGTGTCTGACTCTTTGCACCCCATGAATCACAGCACCTGGACCCAAAAGCTTCCACAAAGCTTGTACTCATTCCACTGGCATGTGTAGATTTTTAAATAAGTGTTTCTATATGAGGATGAGCACTCAGGACCTCCTATTTCGCCATCTTGCTGATGTCACTCTTTGAGGAAGTTTATTTATTTCTTTTTTAAATTTACATTTCACTTTATGTTTTCTTTACCCAGCAGTAAACAATACACATGTAATGCAGGAGATGCAAAAGATGTGGATTTAAACTTTTGATAATGAAGTTCCCTTAGAGGAGGAAATGGCAACCCACTCCAGTATTCTTGCATGACCAGACTAAATGTGATTTTATAATTGGGCTTCTATTTAACAAACAAATTATGTAGTATCAAAATTTGATGTTACAAATTTTCCAAATATACTGTTCATTTCAAATGTTATTTTACTACTCTAGATCATTTTAATTTCTTTATTTTAGCATCAGCATGTCAGTTTCTATTATAAAGGCCTTCTGGATTGTGTTTTATAGTTTTTAGTGAAATAGTCTTGCATACTCTTTGCTAAATTCTAATGAAATTAGTATATGTTTCTAAATGCAATTGAAAATGAATTTTTACATTTTAAAAATCTAGTTTTCAATTGTCTGTTGCTAGTGTATATAAATACAATAAGATATATATATATGTATATATAAATGAGGTCTAGAAACTGTCTCTTATACACATCTAGATGTGTATAAGAGACAGCTTGCATACTCTTTGCTAAATTCTAATGAAATTAGTATATGTTTCTAAATGCAATTGAAAATGAATTTTTACATTTTAAAAATCTAGTTTTCAATTGTCTGTTGCTAGTGTATATAAATACAATAAGATATATATATATGTATATATAAACTTTGTATCCTACTGTTTGCTAAATTCACTTATTTATAGTTAATTTATAGAATTCTACAAATTTTTATATAGACTGTCTCATTCAGTTTCTTCTATCTTTATGATTTGTTTCCCTTATTTGTCTTATTGCAATGGCTAGGGCCTGTAGTATAATGTTGAAATGATATATTGAAATTGTATAACCTTTTATTCTTCTTCATCATAGGAGGAAATTGTTAGTACTTCACCTTTAACATGATACTAGATGTAGATATTTAGATGAATGAAAGGCAGAGGAACCAGAGATCAAATTGCCAACCTGCGTTGGAACATAGAAAAGGCAAGAGAATTCCAGGAAAACATCTACTTCTGCTTTATTGACTATGGTGAAAGCTTTTGACTGGGTGGATCACAACAAACTGTGGAAAATTCTTCAAGAGATGGGAATACCAGACCACCTTCCCTACCTCCTGAGAAACCTGTATGCAGATCAAGAAGCAACAGTTAGAACCAGACAAGAATCAATGGGCTGATTCAAAATTGGGAAAGGAGTAGGTCAAGGCTTATTTAACTTATATGCAGAATACATCATGAGAAACACTGGGCTGGATGAAGCACAAGTTGGAATCAAGATTNCAGATCAAGAAGCAACAGTTAGAACCAGACAAGAATCAATGGGCTGATTCAAAATTGGGAAAGGAGTAGGTCAAGGCTTATTTAACTTATATGCAGAATACATCATGAGAAACACTGGGCTGGATGAAGCACAAGTTGGAATCAAGATTGCAGGGAGAAATATCAATAACCCCAGATATGCAGTTGACACCAT
This sequence comes from Oreotragus oreotragus, assembly GCA_006410675.1. NCBI lineage: Eukaryota > Metazoa > Chordata > Mammalia > Artiodactyla > Bovidae > Oreotragus > Oreotragus oreotragus. The sequence goes on from SJYX01020436.1 coordinate 38,200, forward strand.
CCTAAAGACAGAAAGTGAAGAGGAAATAAGGAGCCACTTCGTAGAGGCAAAAGAGAAGAGTGAAAATGCTGGCTTAAATCCAACTTTCAAAGAAAAGAAGATTATGGTATCCAGTCCCATTACTTCATGACAAATAGGTGGGGAAACAATGGAAACAGTGACAAATTTTATTTTCTTGGACTCCAAAATCACTGCAGATGATGACTTCAGCCATGAAATTAAAAGATGCTTGCTCACTGGAAGAAAAGCTATGGCAAACATAGACAGTATATTAAAAAAAAACAGAGACATCACTTTGTCAACAAATGTCCATACAGTCAAAATTATGTTTGTTTGTTTGTTTTTTTTCCAGTAATCGTTTATGGATGTGAGAGTTGGAACATGAAGAAGGCTGAGTGCTGAAAAATCAATGCTTTTGAACTGTGGTGTTGGAGAGACTCTTGAGTGTTCCTTGGACTGCAAGGAGATCAAACCAGTCAGTCCTAAAGGAAATCAACACTGAATATCATTGGAAAGACTGATACTGAATTGAAGCTCCAATACTTTTGCCACCTGATGTGAAGAACTGACTCATTGGAAAAGACTCCAATGCTGGGAAAGACTGAAGGTGAGAGGAGAAAGGGATGACAGAGGATGAGATGGTTGGATGGAATCCCTGATTCAATGGGCATGAGTTTGAGCAAACTCCGGGAGACAGTGAAGAACAGGGACTCCAGGTGTGCTGCAGTCCAGGGGTCACAAAGAGTTGGACAAGACTGTGGAACTGAATAAAAAGAAGGGTTTTTCAGCTTGAGGAAGTTTTGCTATTCTCTAAATTTGCTAAGAACTTATAGTCCATGGGGTTGCAGAGTTGGGCAAGATTGAGTGACTTTCATTTTATATCTTCAGTGGGTTTTTAATGTTTTTAAATATGGACAATTTTTCTCTTCCATCCTCTTCTATGACAAAATTATGTTTCTTCTCCACAATCCTGTTGATATGGTGAATTTCTTACATTGTTTAAATATATTTATAAGTTTTAAAGATACTATTCTGCAAGTTTATTTTCTTATAATGTGTTTATATGGTTTGAGGTATCAGAGTCTTTGGATTCCTGTTCCAATATCTTTATTGTCTTGCCATCACCATGTTGAGTCCTTTGTCTACTGAGTACATGTCTTATTTTCTTTTTCTCTACACGTGTAGCAATTTTGATTGTATATTGTAAGTTTAGAATGATACCTTGTAGAGGATCTGAATTTTGTTATTTTCCTTTAAAGAATGGCTTTTGTTCTAAGAAGAAAACTGTCCTGATTCAAATTCCAAACTCTTATTTACTCTGCTGCTGCTGCTGTTGCTGTTAAGTCATGTCAGTTGTGTCCGACTCTGTGAGACCCAATAGATGGCAGCCCACCGGGCTCCCCCGTCGTTGAGATTCTCCACGCAAGCACACTGGAGTGGGCTGCCATTTCCTTCTCCAGTGAATGAAAGTGAAAAGTGAAAGTGAAGTCGCTCAGTCGTGTCCGACCCTTCGCGACCCCATGGACTGTAGCCTACCAGGCTTCTTCTTCCATGGGATTTCCCAGGCAAGAGTACTGGAGTGGGCTGCCATTGCCTTCTCCTTTTACTCTGCTGCTGCTACTGCTAAGTCACTTCAGTCGTGTCCGACTCTGTGTGACCCCATAGACGGCCGCCCACCAGGCTTCCCCGTCCCTGGGATTCTCCAGGCAAGAACACTGGAGTGGGTTNTTCTTCTTCCATGGGATTTCCCAGGCAAGAGTACTTGAGTGGGCTGCCATTGCCTTCTCCATTTACTCTGCTGCTGCTACTGCTAAGTCACTTCAGTCGTGTCCGACTCTGTGTGACCCCATAGACGGCTGCCCACCAGGCTTCCCCGTCCCTGGGATTCTCCAGGCAAGAACACTGGAGTGGGTTGCCATTTCCTTCTCCAATGCATGAAAGTGAAAAGTTTAAGTGAAGTTGCTCAGTCGTATCCAACTCTTAGCAATCCCATGCAATGGGTATCAAATGAAATCTCCAGCATCTGTGGCCTTCCATCTCTTGCTTTCCATTGGGCCTGTTGAAGTCTTCTCTGTACAAGTGAAGTTCAAGGGTGAGCCAGGCTTTTGAATGGTGTTTACTTGGCTGTTTTGAGGTCTCCCCTTCTCAAAGCTGTCTCCTTTTCACAAGATTTTGCCTCAGATTTCCAGCCACTCCAGCAGTCCTAGATTCTGTCCTTCAGTTTCTAAAACCTGCTAAATTGGAACTTTCTTGTTGAGCTTCACTAACCTAATATCTTGTGGGTGGAAAGTGTCCTTGGGAAAAATGGACCCTCATAACCAAAAAAACAACAACTGCTATTTCTCTATTTAATAATTTGATTGCCTTCCCATCTCCCTTTATTTTTTTCAATCTTCAATTGTTTCAAATAATGCAAGAATATTTTCCACATGTTTATTTTTTAGCTGTTGAAAAGTTAGTAATATATGCTAAATATCAAATACAGAAGTAAATCATCCATCAAGTAGTTTTATTTTTTATATGTTTTTAAGATTACTTCAAATCCTCCCTGTAATACAAAAATAAATAAATAAATAAAATGTGTCTGTCTTCTACATATGCGTATATAATATATACCCCTATATAATAAATACACACTGTATGTTATGTTTATATGCATTCTTTTTAAAATAGAATAGTTTATAATAAGTAACCTCCAATTAAAATAAATACATTTGTATTTAAAAAAGAAAAAAGAAAAAAATTTAAGTAATATTTTGATCTATGTATAATTATGATCCTTTACTGACAAATAACAGAATTTATTTTAGAACAGAAAAGTCAGTTTCTCAAAATCACTATTAAGTAGCAGAAACAGAGTTCCAAATAGATCTAACTGACAAAATCCTCTATCCATCAAAGTCTTAATTGAGATTGTTATATTTCATGCATGAGTGTGTGCTATGTGACTTTAGTTGTGTCTGACTTTTTGTGACCCTAAAGGCTGTAGCCTACCAGGCTCCCATATCCATGGCAAGAACACTGGAGTGTGTTGCCATGCCCTCCTACAGGGGATCTTCTAGACTCAGGGATTGAACTCTTGTCTCTTACATTTGCAGACACATTCTTTATCACTTACATCACCTGGGAAGACCTATTATACTTCATAGATAAGAAAAAATTAAATACTTTCAAATATATATTTTGCTAATAATTAAACATGTTTGCAGATTCACTTAATATTTCTTGAATTTCATGAATTGTGTTGCAATAATAAGTATGGCTGGAAAATAACTGTCATAATCTGAGAAAAGTTACATTGTATACTGAGAATTTTTAACTGAAAAAAAAATCTTTCTTAAAGTAAGTTTCAATCACCTATTATGAGGAAAAACCTTATTATCTATTCTAAAATGTGAAACTCAGCTCTGTAGTGGCTTCAGTGATTCACAAGTGTTCTGAGAAGACCTATATCCCTGCCTTGATTAAATAAATGCCCCGCTTCTCTCAGATAAAGTTAGAAAATGAAATACTTGGAGAATATTCTTCTACACGGATTAGAAATTCAAAATCCACACAACATATTCCATATACCAGGGAAAGTGCCTCTGTCTTTCATGTCTGATTCTCTAAACCTGGCACACTGCCCAGAATTTGTTAGAAATCATGTTGTGTGGATTAAAAAAAAATTATTATTATTAGCTGAAATGAAAATTAACCCCTTGTCATCATTGTGACATACATTGAAGCTCATTTTTCAACTGTAATCTATTTACCATATAGATACTAGGAGCTTCTGAGCAACTGAAACAATAGGATTCATGGTCTCAAGTTCATCTAAAAGTTTAGTTTGTTTTATATGTAGTGAAAATGAAAATATTACCCAAAGCAATCTACAGATTCAATGTAATCCCTATCAAGCTACCAGCAGTATTTTTCACAGAACTAGAACAAGTAATTTCAAGATTTGTATGGAAATACAAAAAACCTTGAATAGTCAAAGCAATTTTGAGAAAGAAGAATGGAACTGGAGGAATAAACTTACCTGACTTCAGGCTCTACTACAAAGCCACAGTCATCAAGACAGTATGGTACTGGCACAAAGACAGAAATATAGATCAATGGAACAAAATAGAAAGCCCAGAGATAAATCCACACACATACGGACACCTTATCTTTGAATTTCTATATACTCTAAACACTACAACTTAAATGATGCATACCTTTAAGTCACAAATGATGAAAAGTATGGAAAACAGATAATGAAATGCTAAAGGGTCTTCACATAATAGCTGATTCCTGTTATTTCTTTCCTAGATCTTGCAAAAGGCTGATAGCAAATAAATAAAGAATATGGATTAGTACAAAGACATTAGTAAGAAGAGTTAACACTGAGCTTTCTTTTCAACTCTTATTTAGATATGGATAATAGAAAGCGAGAGAATTCCATAAAAAACATCTACTTCTGCTTCATTGACTATGCTAACACCTTTGACTATGTGGATCACAACAAACTGTGGAAAATTCCTCAAGAAATGGGAATACCAGACCACCTGCTCTTTCCCCTGAGAAACCTGTATGCAGATTAAGAAGCAACCATTTGAACCGGACATGGAGCAACAGACTGGTTTAAATTGGGAAAGGAGTGTGTCAAGACTTTATATTGTCCCCCTGCTTATTTAACTTATATGTAGAATACATTATGCAATATATCAGGCTTGATGAAGCACAAGCTGGAATCAAGATCATGACATCCAGACTGATCACTTCATGGCAAAAAGATGGGGAAACAATGGAAACAGTGACAGACTTTATTTTGGGGAGCTCCAAAATCACTGCAGATGGTGTCTGTAGCCATGAAATTAAAAGAATCTTGCTCCTTGGGAGAAAAGCTATGACAAACCTAAATAGAATATTAAAAAGTAGAGGCATTACTTTGCCAACAAGTGTTCATCTAGTCAAAGCTATGATTTTTTTTTTCCAGTAGTCATGTATGGACATGAGAGTTGGACCATAAAGGAAGCTGAGCACCAAAGAATTGATGCTTTTGAACTGTGGTGTTGAAGAAGGCTCTTGAGAGTCCCTTGGACTGCAAGGAGATCCAACCAGTCAATCCTAAAGGAAATCAGTTCTTAACATTCATTGGAAGGACTGATCCTGAAGCTGAAACTCCAATACTTTGACTACCTGATGCGAAGAACTGACTGATTGGAAAATACCCTGACGCTGGGAAAGATTGAAGGCAGGAGGAGAAGGAGACGACAGAGGATGAGATGGTTTGATGGCATCATCGACTCAATGGACATGAGTTTGAGCAAGCTCTGGGAGTTAGTGATGGACAAGGAATCCTGGCATGCTGCAGTCCACGGGGTCTCAAAAATTCTGATACAACTGAATGGGTGAACTAATTATACCTTTGAAATGCTGTTACCTTAAGATCCACAAACTTAACTGTCATAAAAGGAAATAGAAGGTCTTGACTCAATTCAGTTATTTTACTATTTTTCAAATGGTTTCATTTGCATTTAAACATTTAGTAATGTGATGCTGTGTAAATTTAAAAAAATAATTATATAATGGCTAAAAATCAAGTGCACTGCACTGCAGCAAATAGCTATTGACTCAATAACTACTCATCTCTTTTGCAATCACCTATATCCAATCTCAGATTAGAATGGGGATATAATGAGTTACACAAGGAGACAGATCAGTCAGGGAAGGGTTTCAGTCATATTAAAAGTGAAGCTTGAATTGTAAAATCTATCAAACACAGCATGCTTTCTGGAATTTAACAATAGCTCTGGGCTCTTAGGGACAGAGGCAAAGTGCCCAAAAGAAAATGCAGATCAGGTACAAAAATGTATATCTCTATTTGTGATATACTTGGAAACATACACAGATGGGAGTGTTTGTTTTAACATTCCTTTTATCTAATATGAATAAGCCATGTTCCTTTTGAGAATTAACTTATTAAGGGGTATATTTTGCTTTTTGAGGCATAGCAGTTTTATGTCACTGATGATCTCCATCTCACCTTGTAGAAATTGGCCAATTGCAACACTTCACCTCTATTTCCTGCAACAGAAAAAAAAATGTATATATTTTTCAAACAAAGGTATTCTGGTTTTTTGTGTTTCCTCCATGGATAAATTGTAGAAATGTTATGGAATTTTCAGTGGACTGTGATATTAAAAATACTATATTTAAATGAAATCTTAACCTCAACATCATTAAAAATCAGTAGTAATTCTAATTGCAAAATATAAACTGGATAAGAGTATTTTGATTTAATCTGCCTCTCTTTCACCTGGTGTATTTCTAGATTCATCTCCTAATGTGCCATATATTCTCTTATCGAAATCACCTCTACACATTGAGGACATATTCCTTTGGTTGCTTTTAGTTGGTCTTTTAAAAGCTAAAATTCCCTGTATACAGCATTAGAGTTAAATATGTTTTATATAAAATGAAACATACATCTGACATGAAAAATTTCACGATTATTTCTATTAGAATATTTACTTTCTTTTAGAACATCATAAACTATACTGAGATATATATACTTACATATATTGCATTCATGCTTACACACACACACACACACACAGAGATTTCCCTGTATACAGCGTTAGAGTTAAATATGTTTTATATAAAATGAAACATACATCTGACATGAAAATTTTCACGATTATTTCTATTAGAATATTTACTTTCTTTTAGAACATCATAAACTATACTGAGATATATATACTTACATATATTGCATTCATGCTTACACACACACACACACACAGAGACATACACACACTTAGGAGACATTATAAACTATTTCAAGTGAGTTTTTTAAAAAATAGCTAATATTTCAAATAACACCTCTACAGCAATATTATCCACTGCTATGTTAAAAAAATTTCCCTCAAATAAGATTCTATACATTTTTATTCACATTATTTAAGTAAAATAGAAAACAGTTTTAAAATCCTTTTAGATAATAATTTCCTTCTGAACATTTCTTTCACGTCACCCCGAGAATATAAGATAATTTTATTGCATCACTAAAAAGAGATGGGGAAAGAGAAAGAGGCACTTTAAAAATAAGAAATGAGCACATCCAGTTCTTAATTCCTTCTTAGAGTCTGTTTAAATAATAGTAAAGCAATTGATAATTAAAAATAACATGTAATATAGACCCATATAAACAAAGACACAAGAGAAGAAACATGGGCCCAAAGAGAATTCACCAGTTTCCAGACTGTGGATGTCTGTTTAATGGCTATTTCTTTGGGAGGAAGCATCAGATTATCCAATTAAAGGTGAACGCTGATCTGACAAGCATAAACCCAGACACCTTCAAACTTGGGGCTGAAAGTTATGAACAAGGAAAGGGGGAAAGGGCTCAAAGATCCAAAACTACTGATTAATTGCCTGTTCCAGGGACACGAGTGAGTTTTTGACTACCAGTTTGAAAACAACCAATAGTATCAAAATAATAAAAAAGATAGGAGGGCAGAGACGGCAGGATATGAATATTGTAACTGAGATAAACCTGCATTCTTCTGTGCTGGAAAGAAGTGAAACTATTTTAGGGTGGTACACAGAGAAGAATAAACACACTATTCAGAGAATGAAAAGGGAAGAATTAAAAACAGATGATGTTAAAAATAGACTTAAAAGCAGTAATTTTTAGAACATGAGAATAGAAACTTGCTTTTCTTTCAAAATCCACACTTAAGTTGAATGCTACTTTAATGTGTTTCTTTTTAAAACATAGAAGGAAATCAAATCTTATTCCTCTGCAAGTCCAGGGAGTATTAAAAATATAATTCCAGATTTCATAAACAAAAATATTTATGATAAAGCTATATTGCTAATATAATACTTTTGACTGTGGTGTTGGAGAAGACTCGTGAGAGTCCCTTGGACTGCAAGGAGATCCAACCAGTCCATTCTGAAGGAGATCAGCCCTGGGATTTCTTTGGAAGAAATGATGGTAAAGCTGAAACTCCAGTACTTTGGCCATCTCATGAGAAGAGTTGACTCATTGGAAAAGACTCTGATGCTGGGAGGGATTGGGGGCAGGAGGAGAAGGGGACGACAGAGGATGAGATGGCTGGATGGCATCACGGACTCGATGGACATGAGTCTGAGTGAACTCCGGGGGATGGTGATGAACAGGGAGGCCTGGCGTGCTGTGATTCATGGGGTCACAAAGAGTCAGACACGACTGAGCGACTGAACTGAACTGAACTGAATACTTTTATATTTTGAAAAATATTTTTTATGCTACTTAAATGTATGCACTTAACAATCAAAAAATTTCATGGATATACTACAATGTTGTTCTGAACTCAGGAATGCCCTATAGGACATTGAGAGGAAGAACTTTCCCTGTAGTCTATATAGACAGGTAAAGAATAATAAATAATATATTATTGTTGACTATTTATTAATTGCCAACAGCTTTAAATGCTTTATGTAAATTGATTTCCCATATCATTTTCAGATGAGGAAAACAGGCATGAGAGATCACATGACTTACTTAAGTTCCCACAAAGCAAGTAGAAGAATTAGAATTGCTTCCAGACAACTTGTATTTAACTGGTGGAGTTACAAGAGTTAATTCTCTCCCAGTTATGAGAGAATTGGATGATTATGATTGCATTTTATGAGAAGCAATTCCCTTGCTTTTTCTTCAAATCTTCCCTAATCTGGATACCATGTTGCATACATATCATCACTCTTTCATGTAGCCACTCTCGCCTAAATTGCCTCTTTTATAAAAGAGTGAGGATAACTATCTCTTAAGATTATTAAAAGTTGTGTGGTTTAATATATATTTATAGTGCTTAAAAGAATTGTCCTGCAAGAAGTATGTGTCAGTGGTCTTTTCAACTGGATCTCTCATTTAAATTATTGGTGAAGTAATTGATTACTAGACATATTGTAAAACCAATAGATCTTGGTTATACAATAAAATGTCAGTTCATCGATAGTCTGAATTGTTTCAAGTGTACCTTATTAACAAACTATCAGTGGATTCACCTTAAAATTTTATAGTACTAAATGTCAAGCTAACTGTGAATTTTGTTCTGTATCGTAAGTTTATGATAATGTCCTCATGAGCTATCAACAAAATATATGTACTTTTGTGAACGATGAATTTTCTAATTAAATTTTACATGCAACATGATTTTTACATGAATGAGACTTTGTTTAAACTATCAAATGTCAGTATTTTACTACAATTTTATTATAAAATGTACATTATCACTAAATGAACTTTGATTTTAAAAATCAAATTAGCTTTAGTTGTATATTATTTTTTACAAATATAGATNTTACATGCAACATGATTTTTACATGAATGAGACTTTGTTTAAACTATCAAATGTCAGTATTTTACTACAATTTTATTATAAAATGTACATTATCACTAAATGAACTTTGATTTTAAAAATCAAATTAGCTTTAGTTGTATATTATTTTTTACAAATAAAGATAGACTTGTATAAAGGCTGCTTTCTTGTTTGCAAAAATACATGGAAAGTCACCCAACAAGTGTTTAAAGCACCCAAGATAGAAAATGAAAAGGGAGAAAATTGCTACGTTATAACAAGATCCTAGCTTTCTTAACTTTTCAAAACGCAACACCTAGAATTCCAGTGGTTAGGACTCCTCACTTTAACTGCTGACGGCCCAGCTTAGGGTTAGGGCATTTAAAATGTGGTTAAATTCAGAGAATGTAAGAGGTTATACATGACACCCATCCAGAATTATCACTTAGATGTTTGATTATTTGAAGTTAGACAAAAGTTTCTAAAGTGACAGTTTCTCTTCCAAATTCAAATTCACTTAGTTATACTTTTTATCACCACCCTAGGTATAGGTATTGCCTATATGGATTGGATTCAACTTACATTAAACATCGTAAAAGGCCCGAAATAAAACACCCTCTTCCTGAGCCATTTCTAATTCCGAATTAGTCACCCTGTAATTGGCTAACTTGATCTCTGCACTAACTTCTCTGCCAGGCAGCATGCGGGATGACAACCAATTCCTTCCCCCGGTTTAAAAACAGCAAATCCACTAAGTAAAAATTCAACATCATGTACATAGACCCCTACACATCATCCATTGGTGTAGATCAGGAAAAAAGAATGTGCAAGGAAAAGCCAACCCATTTCTGGTTGTTTGCCTTAAGGTGCTTGAATTAATGGTTAGCAGCAACTAGTGATAGCATTTGCTCTGATTTTCCCATCTTTTAGACTGAAGAGATGTTTAATTACGGGCGACCAAACTCTGCCAGTGACTGGTAGCTGAGCTCTCAACAGATTGGGGATCACCTTAGAAGACATGGAAAGTCTTGACATTTAAAAGCTAATGTATTCATCTAGTTGCTTTACAACATTTGATGTGTATTTTATAAATTAATGTTAAGAGTTTGTATTTTATTTACAAGTTGTATTTAGGTGCTTTCCCGTTTTAAAAAGTTTTCAGTTCTCTGTGTAATAGGAAATCTTTTTTTCTAGTTTATTATAATTATCTAGTTCACTGTAATCCCCAGGGGTGGATAGCAAAGTTATTTAAGATATTATTAGTAAAGATAACATTTTTTCCATTATACAAATAATATGTAAATTCATTTTTTTTAAATGCTAAAGTTCTTTTTTTTCTACAAAGCATGCTTAGTCATGTGACACTTTGTTACAAAAAAAAAGTGGCTGAAAATAAGAGTGACTATAATTGTCATTGGGACATTTTTGAGAGTGAACGGATTTGCTATTAATTATGCCGGGACAGCAAGCACAAACTAGGTGTGCAGGTTAAGTGTCATGTGAGTCTCTGCATTAAAGACACTGTAGTGTAATGGCTTTGAAAAGCACTTGTGAAGCATTTGTTTTCCAGTTGAGAAATTCGCCATGGAAAATACTAGTCTATTTTTTTCCAGGTGGGGAAAAAAGCACTGCATTGCTTGCTTGCTTTCCTGTTTTGAAATAATTTCAAACGTAGAACAGAGCTGCATGAAAAGTGCAGCCTATACCCTTCACCCAGATCATACCACGTTTGTTTTATCTCTGTTTTTCCTGAAACATCCAAGAACTGGTTGCAGAGATCACAGCCCCTGAGCCCCTGAAGACAAGCATGAGAGAACAAGGACGTTCTCTAATGCATTCCTTTATACAATCGCAGTTTGGTTATCAAATTCAAAAGATCTAATTGAGACAGTCATATGGATTACACAAAAGCCGTACTAGAATCTCAACGGTTGCCCCCATGACATCCTCTACAGAAAACTCCCCTCCATCCAGCATCTAACCCGCACCCAGGCGTTGCGTTCACAGGTCACATCTCTGGTCTCCTTTAGTCTGAAACGGTTGCTCAGCTTTCTGACATTTTTTAAAAAATAGAGACAAATTGTTTTGTAGGCTGTCCCTCAATTCGGGTTTGTCTGTTTCCTCATAATTAGATTCAAGTATTTGGCAAGAATACTATGATTGTGATGACATATCCTCATATTACCATGTCAGGAGGCACATCATGTCATTTTATTTCAATATTGTTGACGTTAAAACACTTTCAAAACTTCTCTTCTTGTGTGTTTCCATTATTCTAATTACTCTTGGGCTGATGAACACCCGTGGGGACTTAGATCCATTCAATCCACGTTCTTAATTGTTTTCTAATTGGGGAAACAGTAGAAAAATGGTGAAATGGCATGGATGTTCTTGAGTACCATTTTGTTTAAGTACTTTTGTGGACCCAGTGATTATTTTTTCTGGCACTGACCTGAGCGGAAAGAAACCACCCCCGTGAAACTGAAATCCTGCGGTCGTGTTCTCCAGAGAGCTAACGGGAGACTCCCGCCTTTGGAGTCTTCTGATTGTGAATACCGTAAACCCAGGTCCAATTGCTTCACTAAAAACAAAAAAAGATTGGTTCACAGAGCTGAACAGTCAGGGCTAGAACTTCAGCACAGATATTATATTAACAGTGTGGCTGGGAGAACCTAGCACAGTGAGGGGAGTGGCCTGTATTTGCTTGATCCAAGTGGGAGCCACTAATCCACGGGTGTCCAAGGTGTGGCTGGCGTTTAACGATGTGCGTGCGTGTTAGCTGCAGCCCGCCAGGCTCCTCTGTCCCCGGGATTCTCCAGGCAAGAATGCTGGAGTGGGTTGCTACGCCGTCCCCCAGGGGATCTTCCTGACCCAGGGATCAAACCCACGTCTCGAAGTTTCCTGCATTGGCAGGAAAGCCGGTTCTTCACGACTACTGCCACCTGGGAAGCCCTTAACTCTGTGTAGTTTTAATTAATTTATTTAAAGTAGCCACATGCACCGAGTGGCTGCTGTATTTTACAACACAGGCTAGAATCTCTATTTTTTTTTCTTTTTAAATTGATTTTTATTGGTATATAGATGCCTTATTAGAATCTCTGTTTCTGGCTTTGCTTTCCTGTTCGTTGTTTTCTCAGGCAAATGACCCCTTTGTGGTGACAAAAATGTTCTGCAGCAGCTCTAGCATACCTTCTGCCATTAACCACCCACCCAGAAGGGAGCCTCCCCTTCCCGCTAACGGCAGTCGAGGCCTCAAAGCCCACTCTCCGTGGCCCCGTCCAGTTCCAGACCCGCGTCTGGGCGGGGTCAGTGAGCGGCGGTACCTCAAATAGGGAATCAGGGTTCTGATTCCTCAGGAAAGAATACTGTCAGTCACTCAGCCGTGTCCGACGCTTTGCAGCCCCATGCGCTGCAGCCCCTTCCCTCCTCCAGGGGACCTTCTGACCCAGGGATGAACTGGCTCTCCTGCACTGCAGGCGGATTCTTTCCCGGCTGAGCCACCAGGGAAGTCTCGAAAGAAGGAGCCTGTGAAAGCGCACAGTGAGCGCGGCGCGGCACTTGCAGCTTCATTTAGGAGTGTCTGGGTGCACCTTTCTCACGAAGGAGAGAGTTAAAAGCATAAGCTGCTGTGCAAAAGGCACTTGGGGACAGACCGCAGCCTTCGCCAAAGAAAATGGTAAAAGTAGACACGAAATTTGGGGGTCTAATGGGGTGTTCTGAATCTGAAAGAAAGGTTTAAATCTCATAATAGGGACATCTGGGGAGGCGTTTCAGGTATTGTTTGTTTGGCCTGTACTTACTGTAAGGAAATCGGATACAAATCTAGTGGGTAAAGAGGACATGAACCCAATAGAAGCTTCAATCTGACATGGCAGAGGGACTTCAGGGCCCCTGGAAGTCCAGGGGTTAGGACGCAGTGCTCTCACTGTTGGGACGCTGGGTTCCCTCCTTGCTCAGGGAACTAAGATCCTGCAAGGCCCACAGCACAGCAGGAGAAAAGAAACGGCAGAAAGTTCAAAGTTTACTACTTTTGAAATATAACACCAGGAGAGAATCGTGGTCTTAGAGCAATAGGTAAATGGAATGCCCAAGGGGCTGGCGTGGGGCAGGGCGGGTGGGGCTGGTAAACCAGAGTTTCCCTTTAGACACAGGCACACCGCGGCGTCCTTACCATGTTACCACTTGGGCACGTATGCGCCCACTGTTGCCAGCTCTTCAAACCTTTAAGGAGATACCAGAGGGAACCCAGGTTTGATCCCTGTTCAGGGAACTAGATCTCACATGCAGCAACTGAAGATCCTGCAACTAAGACCCAGCACAACCGGATGAATAAAAATAGATATTTTAAAAAAGAAGATATCAGAAATCCAGAATGTCCCATGAGACATCCTGATTTTTAAAACAACTCGTGAGGGACCACACAGACCAGCCGGCCCCAGATGCCTGCAGGCTGCCCGTTGCCAGCGCCGTCTCAGAGGCTCAGAACCATAGACCATCGACGGCTCTCATTCCTTCACCATGAAACCGTCTCCTGTGCAGAGGCTTGAGGACAGTGCCCAGGGATTAGTAAGCCTCCACTGGATGTCGGCTGTTCCGTCCATTCTCAGGGAGATGGCTGAGGTCCAGAGGGATTCGGTGACCAGCCCAGAGCGGTCCTCCAACTGTGTGACTCCACAGCGTGGTCCCCAGACAGCAGCTCCAGCATCACTGGGATGCAGGTTAGAGATGCCCACGCTCAGGCCCCACCTCTGTTCTGCGGAACAGACTCTCTGCTGGTGGGGCCCGGAGTCTACATTTTAACAAGCTCTCCCCAGGTGCTTCCTGTGTACAGGACAGTCTGAAAAGTTCTGAAATCCATCTGTATCAGTCTTAGCAGAACTGCTTTAAGGAACACAGCTTATAAACGCTTCTAAAATTCATAAAGATGTACAGAAACCTTCATTTTCTCCTCTGGTGTATACCGTGCTGTTAACTTGGCAAAAGGAAGCTTTGGTCTCCAGCCCCCTGTGCAAGGGATCCCACTTTCTTAAATTAGTATAATCTGACTTTCCAGAATTGCAGTGTTGATCAAGTATAGTTACTCCCCAGAGAAATCATTAGAGGCATGCAGAAACAAGCCTTGGAAAACTCCGGGCTGGATTTTTGTGTCAGGCTATCCAGCAAGAGGGAAGACAAAAAAGTCTAGAATCTGATGAACAGTCCCACCCACAGATGGTATCAGTACAGCATTCCTTTCCCGTCCCATCCCCCAGCAATGCCTGAGACAGCAAGCAAATGGCATTCACGGCATTGTTCCATGCCGACCTGGAGCAGGTTCCACTCAGATGAAAGAACAAGGTGCTATTCTTATGGAACATGAGTCCTGTTCCCAGGCTCTCTGTCCTGTGCTAGCTTTAAATCTGTGCTGGGCAGTCAGTTGCAAATCAGGTGTTCCCCAACATTCCCAGAAGCCTGCAGCTGCTGTCTCAGGTATGTGCCCGGGGTGACTCAGGTAAAACTCTGTATGCTTAGTGACTAAGAAAGTAAATCATTAACCGGGTGAAATGCTACCTGCCGAGCATGGGTAAAGGGACCGTGAAGAAGAGGGCTTCAGAATGTGGGCCTTCCAGTAACGCCATGACGATGGGAACAGCGGTCCTGCTCAGTGTTGCTTCTCGGGTGGATCGGTGACTCACCCCAGAATCGTCGGGGATCAGAAAGAAGCTCCAATCGGTCACTTTCAGGAGGAGCAACCCGCACCAGGTATCTTACCAAGAATGCAGGTGTCATCTGTGTGAATCTCTATCTGGTAAAGCAGGAAAACGTGAGAAAGGATTCTTGGTTTAAAAACACACACACACAGATAACTTTTGCCGGGTGGAGGGTGAGGCTACTGTTAGCATTTAAAATCTCACCAGGAATTCAAGTAGATGCTAGCCTTATGTTCAGATATTTGAAATGAAGATAAAATGGACTAACGGCTTGAACGGTGCAATATCCTGAACACTGCACAACATATTAACCAACTGGCCAACCGTGGGGTGACGTCACCACACACTTAGGAGCACAGGAACAGGGAAAAGCCGTGGCGTTAGGGGGAGGACCCACCATTCAGGCCTGAACAGAAGGCCTTGGCTGCTGACAGAATTTCCCTCCCCTTGACTTCAAACTTGAGACAAACCGAGCGAGTCTGTCAGACACACACAGACAGCTTTTAACTAGTTGATTTTTAAACTGAGTACATGCATTTACACACACACACAAATCTAATCTGCTGGCATGCGAAAAGATTAAAAGGGACTTCCCTGGGAGTCCAGTAGCTAAGACTCTGCATTTCCACTTCAACGGGCACAGGTTCGATCCCTGGTTGGATTGGGGAACAAAGATCTTGCAGGCCACCTGGTGTGGCCCTAAATAAAAAATTTTTAATCTGTAACATTAACATAATGTACACTTCTGGCACAAAATGCCAGAAGTGGAAATGTTAGTTGCTCAGTCATGTCCGACTCTGTGACCCCATGGACCGGAGCCCCCAGGAGCTCCTCTGTCCACAGAATTCTCCAGGCAAGCATACTGGAGTGGGTTGCCATTCCCTTCTCTGGGGGATCTTCCCAAGCCAGGGATCAAACCGGGGTCTCCTGCATTGGCAGGGTAATTCTTTACCAGCTGAGCCCCCGGGGAAGCCCACAGAATGCTACATAATACTTGAAAAATAACTTCAGACAAATCTCACCCCGAAATGGCCATTGTAATAATTTTCCAGTCCCCTGTGGAAAACAAGAGTAAAACCTTTGCAGTAAAAGCGTCACAGTTCCGTTGCTGCCCATGAAGGTTCTTCCAGCGAGCTGGCCTCCACGGCCTCCCTCTGCCTCCGTGGGGCCTTGGCTGGCGCTCCCAGGGCCCGTGCCCAGTGGGGCTGGCGTGTGCCTCCATCAGCCAAGCCGACAGGGGAGGGAGAGGAAATAAACAAGGAAGGGAGAGAGGCAGGAGAGGAGGCCGAGTGGCCGGGAAGCTGGCCAAGTGGCAAAGGGCTGAATGGGCTACATCAGCTTCCGACAGCGCCTCAGATATCCCCGCTGTGCTGTCCCGCTGCCGCGTGAATGCCAGGGGAACATAAAACCCCTCTGCCTGGACGTCACCAAGAATTCATAAATGTTGCTTTTTAAAACAGCACGTTTAGCAGAGCAAAATGTTCATAATTTTGAAGGATGAAAACCTGGAGACGGAAGGTGAGGTCACCTTGACGTTTCTTAATCAAGTCGTGAAGTTCAAGTTCAGCCTGCCAACTTCTTGTTTTAATCGTGGTTAGCGTTTTTCCTCTTTTGCAGGGTTTACGCTTGAATGTCGAAGATTTCTAGGAGGGAGGAAAGCTACAAGACTGATAATGCTTACGATCGGATTGGGGGGTTTTCTTTCCCTCTCCTCTTTTAGCCTGGCAAAGACAAATAATGGTTAAGGATGGATAAAATATTTAACACTGGCCATGCATAATTTATTCTTGAGTTGTTGCTTATTTCCAGCTGAATAGTTTGCTCTCAATTAGGACTTCTCAGAACCGCCATGTCTCCTTGACAAACTGACATTAGGTTTATTCTTATTCTTTTCTTCCCAAGGCTAACTGTTTTTATTCTTTGTTCTGGTTGTTGAAGTACTCATTCCTAGATGTTCTTTTTATCAATAACAAAAATCAAAATTGGAGGCATTTCTTTTTTTTTAATGTTTATTCCTGGGTCTTACTCAGCTTACTCAGAGCTTCAGAGACAGTCTGGGAAAGACAAAAATATACTGGCGTATACACCTGCCTCTTACGTGTGCTTAGTAGCTCAGCTGTGTCTCACTCTGAGACCCGATGGACTGTAGCCCTCCAGGCTCCTCTGACCCTGGGATCCTCCAGGGCAGAGTGCCAGACTGGGTAACCATTCCCTGCTCCAGGGGATCTTTCAGACCCAGGGATCAAACCCAGGTCTCCTGCATTGCAGATGGATTCTTTACTGTCTGAGCCATCAGGGAATGAAATTATGTATGCAAGACTGGCTAAGGAAGCTGTGTGTCTAGTGAAGTAATATATGACTTCAGAAGAAATTTTAGGGAAAAAAGCATATATATATTAACAAAAAGTCCGCCCCCACCTCCCTAAAAAAAGCACTATACAGAAATAATCACTCAAGTTTTTCGGTACATATGCACATCAATATATACTTATTACCTAATGTGTGTTTTGATAGAAATAGGATGTTACATACATATCAATTATTCTGTAGTTTGCTTTCTTCAGAGGACAATATACTGTGAATATCTTTGTCAATACAGCTCTGCATCATTTATAATGGCTTCCTCGTTGTTCGTTATATAGATGAACTCTCATTGTATAAAACCAACTCCCTATCATTTGCTGCTTCCATTTTTTCACAATTATAAACAGTGCTGTAGCAAACAGCTTTGTAAATACATCTTTTTATTCTTTGTTCAATTAGCTCCTCAGGATAGATTTCTAGAAGAGGGATCCTTATATCAACACATATGTTTGGTTTTTTTTTTTTTTTTTGGAGGCAGGGGCCATTGGTTCCTGAATATATCCAATTTCCTTCTGGAAAGGTTGTTCTAATTTACATCCTCACCAGAAATATGCGTGAGTTGTTTCCTACTCCAAAACACCTGATTTATTATTTCTATGCTCTTCCTAACTTAGTAGGGGGTAAAAGCATGTCTTTATTTTACTTTGAATATCTTTGGCTATTAATCTGAAGGACTTTTAAAAAATTGTTTATTGGTATTTCTTCTTTTATTAGCTTCTCTCTTGGGGTCATTTACAAAGCATGTTAAAACCTGAGCTATCAGGGAGTTTTTTTTGGTAGTCTGGGTAAGGTAGGAGCAGACTCCATGCGCCCAAGGCAGGGAACCTAGGTTTGACCCCTGGTTGGGGAAATAAGAACCCACATGTGCCACAGATAAGAGCTGCAGCCGTGGCTGAGATCCAGCGCAGCCGAAAAATGAATAAAGATATTTTAGAAAATTAAAAGTGAGCTGCTGGTCTCTCCTTAACACGGTTTATAGATTAAGCAAGTCAGCCTTTGGGTCACCATTTTTTCCTAACTAGTCATTTGCTCCTTACTATGTTTATCATAGTAAGAATCGCCTGCCAAGCAGGACATGCAGGTTCAGTCCCTGGGTTGGGAAGAATCCCTGGAGGAGGGCGTGACAGCCCACTCCAGTAATCTTGCCTGGAGAATTCCGTGGACAGAGGAGCCTGGTGGGCTGCAGTCCATGGGGTCGAAGAGATGGACGCGATTTAGGGCTAAACAGTAACAACATATTTATCATTGGCTTTTGTATTTATCCTGTCGGAATTTAATATTCTCCGTGGTAAAATCCTTTATTCGTTTCTCTAGTAGTTTTCCTCACGAATTATATAAATGTTTACCCAACTGTTATCCTAAGTTCTATTCCTCTATGGCTGTTTTACCTTTAAATATTTAATCCATTTGATTATTATCTGGCCATCAGGCAAAAGTAAGGATCTGAGGTTTTTTTTTGAAATGCTCCATCAATTATTCTCACATAATGTATTGTGTAAGACATTGTGCTTCTCATTGAACTGTAATTCACTTTTATCATTTGCTGATTTCTTAGATGTCCTTGTGTTTGTTTTGGCCAAATCACTGACTTGTAACTGTCTTCTTTGGGGCTGTTTCATGCTGTTTTGATTATTGAAGCTTCAAAATACATTTTAGTGTCTACAGAGCAAATCCTCTTCTTCCTCCTCAAGAATTTACTTTTTACACAATCAGTTATTTGGATGAAAAATAAATTCACATGACTCAAACAACCAAAAAAGTTTTTAAAAGTACATGGTCTAAGGAAAACGGCAGCCTCCAAAGGGCTCCCACCAGCGAGAACTGCCCAGAGCTGCAGCTGCCCGCATCTGTCCACGCGGCGAGCCCCAGCTGCGCCTCCCCCCCCCCCCAGCCTTTGCAGGAGACCCCAGTGTCAGGGGGTAAGACACCCGTGATTCCACTGAGCTGGGAGTTACAGCTGCCACTCAAGCACTTCAGATTCGGGGCTTTCCTGGTGGGTCAGTGCCTAAGAATCCACCTGCCGATGCAGGGGGCACAAGCTCCACCCCTGATCCGAGAAGACCCCACATGCCACACAGCAACTACCGCCCTGCACCGCAGCCACGGGCCTGCAATCTGGGCCCCAGGAGCCGAAACCATGGAGCCCGCCCGCTCTGGAGCCTGTGCTGTACTGCAAGAGGCCAGCAGCTAGAGAAAGCCCGCTCACAGCAGTGAGGACCTAGTGCAGCCAAGAATAAACGAATGAATATTAAATTATGTAAAAAATCAGATTCCTCGTGCCTCTGGAACAACAGGCAAAGGAAGGAAGAGTGGTGTTAACTGGCATAGTTGGTCCTCGTTACCAAGTGGAAACTAGTCTACAGTTCCAAAACGGAGGAGGATTACCTGGCATGGGAGCATTTCTGCTACTTGAAACGAGTTACCCAGGAGGTGAATGGAAGGGCCCTCAGCTCAGCTCATTCAGTCGCTCAGTCCTGTCCAACTCTGTGACCCCATGAACCGCAGCACGCCAGGCCTCCCTGTCCATCACCATCTTCCGGAGTTCACTCAGACCCACGTCCATCGAGTCCGTGATGCCATCCAGCCATCTCATCCTCAGTCATCCCCTTCTCCTCCTGCCCCCAATCCCTCCCAGCATCAGAGTCTTTTCCAATGAGTCAACTCTTCGCATGAGGTGGCCAAAGTACTGGAGTTTCAGCTTTAGCATCATTCCTTCCAAAGAACACCCAGCACTGATCTTCTTTAGAATGGA
>SJYX01020436.1:63432-142929 GCA_006410675.1 Oreotragus oreotragus
GGTGTTGGAGAAGACTCTTGAGAGTCCCTTGGACTGCAAGGAGATCCAACCAGTCCATCCTAAAGGAGATCAGTCCTGGATGTTCATTGGAGGGACTGATGCTGAAGCTGAAACTCCAATACTTTGGCCACCTCATGAGAAGAGTTGACTCATTGGAAAAGACCCTGATGCTGGGAGGGATTGGGGGCAGGAGGAGAAGGGGACGACAGAGGATGAGATGGCTGGATGGCATCACAAACTCCGTGGACATGAGTCTGAGTGAACTCCGGGAGTTGGTGATAGACAGGGAGGCCTGGCGTGCCGTGATTCGTGGGGTCACAAAGAATTGGACACGAGTGAGCGACTGAACTGAACTCAACTGAACTGATTTCCTTAGAGGCTCCGTCTCCAGATACACCCACACTAGGGTTTAGAGGTTCAGTCTGTGAACTTGGGAAAGGTGAAGAGGATCAACTATTCAGTCTATACCAGGACATTACTACTCACTGAACTTTAGACTTTATTTGAATTTCACCATTTTCCCAATAATGTCTCCTTTCTGTTCCAGGATCTAGTCCAGGATACCACATTGCACTTAATCCCCACTCACAGTTTGAACCCTGGTTTGGGGAACTAAGATCCCACATGCTGCGTGGTGTGGCCAAAACCACTTTTTTTCTTAAAGAAAAGAAGAAAGAGACTCTTCTGGCATCTAATTCACATTTCTTGACGAACAGTGGTTCCAAGCCATTGGACAGATTGGCTGAAACAGAATCTACGTTTTACCAAAATCCCCAGGAGATGTATCATTCACCTGATACACTGAAGTTTAGGAAGCAGTGATCTAGAGGTTCACCACCTTCTAGTGATCTAGAGGTGAATTTCAACCAGAGCAGAAACCCCATCTATACTGTCCCTGAGTACTGGGGTACAGTCTGGGAGATGGTGCCCAGCTCTGCTTGAATTGCCCCCAAGGGGTGTGGTTCACCACTCCGGGACCCTATCTGCTGATTCACATACAGCTCAACTTCAGAAATTTTCCCTTCACTTTGAGATGAAATTGTCTTCCCTTCAGTAATACCTTTGTAGGTGTTTCCCCTTGCTGTGTAACACATTCCCACGAACTCAGAGGTTAAAAACAATACACATGTGTCATCTGAGTTTCTGGAGGTCAGAAGTCTAAGGACAGTTACCTGGATCCTGGCTCAGTGTCTCTCAGGCTACAGTGAAGGTGCCAACTGGGGCCGTCTGGGTCCACATCCAACGTCAAGCACATTCAGGTCATTTGAGGG
This sequence comes from Oreotragus oreotragus, assembly GCA_006410675.1. NCBI lineage: Eukaryota > Metazoa > Chordata > Mammalia > Artiodactyla > Bovidae > Oreotragus > Oreotragus oreotragus. The sequence goes on from SJYX01020436.1 coordinate 64,704, forward strand.
TAGAATATTCATTTTCTGCATCTGTAGGACTGAGGCCCTGGACTCTGGAGGCACCAGCCTTTCTTGCCTGTGGGCCCCAGGGGGTGGAGCACAGCATGGCTGCTCACTTTCCTCCAGGCCAGAGGGAGAATGCCTCCCTGAGTCCTTCCAACTCTGATGTCTAAAGCTGCTTTAAGGGCGCCTCTGATTAGGTGAGGTCCACCCAAGATAAGTTCCTTTTTGATTAACTACCAAGACACATTAAAGAATAGGGCTTCCCTGGTGGCTCAGATGGCAAAGAATCTGCCTGCAATGCCAGAGACCCAGGTCCATTCCCCTGGAGTAGGAAAGGGCAACCCACTCCAGTATTCTTACCTGGGAAATCCCATGGACAGAGGAGCGTGGAGGGCTACAGTCCATGGGGTCACAAAGAGCTGGACATGACTGAGTGACTTTCACTTACTTCCTTAGCAAGTCAACTAACCAGGAACCTCATCACGGGAAGGCTATCCCACTATCTCCTCTGGTTCCACCCACACGTGGGGATGAGGTGTGGTCCACCAGTGGGCTGGAATTCCACACACCTCCAGAGGGTGGCGTGCACACTATCGTCTGTGAGTGGTGTCCTGGAGTTTCACAGTGACCAGCCTGCACAGCCAGGCAGGTGGGACTGCTCTGAATTTTCATGTTCCTGGCTCAGCTGTTCTTTTCTCAGAAGCCCCACAGAATTCCTTGACCCCTTCCTGGCAATATTCCTTTAGATAATCCAAACTTTCTCCAGGCAGAACAGCTCCAGCCCCTTCAAACTGTCATCACATGTCATAAAGTCACATGACCATCACATGAAATCAGCTCAATTCAGTCCCTCAGTCATATCCGACTCTGCAGCCTCATGGACTGCAGCGTGCTAGGCTTCCCTGTCCATCACCAACTCCCAGAGCTTGCTCAAACTCACGTCCATCGAGTCAGTGATGCCATCCAACCATCTCATCCTCTGTCATCCCCTTCTCCTCCCACCTTCAATCTTTCCCAACATCAAGGTCTTTTTTAATGAGTCAGTTCTTCACATCAGGTGGCCAAAGTATCGGGCTTCCTCATCAGTCCTTCTAATGAATATTCAGGACTGATTTCCTTTAGGGTGGACTGGTTGGCTCTCCCTGCAGTCCAAGGGACTCTCAAGAGTCTTCTCAAACACCACAGTTCACAGGCATCAATTTTTTTGGTGCTCAGCTTTCTTTATGGTCCAACTCTCACATCCATGCATGACTACTGGAAAAACCGTAGCTTTGACTAGACAGACATTTGTCGCAAAGTAATGTCTCTGCTTTTGAATATGCTGTCTAGGTTTGTCATAGCTTTTCTTCCAAGGAGCAAGTGTCTTTTAATTTCATGGCTGCAGTCAAGATCTGCAGTGATTTTAGAGCCCAAGGAAATAAAGTCTGTCACTGTTTCCATTGTTTCCCCATCTATTTGCCATGAGGTGCTGACCCAGTGAATAGTAGGCTACTAGGCTCCTCTGTCTATGGGATTCTCTGGGCAAGAATACTGGAGTAGGTTGCCATTTCCTCCTCCAGGGCATCTTCCCGACCCAGGGATTGAACCCACATCTCTTACATCTCCTGCACCGGCCGGCGGGTTCTTTACTACTAGTGCCGACGGAGAAGCCCCATGAACATCTAATCGGTCATAAATTGACTTCATGTTCAGTTTGTTTAGTCGCTCAGTTGAGTCTTTGTGACCCCATGGACTGTAGCCCACCAGGCTCCTCTGTCCATGGGATTTTCCACGCAAGAACCCTGCAGTGGGCTGCCATTTCTTTTTGCAGGACCTTCCTAACCAGGGATCAAACTTGGGTCTCTTGCACTGCAGGCACATTCATTACCACTGACCTACCGGGAAGCTCTGGCCTGGACAGACATTTATTAAATGCGTTCTTGGTGACCAAATCCTTGCCACCATCAGCTATGTTACCTATCTGGCCATCTTCTCTGTCTTCCCTGGAAAACACTCTAGTTTGCCGATATTCCACTTACAATGTAGGATTTATTGAGCAGTTACTCTATGCCAGCCAGCGCTTAAAGCAGTTGAGGTCGATTGTCTCACTGAATCATGTCAGCAGCTTCATGAAGTTGCATCATGCCACTCGATTGATGAGGAAATTCAGGCACAGAGAAGTTATGTAACTCCGCTGAGATCACACAGCTTTTGATGGCTGACTCTAGAGGCTGTGCTGTTAGTCACTGTGCCTGGCTCCTGCCCAGAGGTTCACTCTGAACCTGGCAGGGGCCCTTCAGGAGCCAGAAGACTGTCCACTTCTCACTCTTTGTACTGCATTCTGTATGTTTTAATTAAAGCATCCTCATTCCCATTGGCTTTATAGCAACTGTGTTATTTCACTATTTTAAGTTAAATCTAAAATCAATTAAAAAATTCTCTCTGTTGGGCTTCCCTGGTGGCTCAGTGGTCAAGAATCTGCCTGCCAGTGCAGGAGACAAGGGTTTGATCCCTCATCAAGAGAGATTAAAAACCTATCTTTGGGGCTTCCCTGGTGGTCCAGTGGTTAAGAACTCACCTTTCAATGCCAGGGACACCGGTTCGATCCCTGGTCTGGGAAGATCCCACGTGCTGCAGCAACTGAGCCCGTGTGCCACGACGACTCAGCCTGCGCTCTAGAGCCCAGGAGCCGCGACTACTGGGGCCCACACGCCCAGAGCCGCTGCTCCGCTGCAAGAGGAGCTGCGGCTTGAGACTCCCTCCACCTTGAGGGAGGGGCGCCCACTCACTGCAGCCCGGGAGAGGCCCTCGCGGTGAAGACCCGCAGAGTCACAAGCAAGCAAACAAACAAAACTGCTAGTTTTTAAGTCTAAAAAAATTCTCTCTGTCACGCTGTAGATGTGGTTTCTCATGTCCTCAATAATCTTCAAAAAAGTACATGCTTCTTCTTTATTCTTTGCTAAACTTCACTGTTACAGCCAGAGGCCCCTCTTGGCCCACTGTCCACTGCTGGTATGCCTGCAGGCTTCATGTAGAGCAGAATCTCATTTACTAAGAGCCTTCTGCATAGACAATGCTGTACCAAGGACAGCAAAGGGCCTCTGCTGCTGCTGCTGAGTTGCTTCAGTCGTGTCCGACTCTGTGCGACCCCAGAGACGGCAGCCCACCAGGCTCCCCCGTCCCTGGGATTCTCCAGGCAAGAACACCGGAGTGGGTTGCCATTTCCTTCTCCAGTGCATGAAAGGGAAAGGTGAAAGTGAAGTCGCTCAGTCATGTCCGACTCTTAGCGACCCCATGGACTGCAGCCTACCAGGCTCCTCTCTCCATAGGATTTTCCAGGCAAGAGTACTGGAGTGGAGTGCCATTGCCTTCTCCAAAAGGGCCTTTGAACCCTAGTGAAAAGAGACACAGGCTTCTAAAGCAGGAAAACAAATATACTCCCACGTCCCAAATCGTCTGACGAATATTGTTTTACCAGGGCACTTCATTTTCTAACTTCAGATCCATCTCAGTGTGATACAAGAGGAAGACCCATGGGCTTGAAACCCAACTCCACTTAGTTACATGCATGGGCCTGGGCCACAGTTTCCTGAGCCTCCGTTTTCCCAGCTGCAAAACAGAAAATCAAGCCCACAATTCCTTTTTCTTTTTTTTGGTACTTTTAAAATCCGGGGAACAAAACCATTTGCTTTTTTCTCCATCGGGCCAGCAGAAATGCGATGACCGGCAAAGCTTGAGCCGAGCTGGCATGAGACTCATTTGAGACCTCCAGTTAGCTCACGGAAGGTGAATGCTGACACACTCTGCTGAGAAATACAAAGCTCGATAACAGGGTGCTGCCCCCTCTAAAACTCGGGAGCCCTGATTCTGAAGCCCGCTGGCCCCAAGGGTTTTGCATTAGGAATGGTGGGCCTGTAATACCCAGTTTGGCTTTAAGCTCATGCCTGGGTCACCTGAGTCCTGCCCCTTCACACTCTCCTGGGCAGCGTCTTCCCTCCAGCGTCTGTTTAGATGGAGGCGGAACAGACAGCCTGGGACCCACATTTCAGGAGCGTGTTCAGCTGTTAAATCGTGTCTGACTCTTTGTGACTCCACAGACCGTAACGACCAGGTTCTTCCGTCCATGGTATTTCCCAGGCAAGGATACTGGAGTGGGCTGCCATTTCCTTCTCCAGAGGAACTTCACGACCCAGGGATCGAACCCTGGTCTCCTGCATTGGCAGGCAGATTTTTTTTTTTTTTTCCTTAAACCACTGAGCCACCAGGGAAGCCTCATATTTCAGTAGCTGGAGGGGTAAAAGCTCCTCTTTCCTCTAAACCCGTGATTCTCCTCTCACTTCCCAGGAAACATGCAGTGCCAGCCAGAAAGCCAAACGAAGCTTAGGGAGCACTTTGAACCTTGACCCTTGGCCCCTTGCCTCCAAAGCTACAAGACCCTCTGTGTAGCTCTGTTGCGGAAAGAAAAGCTACAGTGAAAAACGGATCAAATTCCTGGGGAGAATTGGAAGCCTTCTTTCACAGAGAAAGAATGGGATGTGCTGTCTCCCATTACTACAGAGAGATCATTTCAAAACTGTGTTCGAAAAAATGCTTTTAAAGCCTGGCTTTTCACTGTGCTTCTCTCAAGAGGGGTTATGTTCAAAATCATTTTGCTGGTGGGGAGGCAGAGACGCTAAGCAGGAGAGCGACTTCAAATTTTAGAGAAACGTGCTTGTTGAGGACGGACTTGTGTGTGCAAAGGCAGCCGCTGGACTGCTACGGTAAGCCCCCCAAACGGCCGACGTGGGGTCTGCCTCGGGAACTTCCTGTCTGATGGTGGCCGTACAACTTAGCAGAAGGTACGAGGTAGCAGAAGGCAAGCTTAAAGGGCCCATCTGTTTGGGGATTGGAAAACGGGCCACGGAAGAACGGCCTCGAAGACTAGGCGGAAAGGCAGGGAGGGTGGTCAGCCCCGGGACAGCGGAGGCCTCCAACAGACACACGGGACTCTGATGTGGAGCCTGGCAGGCATGGGGCGTGTCCAGGGGACCCTGGGGGCAGAACCCAGACACCTTCAGGAACCGAGAGGCCAGAGAGAGACTGAGGCCAAGTGAGGCAGAGTGTGCCAACTAGGGCATCTCATTAACTGCCATGTCACAGTGCAGGCCCATGGCTTCCTAAGCTTTCCTTTCCTATCGAGAGAAGCCGCAGCTGAATGTCTGTGTAGACTGTCAAAGGGCACCATACTGAAAGATACAGACATTTAAGCATAGTCCAGTTCAGTCACTCAGTCGTGTCCGACTCTCTGCGGCCCCATGGACTGCAGCACGCCAGGCTTCCCTGTCCATCACAAACTCCCAGAGCTTGCTCAAACTCATGTCCATCGAGTTGGTGATGCCATCCAACCATCTCATCCTCTGTCATCCCCTTCTCCCGCCTTCAATCTTTCCCAGGATCAGGGTCTTTTCTAATGAGTCATTTCTTCACATCAGGTGGCCAAAGTATTGGAGCTTCAGCATCAGTACTTCCAGTGAATATTCGGGACTGATTTCCTTTAGAATGGACTGGTTGGATCTCCTTGCAGTCCAAGGGACTCTCAAGAGTCTTCTCCAACACCATAGTTCAAAAGCATCAGTTCTTCAGTGCTTAACTTTCTTCATAGTCCAACTCTCACATCCGTACATGACTACTGAAAAAACCATAGCTTTCACTAGATGGATCTTTATCGGCAAATTAACGTCTCTGCTTTTTCGTTGTCTAGGTTGGTCTAAGCTGTCTAAGCTGTCTAGGTTGGTCATAGCTTTTCTTCCAAGGAGTAAGCGTGTTTTAATTTCATGGCTGCAGTCACCATCTGCAGTGATTTTGGAGCCCCAAAAAATAAAGTCTGTCACTGTTTCCATTGTTTCCCATCTATTTGCCATGAAGTGATGGGACTGGATGCCATGATCTTAGTTTTCTGAATGTTGGCTTTTAAGCCAGCTTTTTCACTCTCCACTTTCACTTTCATCTAGAGGCTCTTTAGTTCCTCTTCACTTTCTGCCATAAGGGTGGTGGTGTCTGCATATCTGAGGTTATTGATATTTCTCCCAGCAATCTTCAATCCAGCTTGTGCTTCATCTAGCCCAGCTTTTCGAACGATGTACTCGGCATATAAGTTAAATGAGCAGGGTGACAATATACAGCCTTGACGTACTCCTTTCCCAATTTTGAATCAATCCAGTGTTCCATGTCCAGTTCTAACTGTTGCTTCCTGACCTGCACACAGGTTTCTCAGGAGGCAGGTCAGGTGGTCTGGGATTCCCGTCTCTTCAGGAATTTTCCACAGTTTGTTGGTGAGCATTTAAGCATGGTGATGTGCAAATCTAACACTCCTGTGAATGTCTTCTTTTGGGCCAGGCTATAACAAAATGCCTTAGCCTGCAGGGCTTATAAACAGCAGCCATTTATTTCTCACAGCTCAGGATCAGGGAGCCAGCAGGGTCAGGTTCTGGTGAGGGCCTGCTTCCAGGGTGCAGGCTGCTGAAAGCCTCCACGTGTCCTCACACGGCAGAAAGGGCAGGGAGCGCTCTCGGGGTCTCCCTTTCTTTTTTTCTTGTGTGTGTGTGTGTGTATGTGTATATATATATATACTTATTATACACACACACACACACACACACATGCTTATGTGAGGCTCTCCTGGTGGCTCAGAGGGTGAAGAATCTACCTGCAATGTGGGAGTCGCAGGTTCAATCCCTGGTTCGATCCCCAGGAAGATGCCCTGGAGAAGAGAATGGCCACGCATTCCAGTCTTCTTGCCTGGAGAATTCCATGGACAAAGGGACCTGGTGGGCTCTATAGTCCTTGGGGTCACAAAAAGTCGGACAGGACTGAGCAACTAACACTTTCACTTTTCGTGTGTGTGTGTTTATCTCCCTCAGAAGCTCCTGCGCCTTGGGGTCAACCATGTGGCAGTGATGTGGAGCAGGTCTCCCTGTGGACTGGCCGCCCAGCCTGGGCTTCCTGGGTCACCTCTGTAAGCGCGCTACAGCAGGGAAGGCCTCCACCCTCATGATCTAACCACCTCCCAAAGTCCCCACCTCCCGAGACCATCACCTTGGGGTTGGGATTTCAACGTATGAACTCAGGACACACAAATTCAGCCCATAGGGTCAGGCGCCATGGCAGGGCCAGCACTCAGGTGAGGCAGGAGGGATGCCCAGGACACACCCCCGCCAAAAGGGAAACCCTCGCTCCTGGGGGCTGCTCCTGACCAGGAGGCCCCTTAACAGTCTGTCTTCCGGAGGTCTCTCTTGCCTCCTGCAGGTCCGAGCTCTGCTCTGTGGGCCCCCATTGGCATCTTAGGGTTCAGAGAGGATACACTGGCAAGGGAGGGCTGGGGCTGGGTCTGAACTGCACCGTTGAACCTGAAGTTCACTTGGGGAACTGAGAGCAGGAGGAGACTGCTGGCTGGTCCTTTGAGAGGGCAGTGGAAAGGGGGGTGGAGGGGTCTGGCACATGGGGCAGGGCAGCTGCCCACCTTCCCAGCAGGCCAGGCTGGGCTGAGGTGGCAGCCCCAGGACCAACAGCAGGGCCATCCTGTAGAAGGCAGGATGGGAGTAGCAGGTAAGCACCTGGGTTCTTCCATTTACTGATCATCAATATGTTGTGTCTGGGGAGGCTTTACAAATGGCTGTGAAAAGAAGAGAGGCGAAAAGCAAAGGAGAAAAAGAAAGATATAAGCATCTGAATGCAGAGTTCCAAAGAATAGCAAGAAGAGATAGGAAAGCCTTCTTCAGCAATCAGTACAAAGAGATAGAGGAAAAGAACAGAATGAGAAAGACTAGAGATCTATTCAAGAAAATTAGAGATACCAAGGGAACATTTCATGCAAAGATGGGCTTGATAAAGGACAGAAATGGTATGGACCTAACAGAAGCAGAAGATATTAAGAAGAGGTGGCAAGAATACACGGAAGAACTGTACAAAAAAGATCTTCATGACCCAGATAATCATGATGATGTGATCACTAATCTAGAGCCAGACATCTTGGAATGTGAAGTCAAGTGGGCCTTAGAAAGCATCACTATGAACAAAGCTAGTGGAGGTGATGGAATTCCAGTTGAGCTGTTTCAAATCCTGAAAGATGATGCTGTGAAAGTGCTGCACTCAATATGCCAGCAAATGTGGAAAACTCAGCAGTGGCCGCAGGACTGGAAAAGATCAGTTTTCATTCCAATTCCAAAGAAAGGCAATGCCAAAGAATGCTCAAACTACCACACAATTGCACTCATCTCACACGCTAGTAAAGTAATGCTCAAAATTCTCCAAGCCAGGCTTCAGCAATATGTGAACCATGAACTCCCTGATGTTCAAGCTGGTTTTAGAACAGGCAGAGGAACNTGAGCTTTTAAGCATGGTGATGTGCAAATCTAACACTCCTGTGAATGTCTTCTTTTGGGCCAGGCTATAACAAAATGCCTTAGCCTGCAGGGCTTATAAACAGCAGCCATTTATTTCTCACAGCTCAGGATCAGGGAGCCAGCAGGGTCAGGTTCTGGTGAGGGCCTGCTTCCAGGGTGCAGGCTGCTGAAAGCCTCCACGTGTCCTCACACGGCAGAAAGGGCAGGGAGCGCTCTCGGGGTCTCCCTTTCTTTTTTTCTTGTGTGTGTGTGTGTGTATGTGTATATATATACTTATTATACACACACACACACACACATACTTATGTGAGGCTCTCCTGGTGGCTCAGAGGGTGAAGAATCTACCTGCAATGTGGGAGTCGCAGGTTCAATCCCTGGTTCGATCCCCAGGAAGATGCCCTGGAGAAGAGAATGGCCACGCATTCCAGTCTTCTTGCCTGGAGAATTCCATGGACAAAGGGACCTGGTGGGCTCTACAGTCCTTGGGGTCACAAAAAGTCGGACAGGACTGAGCAACTAACACTTTCACTTTTCGTGTGTGTGTGTGTGTGTGTGTGTGTGTGTATCTCCCTCAGAAGCTCCTGCGCCTTGGGGTCAACCATGTGGCAGTGATGTGGAGCAGGTCTCCCTGTGGACTGGCCGCCCAGCCTGGGCTTCCTGGGTCACCTCTGTAAGCGCGCTACAGCAGGGAAGGCCTCCACCCTCATGATCTAACCACCTCCCAAAGTCCCCACCTCCCGAGACCATCACCTTGGGGTTGGGATTTCAACGTATGAACTCAGGACACACAAATTCAGCCCATAGGGTCAGGCGCCATGGCAGGGCCAGCACTCAGGTGAGGCAGGAGGGATGCCCAGGACACACCCCCGCCAAAAGGGAAACCCTCGCTCCTGGGGGCTGCTCCTGACCAGGAGGCCCCTTAACAGTCTGTCTTCCGGAGGTCTCTCTTGCCTCCTGCAGGTCCGAGCTCTGCTCTGTGGGCCCCCATTGGCATCTTAGGGTTCAGAGAGGATACACTGGCAAGGGAGGGCTGGGGCTGGGTCTGAACTGCACCGTTGAACCTGAAGTTCACTTGGGGAACTGAGAGCAGGAGGAGACTGCTGGCTGGTCCTTTGAGAGGGCAGTGGAAAGGGGGGTGGAGGGGTCTGGCACATGGGGCAGGGCAGCTGCCCACCTTCCCAGCAGGCCAGGCTGGGCTGAGGTGGCAGCCCCAGGACCAACAGCAGGGCCATCCTGTAGAAGGCAGGATGGGAGTAGCAGGTAAGCACCTGGGTTCTTCCATTTACTGATCATCAATATGTTGTGTCTGGGGAGGCTTTACAAATGGCTGTGAAAAGAAGAGAGGCGAAAAGCAAAGGAGAAAAAGAAAGATATAAGCATCTGAATGCAGAGTTCCAAAGAATAGCAAGAAGAGATAGGAAAGCCTTCTTCAGCAATCAGTACAAAGAGATAGAGGAAAAGAACAGAATGAGAAAGACTAGAGATCTATTCAAGAAAATTAGAGATACCAAGGGAACATTTCATGCAAAGATGGGCTTGATAAAGGACAGAAATGGTATGGACCTAACAGAAGCAGAAGATATTAAGAAGAGGTGGCAAGAATACACGGAAGAACTGTACAAAAAAGATCTTCATGACCCAGATAATCATGATGATGTGATCACTAATCTAGAGCCAGACATCTTGGAATGTGAAGTCAAGTGGGCCTTAGAAAGCATCACTATGAACAAAGCTAGTGGAGGTGATGGAATTCCAGTTGAGCTGTTTCAAATCCTGAAAGATGATGCTGTGAAAGTGCTGCACTCAATATGCCAGCAAATGTGGAAAACTCAGCAGTGGCCGCAGGACTGGAAAAGATCAGTTTTCATTCCAATTCCAAAGAAAGGCAATGCCAAAGAATGCTCAAACTACCGCACAATTGCACTCATCTCACACGCTAGTAAAGTAATGCTCAAAATTCTCCAAGCCAGGCTTCAGCAATATGTGAACCATGAACTCCCTGATGTTCAAGCTGGTTTTAGAACAGGCAGAGGAACCAGAGATCAAATTGCCAACATCCGCTGGATCATGGAAAAAGCAAGAGAGTTCCAGAAAAACATCTATTTCTGCTTTATTGACTATGCCAAAGCCTTTGACTGTGTGGATCACAATAAACTGTGGAAAATTCTGAAAGAGATGGGAATACCAGACCACCTAACCTGCCTCTTGAGAAATCTGTATGCAGGTCAGGAAGCAACAGTTAGAACTGGACATGGAACAACAGACTGGTTCCAAATAGGAAAAGGAGTACGTCAAGGCTGTATATTGTCTCCCTGCTTATTTAACTTATATGCAGAGTACATCATGAGAAACGCTGGACNCTTCACTCTGTATAATCAGTTCCAGTTTCATCCATCTCATTAGAACTGATTCAAATGTATTCTTTTTAATGGCTGAGTAATACTCCATGGGAATACCAGACCACCTGACCTGCCGCCTGAGAAATCTGTATGCAGTCAGGAAGCAACAGTTAGAACTGGACATGGAACAATGGACTGGTTCCAAATTGGGAAAGGAGTATGACAAGGCAGTATATTGTCACCCTGCTTATTTAACTTACATACAGAGTACATCATGCAAAATGCCAGGCTGGATGAAGCACAAACTGGAATCACGATTGCCAGGAGAAATATCAATAACTTCAGATATACAGATGACACCACCCTTATGGCAGAAAGCAAAGAACTAAACAGCCTCTTGATAAAAGTGAAAGAGGAGAGTGAAAAAGTTGGCTTAAAACTCAACATTCAAAAAATTAAGATCATGGCATCTGGTCCCATCATTTCATGGCAAATAGATGGGGGAACGATGGAAACAGTGACAGATTTTATTTTCTTGGCCTCCAAAATCACTGCAGGTGGTGACTGCAGCCATGAAATTCAAAAACGTTTGCTCCTGGAAGAAAAGCTACAACCAACCTAGCAGAGACATTACTTTGCTGACAAAGGTCCATATAGTCAAAGCTGTGGTTTTTTCAGTGGTCATGTATGGATGTGAGAGTTGGAATATATAGAAAGCTGAGCACTGAAGAACTGATGTTTTTGAAATGTGGTGTTCTTGGACTGCAAGGAGATCAAACCAGTCAATCGTAAAGGAAATCAGTACTGAAAATTCACTGGAAGGACTAATGCTGAAGCTCCAATACTTTGGCCACCTGATTTGAAGAACTGACTCATTGGAAAAGACCCTGATGCTGGGAAAGATTGAAGGTAGGAGGAGAAGGGAATGACAGAGGATGAGATGGTTGGATGGCATCACTCAATGGACATAAGTTTGGGTGAGCTCCAAGCGTTGGTGATGGACAGAGAGGCCTGGCGTGCTGCAGTCCATAGGGTTGCAACGAGTCGGACACAACTGAGTGACTGAACTGAACTGAACCAAAGTCAGTCTCCAGACACAATGCTGAAAGCATTAGCTGATTGCTTTTAATGCTTATGGTTAGGTAGCTACAAGAGGGAGATGATCAGTGCAAGCAAGAACTTGCAAACAAACTGAGAGGGAGCATAGCCCAGAAACGCAGGGCCTGACTCATCTGAAAAATTAACTGGTTTCTCATATCCAACCTCTTCAACCAGTAAAACATTCTCACACTAAGATAAATCCTGGTGGCAAAGATCTAGGGCACTGCAGTTAGACACACCCTCAGGGTAAAGATCAAATCAATAATTTGGTTGCGCAGCCCTTCTTAAAACTTCTGAAAGAAACAAAGTATCTTCTCAGCTGCACACACACACACACACACACACACAAAAACACTTCTATAAAGCTTAGGTGGGGGATGGTTCCACAGCAACCAGCTATGACCAAAATCGTTGTTGTTGGTGGTCACTCATTCATGTCTGACTCTTTGCAATCCCATGGGTTGCAGCATGGCAGGCTTCCCTGTCCGTCACTATATCCTGGAGCTTGCTTGAACTCATGTCCATTGAGTCAAAGATGACCAAGATAGGAGTAATTAAGTCTAGAGAGAAAAACGAACCTAAAAAAAGGAGTGCTGGTGTGACCTTTGGCCTATCTAGACCTTTCAAATCATATATCTAGAAAACACGCAAATATGCAAAGAGGTGTGTTGATTGAGACACTGCCAGCCTAAGGTGAAGGAGACTGACATTGCTCAATTGAGAAAGAGTGCGGACCCCTAAATTTCTCTGGGCAAGAAGAATGCTAAAGACGTACTCAAAGAATATATTCCAATTCCATCTTCAGAAGTAGCCAATAGGTTTACAGAGAAAGAAAGACATCTCTGGGGGAGAAGCCAAGACCTATGACAATAATGAACCGGGAGCCATATCAAGAGAGCAGGTGAAGGATAAAGTGAAAGTCACTCAGTCGTGTCTGACTCTTTGCGACCCTTCGGATGATTTGGATTATCCCAGTCTCCCCTGTCCATGGGGTTTTTCAGGTGCAGAATCCTGGAGTGGGTTGCTCTTTCTCCTCCAGGGAATCTTCCTTATCCAAGGATTGAACCCATGTCTCCTGTATCTCCTGCACTGCAGTACTCACTGAGACATCACCCAAGCCTAATTTAGGAATCCTCCCTGCCCTGAAAATGGGAGGCCCTGGCAGGATTTGCCCGGTAAAATTTCAAAACTGCAGTAAAGCAGTGAGTACTGTGTACCTACTAGTCTTCCCCTTTTCTGATGGCTGGAGTTCTTCCACACTAACAGCATGTATTGCTGTTATTTTGCTATTGTATACAATGTGTTAGAGAGCAGAACATTTGTCTTCTTAGTTGTCAGATCTTTGAATCAAGAGGCACCCCATCGANGTGTACCTACTAGTCTTCCCCTTTTCTGATGGCTGGAGTTCTTCCACACTAACAGCATGTATTGCTGTTATTTTGCTATTGTATACAATGTGTTAGAGAGCAGAACATTTGTCTTCTTAGTTGTCAGATCTTTGAATCAAGAGGCACCCCATCGAGACCCAAGACCATTCGTCTATTCATTTATTACTTTATTCAGTACATATTTATTGAGTGCCTACCATTTACCAGGTCCTCTCCTGAGAGCTGGAAATAAAGTCACAGAGAAAAGGGTTACCATCTCTGCCCTCACAGAGCAGTGTAGGAGACAGCTTAGAAGTCAAGCTGGCACTTCTCCAGTTGCAATTTTGGGGGTGGGCAGGGTGCCTAGGAGCACTACCTCTCAGAGAAGACTTCTTGGAGGACAAAAATCTGGGACAAAAAATAGACAAGAAGTTGATGACAGCAAGAAGCCTGGGGAGAGTGTGGTGGGGAGAATGTGATCACAAAGTTAACGACANGGGGCTCCAAAATCACTGCAGATGGTGAGTGCAGCCATGAAATTAAAAGACGCTTAGTCTTTGGAAGAAAAGTTATGACCAACCTAGATAGTATAGTCAAAAGCAGAGACATTACTTTGCTGACTAAGGTCCGTCTAGTCAAGGCTATGGTTTTTCCTGTGGTCATGTATGGATGTGAGAGCTGGACTGTGAAGAAGGCTGAACGCCGAAGAATTGATGCTTTTGAACTGTGGTGTTGGAGAAGACTCTTGAGAGTCCCTTGGACTGTAAGGAGATCCAACCAGTCCATTCTGAAGGAGATCAACCCTGGGATTTCTTTGGAAGGAATGATGCTAAAGCTGAGACTCCAGTACTTTGGCCACCTCATGCGAAGAGTTGACTCATTGGAAAAGACTTTGATGCTGGGAGAGACTGGGGTCAGGAGGAGAAGGGGACGACCGGGGATGAGATGGCTGGATGGCATCACGGACTCGATGGACGTGGGTCTGAGTGAACTCCGGGAGATGGTGATGAACAGGCAGGCCTGGCGTGCTGCGATTCATGGGGTCGCCGAGTCGGACACGACTGAGCAACTGAACTGAACTGAACTGAATATGTTGTGTTGTTCAATTGCTAAATGGTGTCCGACTCTTTGTGACGCCATGGCCTGCAGAGTGCCTGGCTTCCCTGCCCTTCATTATCTCCTAGTGGTTGCTCAGATTCATGTCCACTGAGTCAGTGATGCTATCTAATCATCTCACCCTCTCCTTGGCAGCCTCCTTCTCCTTTTGCTTTCAATCTTTTCCACATCAGAATCTTTTCCAGGGAGTCGCCTCTTTGCAACAGGAGCCCAAAGTATTGGAGCTTCAGCTTTAGTCCTTCCAATGAATATTCAGGGTTGATGTTCTTTACGATTGACTGGTTTAACCTGCTTGCTATCCAAGGGACTCTTGAGAGTCTTCTCCAGCACAATTGGAAAGCAATCAATTCTTCGGAGCGAATTATAATCCCTGGAAGGAATCTAACCTCTCCGGGTCTCATTTTCTTCATCTCGAAAATGGGTATCAGCAGAGCGGCCCTGTCTCCCAGGGTGCGGTGGAGAGTCAAGGCAAGCATCTATGTGAAGAGTTTAGAACACAGTCTGGCCCCCAGGAAGCTTTCACATTCTCAGTGAGGCCAGCGGACCTTAGGCACTGGCAGCTGCGGACTCACAGGCCCACAGAGGCAACCAGCGCTGGAGCCGCACAGATAGAATCACCTGGGGAATCCTTCCAACCGCCCCATCCCAGGCCACGGTCCCCTGCCCGATTAAATCCGTCTCTGGGGAGCGGTCTGGGCATCGGTATTTTTCTGCAAGTCTCCAGGAGTTTCCAACGCGCAGCTGAGTCTGGCAACCACGCTCATCTAGAACTTCGGGTGCCTGAGGCCTGAGTGGGCAGAGGTGACCTTGAAAAGAAACACACAGGCAACCATTTTGCGGCTGGAGGTGAAGCCAGACGGGGTGGGGGGCGGGAGGCTGGGGGGCCTCGGGGCCCAGCCCGGGGGCGGCTGCGCCGCTGGCTCGGGGGTCGCGGGGCCCGGCGGCCTGGGCGCCCGCAGCCCCGGCGGGGAGGGGCCTCGGGGCCCAGCTCGGAGCGCGGCTCGGGCGCCAGGGGGAGCTCGCGAGCGCGCCGCGCCCCGTCCCCGCGGCTGGTTCAGACTGGTTCGGGCAGGGTGCGGCCCGGCGGGCTGCATTCCAGGCCGCGGGCGCGCCGCCGGCGCCCGGGTTGGCCCGAGCGCCTCGGGGGCCCGGGGAGGCTGGTGGGTAATTGTCTTCTTTGTTTCAAATCACTCCTTTGGCCCCCCACGGGGGCTGCTGAGCCCGCCGACACTCCCTGGCTGTCCTGGGTGTCCTGCGCGCATCACAGGCAACCGCAGAGCTTTCCAGAGGGCCTCCGCCCAGCGCCCCTTCTCCCCAGACTCCGACCGTGAAAGCTGGGGTGGGGCTCCGGGCAGCTGCGTTTTAAGCAAAATGTTTCTAAGACATCATTACATTGGGGGTGGGGGCGGGAAGACGAAGCAAAAATGACTGTTGGCAAGCCAGCTTGGCCCAGGGTAGGAATCCCATTGACGCTTGTGCAGAGCGAAGGTCTCTTCCCTCGACACCCCATCTCCAGGAAAAGGGGGTCGGGGTAAGCAGCATTTTTAGCTAACACCCTAGGGTTTTGTTTTTTCTATTCCACCCCCCCCCCCAATGAGTCATATTGGGCATCTTTAAAGTTTAAATACTGTAACAAGCATCAGCGGAAGAAATAGAACAGTAGGAATACATAATTGAAACCCCTCTCGTACCCTCCCGTTTCCTCTCCGCCACCCCAAAGTAACCAGTTTCCTGAACGTGGCGCCGCACCCCCGTGCACAGCTTTACACTTTGACTCCATATGTCTGTATCCATAAACAATATATAGTGCGGTGTCGCGTGTTTTAAAAGCTTTATGTTAATGGCAGCGTGCCCTACAGAGCCTTCTGTGACTTGCTCCCCCCCCCCTTCTCTTTTTCTTAACATTATGTTTTTGAGATTCCTCCATCAGGGGACGTTTGCTGCACTTAGGCCTGTTTGGCTAATCTGAAGCCGGTTCCGTGTGCAGGGGTGAGGGCTGGCTGTCTTGTGTGATGCAGAAGAGCTCTGGGCATCAGACGCTTCTGGACGGCAATGAATGTCCCAAGTGCAGGTTCAGTGAGTTTCTATTAAATCCTCTTCCTTAGCACCTGAGGCCCAAGTCTTGGCCAAGAATTTTCCAGAATATTCCTCTGGCCCGAAAGCCTGGCTTTCCGTGTAAAGCAATTAGCAGTGGACAGCTGTGGAAGAGGGAAGATGGATTACCCAAAAGACACAACAAGCCTACGGTCTCGCCCCCCCTACCTAAGCTTGTCGGATAAAATACAAATTCAGAGTTAACAGGATGAGGATAAGGGGAGTCCTGCATACTTATTTTAGCCCTAAGCTGAGCCCGATTTTTAAAAAAACAATCTAACACTTTAAAAGAAAAACAATCCTAAGAAAGATTAGACTGCTAGACCTCTGGATACCTCCTTACATTTTTAAAAACTTGACTCACTAGCAGGTCCATCTAGTCAAAGCTATGGTTTTTCCAGTTATCATGTATGGATGTGAGAGTTGGACCATAAAGAAGGCTGAGCGCTGAAGACTAGATGCTTCTGAACTGTGGTGCTGGAGAAGACTCTTGAGAGTCCCTTGGACAGCAAGGAGATCCAACCACTCAATCCTAAAGGAAATCAACCCTGAATATTCACTGGAAGGACTGAAGCTGAAGCTGAAGCTCCAATACTTTGGCCACCTGATGCAAAGAGCTGGAAAAGACCCTGATGCTGGGAAAGATTGAAGGCGAGAGGAGAAGGGGGCGACAGCAGATGAGATGGTTAGATGGCATCACCGAATCAATGAACATGAGTTTTGAGCAAGCTCCAGTAGTTGGTGATGGACAGGGAGGCCTGGCGTGCTGCAGTCCATGGGGTTCCAAAGAGTCGGACGCGACTGAGCGACTGAACAATTAAGGAGTCTAGACTAGCCTCTTAGGGGGTGGAGGTCAAATTTAGTGTGCTTAAGGATTCCATGTAAAGTTTATTTTAAAATCTGCCCCGGGGAGGAAGAGGATCGCTACACCCAGCTTCGCTAACTTTTAGGACTGTCAGCCAGGCGCAAACAAGCTGCTGTGCTAGGAGAGGCTTGGTGGGCGGGGTGACGGGGGAGGAGGGGTGGTCTTTAAATGAAAGGCTCCTCTAAGATAGCTGTTCTCTTTCCTGAATGCACGCTGGAACCACCCGGGGAGCTTTACAAACTACTGATGCCCAAGCTCCACCTCCAGAGATTCTGGCTGAATAGGCCTGGGGTGAGGTCTGACTTCCGGGCTTTTAGAAACTTCCCCGTTCATTCAGTCGCTCAGTCGAGTCTGACGCTCTGCGACCCAGTGGGCACGCCAGGCTTCCCTGTCCTTCACCAACTCCCGGAGCTTGCTCACACTCAGCCTCTAAGGAATCGGTGATGCCCTCCAGCTGTCTCATCCTCTGTCCCCTTCTCCTTCAACAAACTCCCCGGGCCACAAGTGCTATGGGAGCTGGGACCCGCTGCCCCACCGGATTTCAGTGCAGCGGGGTAGTCTGTACCCACGGTTCTCAAACTCAGCGGTGTGTTAGAATCACCTGGCGAGCATCAAACCATGCAGATGCCCAGGTTCCAACCCTAGAGACTGTGTGTGGCCTGGACGTGGGGCGTTTTAAAGGAGCCCCCGGTGATGGCCGTCTGGAAGCGAGTTTGAGACGCTGGTTTGCCAGGTGGTGCGGGGGCCGGGCGCAGGGAGCGCGGCGCGCCACTGGGCGGCGCTGCCCACTCGGCCCGGCGCTCCGCTCGGCGCGCAGCGGCCCCGCCTCCGCCAGGCGGGCCGCGGGGCGTGCAGCGGGCCGCGGGCGGGGCTCCCAGGCCGGGACGCGGCGTCGGGCTCCCGGGCAGCCTCCGCCGGCTGGACCGTGCCGCGCTCGTGATGCTGCTCGTGGACGCCGATGGGCCGGAGCCCGTGCGCGGCGGGGCGCGCGAGCTCGCGGTCTTCCTGACCCCCGAGCCCGGGGCCGAGGTAGGGGACGCGGCTGGAAGTGGCGGAAGCGGGTCTCGGGGTTGGGGGTGTCCAGGGCCGCGCACCCCAGCGGGGGAGTGGACGAATAGGGGTGGGGGGACGCCTGAGCGCTGAGCCCGGACCCTCGGCTTCCCTGCAGCTTTCTCCCGTACCTGGCGCTGGGGCTCCGGGGACGCACGGGGGGCCCCGGGGTCCCTCCTCGGCGGCTCGGTGGCTGCCCAGGGTCACCCAGAGATGCGCGTCAGGTCGCTCCTGCCCCGTCCTCCAGCCGACACGGCTCTCAGGGGCCCAGACTCGCCTCCCATCCTTACCTGAGCACCCCCTCTCCCCGAACCCCCCGCCTCCGCCACCGGCATCCGCCGGGATGCCAGAGGGAGGCGCGCTCAGAGCTGATGCCCTTTGCAAACCCGGGCCCTCGGGGCGGCGAGCCTGGTCCCGCCTCTGCCCGCGCGCTTGGCCTGCTCGGCTCTGAGCTGACGCCAGATTCCCGCAGGAGGCGGGCAGGCTGCGTCTATGAGGATGCACCCGGCTTCGGTCCGCTTCTGTTGCTAGGAGGAAAAATACCTCATCTCCGGCTGTTCTTGCTGTTTTAAAAGCACAGAATAAAAAGTAGGTCTAACGCTGGATTCTTTATCTTCCAGCTGAAGCCAGGATGTTGACAGTGCCATGAAAAAGTTATTTACCCAAGTTCCCCCGGACTTATTTAGGGCCAGAAAGTCAACCCATTCTCTTTTAAAATCTCAGAAGTGGTACGCAAGTATTTAAAATAAAGAGGAAGCACCTTCTGTCTTTCTCACCCCAGTTCTGGTTCCCAGAGATAACCATCTTCCACAGTTTGGTGTACATCATGCTAAGCATATTAAAAATGCATTTACAAATGTAAGTAGGCATGTGTACTAATAATTATAATTAGTAAAAACTATGTGTCCGACTCTTTGCGACCCCATGGGCTGTAGCCTGCCAGACTCCTCCATCCATGGAATTTTCCACGCAAGAGTACTGGAGTGGGTTGCCATTTCCTTCTCCATCAATGAGATTTTTGCATTCTCTTCTTTGGACTAAGTTTTCAAAACCAGGCTTGGGATATTAAGCTTACAACACACCCAGGTGTGGACCAGCCACATTTAATAGTCGTAAGGGCTTCCCTGGGGGCTCAGCTGGTAAAGAACCCACCCGCAGTGCGGGAGACCTAGGCTCGATCCCTGGGTTGGGAAGATCCCCTGGAGAAGGGAAAGGCTACCCACTGCAGTACTCTGGCCTGGAGAATTCCATGGACTGTATAGCCCACGGTGTCGCAAAGAGTCGGACACAACTGAGCGTCTTTCACTTTCAGTAGTCGTAAGAGGCTGGCGGCTCCCGTGTTGGAGAGTGTGGGTCTTCATCATTCTTCACCTTCCTAGTGTCCTGCCGTTACATAATGTTGTTGTTCAGTTGGCAAGTCGCGTCCAGCTCTCTGTGACCCCGTGGACTGCAGCACGCCAGGCCTCCCTGTCCCTCACCATCTCCAGAGTTTCCTCAGACCCGTGTCCACTGAGTCAGTGATGCCATCCAACCAACTCTGTCGCTCTGTTTTCTGTCTGACTGTAGTCTCTCCCAGCATCAGGGTCTTTTCCAGTGAGTCAACTGTTTGCATCAGGTGGCCATAGTATTGGAGCTTCAGCATCAGTCCTTCCAATTAGTATTCAGGGTTGATTTCCTTTAGGATTGACTGGTTTGTTCTCCTTGCTGTCCAACAGGCTCTCAAGGGTCTTCTCCAGCACTACAGTTCAAAAACATCGATTCTTTGGCACTCAGCCTTCTTTATGGTCCAACTCTCACATCCATACATGACCATTACATAATAGTCCCTCCTATTTTCTGAGCATATACTATGTGCCAGCGGCATGCTGAACTCTGTTCGTGGACTGTGTCATCGCGTCCTGGCAGTGACCCAGGAGCTAGGATGTTGCTATGTCAACCTCATAACTGTGAAACCTGAGGCCCTCACCAAATAAGCAACATCCTGCGGATATCTGGTAATTTCTGAATCACGCCCCCAGGCATGGGCATTGAGGCTGTGTACCTGCTTAAGGGTTTAAGTTACCTGCTTAAGGGTTTAAGTAACCTGAGTGTCTGTCTTGTTCTTTCTCCACCTTACTCTCAGCAGCAAGGTGTCATTGTGCCCAGGGGCTCAGCCTCATTTTGTCTGATTAGGGACAGCCTCCAGGAGAAGCTGCATGCATTCACTTCATTTGCTCACTCGGGGCTCTCTCTAACTCAGACATGAGCTGGCTCGTGCTCATTTGTAAGGGCTGTAATGAAGAGCCGAACTCCCCGTAGCTCCACGCGGCAATAAAGCTCTTCGAGCTCTTGCTGAAGTTTATTTACCAAAAGAAGCAAAAACTGCCCGGGCGGAGTCACTTGCAGCGTCTACTTAAAGCTTAATTCATTAGCAGTTCCCTTGTGCTGCAGCTGTTTGTAGAGATGGGCAAATGAGCTGGGGAAGGGAAGCCTGGTTTGGGCAGGCCTGGGTGCCTGGAGCCTCCCGTAGCAGCCCATGTCCTCGGGCCACTTTGGGTTTTTAAATGGAGCGGTCGGAATCTCAGACTCTAGTCCTGGGGGTGCCCTGGAGTTCTTAGGGAGGTGGGTCCTTCAACACCTCAAACCCCTGCTGTGTGCTGGGAGTGAACCACACAAGGGCCCCCCTTTCTTGGCCCTACTCTCAGACAGTAAACGTGTAACACACCAAACCTCTGCGTTGTGACGAATGCCATGGAGAATGCAGCATGGGTGATGTGGTAGAGAGTGTCTGGGAGAGTTGGGTGGGAAAGGCCTCTCCAACTCCCTGAGGAATGTGCAGGGAGAGGGGAGCACAGAGATCCAGGAGGCTGAGTAGCAGAGGAACCCCCACTTTGTCTGGGAGTGGTCAGGGAGGGCTTCCCTGAGGCGACATCAGTTTAGGCTGAGCTCTGAAGCATGAACAGGAGTTGACTAGCCTGAAAAGGAGGAGAAAAATGTCCCAGGCAGAGGAAACAGAACTTGCAAAGGCCCCGGGGTGGAATGAAGCAGGGTAATCATGAGGGGAGAAGAGCAGCCGGTAGAAGTGTGTGTGGGGGGCGGGGAGCGGGCGGGCAGGCAGGCAGTGGGGCAGGGTGGGGCCAGTGAGAGGACCAGAAAGAGGACTTTGCACTGCCTCCCTGGACGGAGGAGCCACTGAAGGGCTGCGTGTTGACCAGTCGACCGGGAAGCATTTCACTCTTTCTAGGGCCTTTGGGTTTTTCTGTCCGACCAGCTTTTTTGTGCTTTACTTTCTCTCTCTTTC
This sequence comes from Oreotragus oreotragus, assembly GCA_006410675.1. NCBI lineage: Eukaryota > Metazoa > Chordata > Mammalia > Artiodactyla > Bovidae > Oreotragus > Oreotragus oreotragus. The sequence goes on from SJYX01020436.1 coordinate 86,270, forward strand.
TGATTTGAACTTCCTCTGTTGGGGGAACTTTCAGGCAGGGTCTCCAGAAGCTACTTCAAGATGGCAGGGAGAGAAAGAGATGTTTGGCTCTTGGGGGCTCTCCTGGATGGCTGAGTCCTGATAGCCACCCGGGGGGAATTCCTGACAAGACTTCAGAGTTCCATTTGGTTCCTGTGCTGGGATGCAGGACAGGTTTGGCCCACAGATGGGGTTCACGGTCTGCCTGGAAGGAAGGAAAGGACTTCACTTGCTCACACGTGCTCGGCCTGAGTGGGCAGAGATGAGAGGGGAGCGTTAACCCGTGGATGAGGTCCCGGGCTGCAAACTGGTGGCCCAGGGGCTGAATCCATAACTCTGATACAACTGGTTCACTTCACAGATGGGTTCTTTTTTGTTGCTGTTTAACCCTTTTTTCACAAAGGGGTTCTTAAATGGAGAATTTTAATGAAAAAAAAATCTGAGTTTCTTGTTTGTTTAAAATAACAGACACAAAAAATAAAAGAAAAAAATAAAGTAACGGACAGTCTGGAAATCCTCGGTCCCTGTTTTCTAGTCATGGGCCCCTGTTTGCCACAGTCCCCACCCCTCCTTATTGTCCCCCTCTACTGAAGCTGGTATCAGTTACTGCTTACCTTTGTGCTTGAACCTGTGACGTTTCTATAGTCATGATAAGAGGAGAAGAAACTGTTTCTCCAAACCAGGAGTCTGGACTGAAATAGGAAGACATGAGTAGCCCCAAATGCCCTTGGGTCTCAAGACAAAATGTAGAAGAGACCGTTTCTTTGTGGAACAGAGTGTTTATTGTGTCCAACCTGTAGACCCCACGTGCCTCTGGGAACCCTGGCATGTGCCTTCTTCTTGTGACCTACTAGTCCCCTTTCTGCTTTCAAACTTTGGGTGTTCAGATTAGAACTCTGTGGGTGGGTTCCAGGGCACAGGTGTTTCGAGAGATAGTTCTGGGTTAGTTTATTCCTCTGATCCTTATGGTGGACTTGCTGCGTGCCAGACAGCGTGCCGGGCGCAGGGGAGAGGCCAGCGAGATAGATGTAGTGCCTGCCCTCAAGCACAGGAGATGAGCTGGCTAGGAACGATCCTACAGAGGAGCGAACGGTGGTATATGCCCCAGAGGAGACACCTGGGGCCTGTGATGGACACACGCAGGGAGGACTGGAAGGAACCACCAGGCAGAGATCTGGCATTGTGTGTGTGGCTAGAAGCAAGGAAAGATGATGACCCAGGAGGTGCCCGAGTGGCTGGACCTCAGTGATCGAGGAGAGAGTGGGCAGGGCCCAAAGGGAGGAGTCTGAAATTCGATTCTAGGGGGTCATGGATGGAAGCTTTGAGCAGAGCCAAGCTGGGTGTGAGCAGGAGAAAGACAGGGTCAGATCTGTGGACTTAGTGCAGTGCCAGAACAAGTTGGAGGGGCTGGCGCGACCACAGGGGAATCACGGATGTGGACATCCAGGTGGACGTGGGTCGAGCTGGCCAGGCTCCCTGAGTCAGAGCCTTCGGGGGTGTGAGAGTCAAGGCCAAAGTAGTAGGCGCCTGGAGAAGGGAAGTGTTCCTCAGAAGACAGTCCGTGTTTCCCTGGGCTGAGCTGCCCAGCAGCGGAAGGACCCATTCCCGACTCTGAACAGTCTCTTATCACAGGACATCTGGGCTTTGGGGGTGGGTCACCTTGGAACCATGGCTAAAAGCTCGCAGTCTGCTGATTCTCAGCACTAACCAAGAAGCTTGGAAACAGAGTCCCAAAGGTGGGCAGTAACGCTGGTGCCCACCCGTGCGGGCTGGTCACGTAGGGATGCCTCTGCACAGCAGACGGCTCACGGTTGCGGCAGGAGCCGCTCTGAATACACCCTTCTGGAGCCAGGGGAGAAAAGATGCTCAGAGGTGTGTGTGGTGTAACTAAAAACTTTAAGGGCAAAACCCACTTATTTCATGCACCTATAAATAAGAGATTAAGATAGATCCGTCTCTGGGGGTGGGGTGGAGTGTGGCCAAGATGTGAGCCCCGGGGTAGGGCATGGTCCCCAACCTTCACCTCACATTGGCCTCATCTGTGATCTCCACCAACGACGAGAACTGCTGCCTGCCTCCTACCCCTGATACCCTCATTTCATTGGAGTGGGCACCTCCTGGGCACTGGAATGCTGAAAGCTTTCCAGCAGTATTGAAAAGCCTGGGGTGACCAAGACTGATTTGTCTGTTGGAAAGTCCCCATGGCTGCTGACTGTTGGGGGCACCTGGGAGGCAGCCCAGGCCTGGGGATCTGGACTTGTAATCCGGAGATTTTGATGGTCAGCCTGGTGGGTAGCTCACAGCTCGCCCGTCTGCAAGCGGGACCTGCTGCAGGCCTGGAGTGCTGGCTCCCTGCCACTCGCAGAGGGCAGAAAACCCTTCGATCCTGCCTGCTGCGGCGTCTACAGCACTGGCTACTGACTCCTCGCATATCCATTGAAGCAGCATCCTTTGCAGATGTGTGCCCCCCCGACCCCACCAGCGCCCCTGCCCTGGTCAGGCTGCGTGGTGGGAGGTCAGCTCCAGAGCCACAGGGCCTGGGTTCTGATCTCAGCCCTACCCCGCCTCCGCCCGTCCTCCCGAGCTGTGGGGTTGGGTGAGGTGATGCGCGGGTGATGCTTGCCCCGGAGTCTGGCCCACAGTAAGTGATCTGTGGCATTAGCTGCCATTATCCATTTATTCATTTTGTAGGTGTTTCTGGAACCAGTATTGGGTGTGGACCCCGAACCATGTGCTGGGAAGGAAGAGTGCAAGGGAGGCGCACCCACCCCCAGGGCTCTGCGAACAGGTGGGAGAGGGGGTGGGACACGCCCTCTGATAATTCTAGTTCGTGTTTGCAGGAGGGCGACGTCAGCCTCCACTTGTGCCGAAGATGGCGAGTTCTCACTAGCACGGCCTCCTGGAAGCCTGGAAGTCCAGGGCTGCTGCTGAGTCGCTTCAGTCATGTCCAACTCTGGGCGACCCCATAGACGGCAGCCCACCAGGCTCCCCCGTCCCTGGAATTCTCCAGGCAAGAACACTGGAGTGGGCTGCCATTTCCTTCTCCAGTGCATGAAAGTGAAAGTGAAAAGTGAAAGTGAAGTTGCTCAGTCGTGTCTGACCCTCAGTGACCCCATGGACTACAGCCCACTGGGCTCCTCCGCCCATGGTCTAACTTTCTCTGTCTGTGTACATGAGGCCACCCGTAGATCCAAATTTTTGGTTTGCAAAGCATAGCTGCTCCTTGCATGGTCCACATGAGCCCCCGGTTCTCTTAAACTGTTTCGGGATCTGAATTGATTCCTTGGGGCAAATGTGGTGGCCTGTGGGTTCCTCTAAGTGGATTGGAGTTGATTTGATTTTTAAATAATTGTATTTACTTTTTTTTTTTTGGCTGTGCTGGGTCTTCGTTGACCCACAGGCTTTTCTTTGCTTGTGGTGAGCAGGGTCTCCTCTTGGGCTGTGGTGTGTGGGCTTCTCGTTGCGGGGGCCTCTCTGTTGCAGATCACGGATTCTGGGGTGCGTGGGCTTCAGCGTTTGCGGCTCCCGGACTCCCGAGCACAGGCTCAGCAGTTGTGACACACGGGCTTCCCTGCTGCTCTGCATGTGGGATCTTCCTGAGGCTTCCCTGGCGGCTCAGCTGGTAAAGAATCCGCCTGCCATGTGGGAGACCTGGGTTCGATCCTTGGGTTGGGAAGATCCCCTGCAGAAGGGAAAGGCTCCCACCCCAGTATTCTGGCCTGGAGAATCCCATGGACTGTATGGTCCATAGAGTCACAAAGAGTCGGACACGACTGAGCAACTTTCATTTCACTCCTGCGTTGGCAGGTGAATTCTTTACCACTGAGCCATTAGGGAAGCCTGGAGTTGATTCTCTTTAAATATGTTTTATTTTAAAAATGTGTGCACACGGTACAGAATCCAAAGGTCCCTGTGACCACGGAGCGATGCGTGAGGCCTCGCCCATGGCCCGCCCCATCGGCATCTTGCTGGCTTCCCTCGCTGTGCCTTAGTTCTACATGTGAGTGCACAGCAGCGCGCCAATAGCTTCTAGCCACCAAACAATCTCATTGTCGGTCTGAATGGTAATTTAGGTAACCGTTCCTCTCCTTTTGCTGTCACAGTCTATTACAATGAGTATCTCTGTACTTACATCATTCTGCGTTTGTGCAAATATGTCTGGAGGATAAATACCTCGCGGGGGATTTACAAGGCCCAAGGATACATGCTTTTAAAATTTAAAGGGGAACGTCCTTGGTGGTCCAGCGTTGGAGAGTCTGCCTTCTGACGCAGGGTACTTGGGTTGGATCCCTGGCTAGGGAGCTAAGAGCCTACATGCTGCGGAGCAGCTGAGCCTGTGTGCCACAGCTAGGACCCAGTGCAGCCAAAGATCAATAAGTTAATATTAAAAAAACTTTTATTTTTTAGTTGCTGTTGCCAAATTTACCTTTTTGTCAGGGTCAGGGCAAGAATAGTCAGCCCTTCTGGACATTTAGACCTCAAAGTCAAGGGTCCCTCGGGGATGGGAATGCTTACTTGGGCTGCTTTGCGGGCCTGGAGGAAGGAGTTCCCGCATCTCCTCTTTGGGAAGTGGATTATTATCTGATGGGCCAGCCCCTCTGGGTTTGAGATTCCAGCACAAGGAAGGAGAGTTCCTTCCTTTGCTCTTTCCAGGCCTTCATTCGTGGCTGGACCCAGGTCCCAGGATCTTTCTTTTCTGACATCAATCCAGCCCTTTCATCCTGTGCACAGAGACGAGACTGCTTCTGCTAAAGACCTTTGCTTTCACTGCTGTCTGAAGGGGCCACCACAAGTGCCTTTGGAGAAGAGGAGGCGTTCCTAGTTTGCCCGCCCTGGGTGTGGGCAGGCCTCACAGTCCTGGGGCCGGGCTCATTTTCCCTCCCATCATGCAGTCATGGACCAAGCCCCGGCCTGGCTGGGGGACAGAGGACAAGGTCAGCCGAAGCACCAAGTGTCCAGCAAGAGCTGAACCCGCCCCCACCCCCCAGACTTGGTCTGGCTGCACGTGGGTGTCCTCTGGTTGGCCGGGTGATCTGATTTGTAAAATGCTAAGTAGAAGCCAACCCTAAAAAAAGTGGAGTTTTCACATAAAAATCCTAACAGTTGGCTTTTCTAAAAATGTGACAAAAGGTATAGCTGTTCAGTGGCCTTGTCCTGGGCTGCACGGACCTTGTGTTTTCTAGAAGGATTCTCCAGAGAGTGTGTGTGTAAGCAGTGTTATTGTGATATAATTCACATAATGTGCAGTCCACCCATTTAAAGTGTACAGTTTCATTCAGTTCAGTTCAGTCGCTCAGTTGTGTCTGACTCTTTGCGACCCCGTGGACCACAGCATGCCAGGCCTCCCTGTCCATCACCAACTCTTGGAGCTTGCTCAAACTCCCGTTCGTCAAGTCAGTGATGCCGTCTAACCATCTCATCCTCTGTCATCCCCTTCTCCTCCCGCCCTCAATCTTTCCCAGCATCAGGATATTTTCTAATGAGTCAGTTCTTCATATCAGGTGGCCAAAGTATTGGACCTTCAGCATCAATCCTACCAATGAACACCGAGGACTGATCTCCTTCAGAATGGACTGGTTTGATCTCCCTGCTGTCCAAGGGATTCTCAAGAGTTCTCCAACACCAAAGTTCAAAAGCATCAATTCTTCAGTGCTCAGCTTTCTTGATGGTCCAACTCTCACATCCATACACATGACTACTGGAAAAAACATAGCTTTGACTAGATGGACTTTTGTTGCCAAAGGAATGTCTCTGATTTTTAATATGCTGTCTAGGTTTGTCATAGTTTTTCTTCCAAGGAGCAAGCATCTTAATTTCATGGCTGCAGTCACCATCCTCAGTGATTTCCGAGGCCAAAAAAATAATCTGTCACTGTTTCCATTGTTTCCCCATCTATTTGCCATGGTGATGGGACCAGATGCCATGATCTTAGTTTTTTGAATGTTGAGTTTTAAGCTAGCTTTTTCACTCTCCTCTTTCACTTTCATCAAGAGGCTCTTTAGTTCCTCTTCGTTTTCTGCCATAAGGGTGGTATCCTCTTCATATCTGAGATTATTGATATTTCTCCTGGCAATCTTGATTCCAGCTTGTGCTTCATCCAGCCCGGCAGTTCACATGATGTACTCTGAATATAAGTTAAATGAGCAGGGTGACAATATACAGCCTTGACGTACTCCTTTTCCAATTTTGAACCAGTCTGTTCCATGACCAGTTCTAACTGTTGCTTCTCGACCTGCGTACAGATTTCTTAGGAGGCAGGTAAGGTGGTCTAATATTCCCATCTCTTTAAGAATTTTCCACAGTTTGTTGTGATCCACACGGTTAAAGGCTTTAATAATTTCACTGCTTTTGGTTTATTCATAGGGTTGCACAACCATCAACCACAATCAATCTTAAAACACTTTTGTTATCCCCAGAAGAAACCCTGGCCCTCTTCACTCTCACACCACCAGGAAGCCCCTAACTGACTTTCTGTTTCTAAAGATGTGCCTGTTCTGGACATTTCATAGATGTTTGTGTTTTAAAGACGGATAAGCCAGAGGGGTGAAGGCCACATTTAGCTTGCAGTGAGGCTTGCTTGCCCATCATTGTTGTTCAGCCGCTCAGTCGTGTCCTCTTTGCGACGCCCTGAACTGCAGCACACCAGGCTTCCCTGTCCTTCGCCATCTCCCGGAGCTTGACTGTCACAGCATTTTTTTTAGCTTGTTAGGTTAGTTGTCAACATTTGCAAATTGGGAGAGTGTGTATAAAGACCTCTATCACCGTTCATCTTGAATAAAACCAGTTTTGATACGTTCCCACCTGGACCGATCCGCTCAAGCCGAGCGGCAGCTGTCCTCTTTAGATGGGGTCAGGGGCCTTCTGTTTGCCACAGTCTCCACCCCTCCCTTTTGTCTTCCTGCCTGAGTGTCAGCTGCCATTTATTATCCTGCTGATGCTGCTGTTTCTTAGAGAAAAGTAAAAAGTCTCTGTCAAAAGTGGGAAACTGAAACAAGCGATGTGAGGAAAATACCGTCGTAAGCTTGGCTTCCTTCCCTAGTATCCATTTCCTGCCCGGCTTCCGTCTCCTTCTGAGTTTGGAGACCCTAGTGGGTCTCAGTTCTGCCCTGTGTGGGTGGAGCATCTTGCCCAGAGTAACCAAGAGAAAGAACTTACCAGACCCTCTTCAGCTTCCAGCTCAAGACAAAGTCTGAGGAGTTCCCCCCCAACACACACCCTTTCACATGGAGAAACAGGCACAGGCACGGTCAGAGGCATAGTTAGGACCTCGCAGCAGGAGTGGGAGAGCGGGACTCAGGCACCGCTCATCGAGGCTGCGGTCCTCAGGCCGTCCCTCTCCCAAGAGAGCACTTTTCCTCCTTCCTCTGGCCTTTTTCTTTTCGCCTCCCTCCCCTCTTTCTTGCAACAAATACTCATCGAGCATTGTATTGGTTACCGGTTGCCAGGTAACAAACCATTCCCAACTTCAGTGGATAAAAACGACCCCCAGTTTAGAGTGCATGATTGTGCAGGTTGGCGGGCTCCTCTGAGCCATTCTCTCCTGTGGCATTGGGTGGGCTGCCCCTCGGGGCTGCAGACAGCTGGGGGTCCACGGCAGCCCAAGGTCCAACATGGCCTCACTCGTGTCAGGCGGTTGGTGCTGGCAGCTGGGGTGCCTCGGTTCTCCCCCACGGCCTCTCAGTCTCCCGGACTGCTCTCGCCCTGTGGCCTCTCAGAAGACCAGAACTGCCTGCTGTTGTCTTCCAAGAAGGTGAGCCAGAAGCTGGCGGGTCTCTAGTCTTGGAAGTCAAACGTGGAGCAGCGCGTTGCTTCCACATTTTATTGGTCAAAGTAAGTCCCAAGCTAGTTCAGGGGTGGAAAGGAATGACGCTGCCTCCCCATGGGCAGAGGGGCAAGGTCATATTGCGAAAAGACACGGAGAGAGTTGGAAGGCTATCTTAGGAAACACAAGTACCTACTATGTGCCAGGCATTATTTTAGGCCCTAGGGGCACCAAGGTAAATGAAACGAAAACCCCTGTTCACCAGGAGTTTTCATTCTGTTGAGGGAAGATGACAACACATAAGTAAAATACGTAGGAAGTTAAATGGTGATTCAGGCTAAAGAGAGAGAAACTGGTGGAGGATGGGGCATGGCAGGAAAGCCACAAGACCAGGGAAGGCCTCACAAAGGAGAATCCTTTGGGCAAAGGCTGGAAGGAAGTGTGAGATGAGCTCTGCCAGTGACAGGAACAGCAAGTGCAAAGGCCCTGGGGTGAGGACCATGGTTGGTGGGGAGTGAGCAGTCAGTGATGAGGTCAGAGAGAGGTGGAGGGGTGGGATGGCGTGGGGCTGGGGAGGCCTCCGGTAGGTGTTTGCTGACTGAGGTGGAAGATACAGTCGAAGTTAAGATATAATCCATGCAATATAAAATTTACCATTTTAGAGTATACAATTCAACGCTTTTTAGTGTATTCACTATGGTCTGTCTCTTATACACATCTCCAGGACAAGGCCACTGAACAGCTATACCTTTTGTCACANGTTGCTTCCACATTTTATTGGTCAAAGTAAGTCCCAAGCTAGTTCAGGGGTGGAAAGGAATGACGCTGCCTCCCCATGGGCAGAGGGGCAAGGTCATATTGCGAAAAGACACGGAGAGAGTTGGAAGGCTATCTTAGGAAACACAAGTACCTACTATGTGCCAGGCATTATTTTAGGCCCTAGGGGCACCAAGGTAAATGAAACGAAAACCCCTGTTCACCAGGAGTTTTCATTCTGTTGAGGGAAGATGACAACACATAAGTAAAATACGTAGGAAGTTAAATGGTGATTCAGGCTAAAGAGAGAGAAACTGGTGGAGGATGGGGCATGGCAGGAAAGCCACAAGACCAGGGAAGGCCTCACAAAGGAGAATCCTTTGGGCAAAGGCTGGAAGGAAGTGTGAGATGAGCTCTGCCAGTGACAGGAACAGCAAGTGCAAAGGCCCTGGGGTGAGGACCATGGTTGGTGGGGAGTGAGCAGTCAGTGATGAGGTCAGAGAGAGGTGGAGGGGTGGGATGGCGTGGGGCTGGGGAGGCCTCCGGTAGGTGTTTGCTGACTGAGGTGGAAGATACAGTCGAAGTTAAGATATAATCCATGCAATATAAAATTTACCATTTTAGAGTATACAATTCAACGCTTTTTAGTGTATTCACTATGGTTGTGCAGACATCACCACAACCTAATTCTAGAACATTTCCATCACTCAAAAAAGAAGTCTCATAACCACTAGCAATTATTCCCTGCTCCCCCCGACCCCCCCACCGATTCCATGGGGGAGACAACCACTAACACACTTTCTGTCTCTGTGGATTTGCCGCCTCTGGACGTTTCACATAAAAGGAATCGTGTAAGGATTATTTTCAAGGATTATCGGCATTGTAGCGTGTATTAGTGCTTCATTCTTTTTTATGGCTGAGGAGTATTCCACCCTGTGCTCCTGTCACATTTTGTTTGCCCATCCATCAGTTTATGAACATCAAGTTATTTCTACTTGTGGGCTATTAGGAATAATGTGAAAGTTTTTTTTTTTTTTTTAAGAACTACTCTGTTTTCAGTTCTTTTGGGTACATTGCTGAGTCATAGGGTAACTCTATGTTTAACCTTTAGAGGTTGGTCTCCAAACCAGGCTTGTTTCCAAAACAGCTGCCCAATTTCACAGTCCCACCAGCAGTTGATGGGGGTTGCTTCTTATCCTCACCAACGTTTGTCACTTGCCGTTTTTGTGATCGTGGCCAGCCTAGTGGCTGAGGATGGGAGAGGGGAAGATTCTGAGCTGAAGAGGGCTTTGGTTTTGGCAGAATCTCTGAGGAACAGATTGAAGGGGAGCAAAAGAGGAAGGAGGGACTAGTGAGTAACAGACTACTGCAATGGTCCCAGCAAGGGAGAGTGGTGCCTTGCAGCCGGGTGGTGGGATCTGGGCTGTACTGTGAAGGCAGAACTGAGAGCGTTTGCATAGAGGATGGATAGGGTGGGGGGTGGGAAAGAAAGATGAGCCAAGGATCCTCCCAAGTATTTGGCCTGAGCACCTGGACAATGGAGTTTCCGCTTGTGGAGCCAGAGAAGAACAGATGGCGGAGGAACTTCTGTGTTTCCTGCTCCAGTCGCTGGTGGACAGGGCCAGCCCCTTTTCGGTTTTTGGAACACTTGGCCGGGAAGCCTGGCTTGGCACTTTGGGAGAGATCAGGGGGTGTGGCAGAAGGCAGTAAATGCCATAATTCACACATATTAAAAAATGCCCACCTGCCATCCCCACCAGTCAAGCCCTGAATGTTACTTCAAGAGGAACCACTTGCTTCCCTCCCCTCAGAGTGGGACAGTTTCTGCCTGGGGAGTTGTAAAGGATGGTGAAGGCATTCATATTGCTTATGGGCTGGGTTAAAAAGGCATGTGGGTTGCAGCCTGCAGGAATCATATTTCTGGGGCCACTTTCTGGGAGAAAGTTGTCCGGCGAATGATTTGTGGGCCACGGTGGGGTGGCTGATTCTCCCCTGTTGGTTGGGAATGTCTTAGGGCCTGTTCTTCGCTCAGCTGACCAGGCAGTCAGCAGATCATTTCTTCACTCCCCTCCTGCTGCTTTGTGACCGCCCTGGGTGCCAGGCGGAGGTCGGGGTGGGGAGGGGTGAGCATGACCGTAGTTGACAGGCAGCATAAGGCGGGCACACTTTCCCCAGAGAGCACGTTGGTCCTTATAAGATTCTGAAGTTAGAGAGGTCAGACGTTGGCTTCCATATGTATTAGCTGTGTGACCTTGAGCAGGTGACTTAAGCTCTCTGATCCTCTGTTTCTCAATTCATAGAAAGGGGGAAATTGTGGCACCGGCAGAAGAGAGTTTTTGTGAAAATCAAAGGAGATAATTCATGTGTAGTGATTTGCCACTTCTGTTATCTAGTGAGAAATCTAGTGAGAGAGATTTATTCATGCTTACTCTATGCCCACGGGAGAAGGCAATGGCACCCCACTCCAGTACTCTTGCTTGGAAAATCCCATGGATGGAGGAGCCTGGTAGGCTGCAGTCCATGGGGTCGCTAAGAGTCAGACACGACATTAGCGACTTCACTTTGACTTTTTCACTTTCATGCTTTTGAGAAGGAAATGGCAACCCACTCCAGTGTTCTTGCCTGGAGAATCCCAGGGACGGGGGAGCCTAGTGTGCTGCCGTCTATGGGGTCGCACAGAGTCGGACATGACTGAAGTGACTTAAAAAAAAAAAAACAAGAAAAAAACTGTATGCTCACACCCTGTTAAAGGACTTAGCCACAGTATGAGGTTAACCTAGCAACCCTGCCAAGTGGGTGTGGCCCTTCTTGTCCTGGGAGCCAACCCAGATGCCCAGCGGAAGCCACTGGGTTAAGGTCCCCTAGGTGGCAGAGGGAAGATGGGGTTGGAACTCAGGACTGACTTCCTTCCTGAACATGCTCGGAGAGGTCCAGAGCTCTTCCTGCGAGCAAAGAACTGCACGTGTGTCTTGGGAAGAGGCCACTCAGCCAGTGGTCCTTTGTGTCCCTCTGGGGTTCCGTCTTCCCAGGCATGTTTGGCCTGCGGGTATAGGTCATCTTTGGGGTTTCCCTGGTGGCTCAGACACTAAAGGATCTGCCTGCAACGCAGGAGACCTGGGTTTGATCCCTGGGTGGGGAAGATCCCCTGGAGAAGGGAATGGCACCCACTCCAGTATTCTTGCCTGGAGAATCCCACGGACAGAGGAGCCTGGCGGGCTACAGACGCGACTCCTCTAGACTGTGCTTCATCACGGATCTGTGCCCTCTCCCATCTCTTGTGCTTTCCTCTGGATCCGAAGGAACCACCAACCTCCCCCGCTCCCAGCTCAGTGGCCTCTGACTCCTCTCGGCTCCTTCTTTCTCCTTTAGTGCATTAAGGACTTTTTTAAAAACCATGCTTTTGTTTTTTGGGGTGGGGGGAGCTTCCGTGTGTCTCCAGTCCCCCTTCCACTGTGGTCCCCTTCCCCTGTCAAGCCTCCCCCAGTCAGGCACAGAAATAGTCCCAGCTGTGAGACGAAGGCTCCAGAGTTGAAAACTGCAGCTCTGTACTATTTATACTCCAGCCGGAAAGAGGCTTTTTTGTGCAGCCGTTTATTTGGTTGTGGTAGCGACAGCCGAGGCTGCAGGCGGCAGCTTCTGCTCTGTATAAACATTTCTCTGGGGACAAGTGGGCGCTGAGGGCAGCCTTCAGGTGAGGGGGCAATGCCAGGCCTGCCCAGAAACACCTGGGAACACCTCCCTGCAGCAGAGCAATTCGGCCTGGTAAGCCAGAGAAAGTACTTCATGTTCCAGCTGAACTTCTTTCCAAGATGCCTGGTTATTAGGGGGGGGAAAAAGACAAAAAAGCAGGTATTTTATTTGTCATGAAATAGTACATGTTTAAGGGGGAAAAGGGTTCAAACTACTCCTTTATGCAAGTGATTAAAGCAGACCCTTCATGTTCTGTTTTGCTTGGCCCATGAAGCATTAAAAAGGAAAAATAGTATTAAAAAAATATATGTGCCACTATTTAAAAATTGGGACATTTTCTATAAAGTCAAAATTTCTGGCTTCTCTTGAAAATGAGATATTCTGGCAACCCTGGGCTCATGTTTCCTGATTTCTTTGAGTTGCTCTCGAACTAGGCAAGTGCTTCTAGAGTCACTCCAAGCCCCAGGGCCTGCTTCATTCGTTTGCCTTGCTGCGTGGTGTTGGTAACTTTTGAGCTTTGGACCCTTCACGTGACATAAAATATTCAAAGCTCCCATGTCAGACCGTATTCTCCAGTTCCTTACTCCCCAGGGCTAAATAAGCACTGTTAATAGGGTCTCCAGATAAACTACAGGACCCCCCGTCAAATGCGGATTTCAGGTAAACAACAAACACTTCTTTAGTGTAAGTTGCTGTTTAGTCTCTGAGTTGGGTCCAGCTCTTTGTGAACCCATGGACTGTTGCCCACCAGGCTCCTCTGTCCATGGGGATTTCCCAGGCAAGAATCCTGGTGTGGGTAGCCATTTCCTTCTCAGGGGATCTTCCCAACCCAGGGATTGAACCTACGTCTCCTGCATTGTCAGGTGGTTTCTTGACCACTGAGCCACCAGGGAAGCCCAGTCTAAGTACGCTTCCTTGCGTGCGTGCTCAGTTGTGTCCGACTCTCTGCAACCCCATAGACTGTAGCCCACCAGGGTCCTCTGTCCATGGGATTTTCCAGGCAAGAGTGCTGGGGTGGGTGGCCATTTCCTACTCCAGGGGATCTTCCCGACCCAGGGATCAAGCCTGCATCTCTGGTGTCTCCTGCATTGGCTAATCCCTAACCATTTGCAGTTTGGTACATGTCATCCAGGCGGCTGTAGTGGTAAAGAACCTGCCTGCAATGCAGGTGACACAATGAGACTCAGGTTGGATCTCCGGGTCGTGAAGATCCCCTGGAGAAGGAAATGGCAACCCACTCCAGTATTCTTGCCTGAAGAATCCCACGGACAGAGGAGCCTGGCAGGCTATAGTCCATAGGGTCGCAAAGAGCCGGACACGACTGAATTGANAATGAGACTCAGGTTGGATCTCCGGGTCGTGAAGATCCCCTGGAGAAGGAAATGGCAACCCACTCCAGTATTCTTGCCTGAAGAATCCCACGGACAGAGGAGCCTGGCAGGCTATAGTCCATAGGGTCGCAAAGAGCCGGACACGACTGAATTGACTTAGCATGCACGCACATGTCATTCCAGTTGAAATGAGATGAAATGAAATTCCACTGTTGAAACATGTACATTTCTCGGTGTTCATACAAGGATAGTTTTATATTCTGCCTCTCTTGAAGTTCACTGTTTCTCTCCATGGGGTTTCTCAGTAGGCATTTTTCGGTGTTGATAAGAGCAGGCTTTGAGGCTGGGGACTCAAACCTACCTGAGAATGTGGGCCGTGACGCTTGTTAGCTGTGTGACCTTGAGCAGGTTCCCTTCTCTGAGCCTCGGTTTCCTTATCTGGACCATGGGTGGTGATAAGCGTCACTTTATTATCTCCTGTGAGTATTTATTGATCTCTTCTCTTTTGAGAACGCATAGAGTGGATGGTCCTCAGTGGCTTTAACCAGAGCAGTTAAACAGAGGCATCCACAGGCATCAAGACTGCCACCAGCATTTCCAGGTTTCAAATGAGGCTAGAGAGGTTTTGAAAAGGGAAAGTAGGTCTGGAGGGAACTGGGCAGATAATCCTAAGATTTAGTTTGCTTTAAAAAAAAGAAAAGAAAATGAAGGGCGTTTGTCTCCCTGGAAACCACTTGCTAATCTCCAGGATATTGTCTCTTTTCAGGCGAAGGAGGTGGAGGAGACCATCGAGGGGTTGCTCCTCAGGCTGGAAGAGTTTTGCAGCCTGGCTGGCATGGTGAGTGCCTGGCTGGCATGGTGAGGGCCTGCCTGGGAGGCGCGGGTCGAGGCCCAGGCCAGGCCTCGGGTCCCTCCCGGGCCCCCAGGGGAGCCACCTTGGTGGTGGCTTAGCGAGCAGGAGGCGTGGGCGGCGGCCGGCCGGGGGAAGCCGCCCCCCCCCCGTCTCCCCCCCTCCCCCCNGGTCCGCGGAGGAGGCGGGAGTGGGCCACCAGGTGGCGCGCGCGGCCCCGAGGCGGCCCCGAGGCGCGGCTGCTGCGCCCACGTTCAGCTTCCCTCGCCCGGTCACCAGGCAAACGTGGAGCCAGCCGGGGAGAGGCTGCAGCCTGGGCGGCGCGGGGCAGCCTCCCGGCCTCCCTGGCCCAACGGGCCGGGCACGGAGGGCCTTCCTGAGTCCTTTGCTGGCTCCACGGTTGCCTCCTCCCCAGAGCGTGGGGACGGACCCTCCCGGCTGCAGGGAAGACGGTGCCCTGGGCCAGGAAGACAAGGGCTCCAGGAGTGTTGCCAGGTCGACGTGGGGCCCTGAGGAGCACTGGCAGAATGTTCTGGAAGTTCCCAAGCTTATTAAAGGCACGCCAGCAGCCAGGGGTCGTGGCTTCTGCTGGAGGCCCAAAGGGTTGCGCTCCGTCCCGGGAGCAGGCCTGCGTCTGCCCGGAGCCGGGAAGCCCAGCGGGGCGCGGCCGTGTGGAAGGGCCGCGGCGCCTGGGGACGCGGTGGTGCGAGCCCGCGGTGCCGGCCTCCGTGGGGAGCGTGCTGCCCGTGTCCTCCCGTCTCCTGAGAGCAGCGCTCCGCGATGGGTGCAGCCCTGTCCCCGACGCTCAGCCCTGCGCCGGCCCCTGGGGACACGCAGTGGACAAGGCAGCCCCCGTTCCCACGAGGACCTGTGTGTGCTGCTCTGGGCCGAGTTTTTAGTTCAGGTGTGGGTCCGGGTGGGAACCAGGTAACGAGACCGACTTTGAACGGCCTGAACAGTCCTTTCTTCATCGGAGCATCGTTCGCCTTCTCCGACTGGTCCCGTGAAGAGCCTGGGAGTGCGGAGACCGCTCTGCCTCCCTCCCCCCACCCCCTGCCCCTCTGATCCCCTAGGTTACCCGGGAGACCGGGAGACCGACCTGTGTATCAGCGCTGGCCTGGAGGCGTGTCCCAGGTGCAAACGGGAGGCTTTGTAAAGGGAAAGAGGTTCTAGAAGGAACCAAGCACATAATCCCAAGACTCAGTTTGCTTTAAAATATATATATATATATATATATATATATATGAGGAGCAGAGGTGTTAAATTCTGCCTGGAAAATTGGGGAGGCTTTGCAGAGCAGGTGGTGATTAATTTGGGGTTTGAAAGAAGAACGAGAAGAATTCAGTTGCTGGGAGTGGGGGGTGGGGTGGCAGGCATCCAGGCAGAGGGGCTGGTCTGTGGGGGCGGTGTGCTGGGCCCAGCGGACTGGTGTGGGCCCCCGCAGCAGGGGGATTGCGAAGGTGGTAGGGACGGGTGATCCTGGGACATTTTTTATCTCAAATCCCAGCCCATCTTCCTCCTGTGACGAGAGACACACTCTCCACCCATGATGAGAACTCTGGACGAAAGCCCGCTTGGATAGGCAGAGAGGGGCCCAGGCCTTACTAGCCTTAAAAATGTCAAAGCTTCCCAAAGCCTGCGTTTGTCTTGCCAGGAGGCCCAAGGTTGCATGCAGCATGGAGAAGGTCCTTTATGAACTCAAGGTCTAGAGATGCATTGATGCAAAGGTTTTAAATACAGAGGTCACAGGATGACCGGTGGGCCCAATCCTGCCTGCAGACATGTTGGATGCTTCTGGGAAAAAAGAAAGGAGAACTAAGCAGCTGACATTTATAGAATGTCATGCAAAAAAAAAAAAAAAAAAATCTGGATTTCCAGCTTCTTTTGGAAAAGCAAAGATCTGTCTTCCACTCGCATCCCCCCACCCCTAGGGTGCTTTTTCTCACCCGGCCAGCATCAGCCCAGCCGGAGCTGGGTAGTGGCTGCCCCCTGTGGAGAGCACACGTGCTCTGCAGCTCGTCACCATCCCCATGGGAGCCTTCCTGATTCCCCTGCCACCTGCCAGCAGCATCCATCCTGTGTGTGTGTCTTTTGTGGTAGAGAAAATTTCTCTGTACTTCGGGTCCTACTGAAAGCAGGCGCATAGCAAACAGACCAAGAGAGTCCTGTGTTTTAAGAAATGAAATAGAGTGCGCTTCTTTGAAAGTGAAGACCGTTTCCATGTGGTTATATGCAAATAAGCATGTCTACATCATAACAGAACACACCTAGTATGATGCCTTTGTGGCCCTTGGAGGCTTTTTTTTTTTTTTTTGCAGTCCCTATGAGGAGGCTCTGCACTGATGACATTTAGGTTATAGAAATCCTCTCAGTCCCACCAGCTGATGGTTAGCTTATCCAGTGTGTCTGTGCTCAGGTATCGTGGACTCCATGGTACAGAAAGAGATGTGTCCAGCTAGTGGCCCTGGCTTGGGACCTCCTTCTTTCTTCTGATCCAAGCTATGGACGAGTGGGGACCTGTGGGAGGCGGGCGATGTCACAGCATGGAGCGCCGTCGCCTGCTTTGGCCTTTGTGAACACCGATCACGTTGGAGGTCCCAGAGGGGCCGGTCTCCCTGGTGCCAGTCCAGGGAGACACACTTCATTTCTGATGAAATCAGGCTACTGGAAATGAGAGTCCGGCTTCCAGTCTGTTGTATGAAGTCCTCCACCAGTCTGTCCCGGATCACTCTTGAGTAACCAGTGTTCACACTGTGTGCGCACGACCTATTCTGACCTGGGATATAATGCCTCTTGGCTTCACCCCAAGCTCTGACTCCTCCCAGTGTGAGGCCGTGGCCACGATATGTCACCTCTCTGTACCTTGATTTCCTCCTCTGTAAAATGGAGATGGTGGTTGCTTCTGAGTATCTGTGGCAGCATCAGACTGCCCCAAAACTTCGTGGTGTGAAACAACCACCAGTTTATCACGTGGGCTAGGACAGGGCGCAGAGGGTATGGTTGGTCTGAGCCAAGTGGCACTTGCTGGGGTGAGGCCGTCCAGGGTGGCTCCTCCCCTCACTTGTCTGATGTCTCGGCGGGAGGGCTGGGTGGCCGGGGACTAGTTGGCCTAGGTCTCTTCCGTACAGCCTCTCCTCGTGGCCACGTGGGCTTTCTCCTAGCATGGCAGTCTGGCCTCCCAGAGCCAGCATTCCAACAAACAGAACGTAGAAGTCTCTGAAGCCTTGGGTATGGCAATTGACACAGTGTGACTTCTGTCATATCTTATTGGTTAAAGGAGCCACATAGCCTACCCAGATCCAAAGGGAAAGGACATAGACCCCTCTTCTTCATGGAAGTAATGTGCAGAATGTGTGGCCATCTTTTATCTACTGCAGATGGTACCCATCTCCAAAGAGTTAGCATGAGGGATAGACGAGGCAGGGACATGCCCTTTACATCCACTGGAGTCACCAGAATGGAAAAGACAATGGCACATGTGGATGAGGGTGTGGGGAAGCTGAGACTCTCCTCCGCTGGCTGGTGGAGATGCTCAGCGGGACAGCCACATGGAGCACAGAGCTGTTTATTAAAGAGTCAGGCATATACCTGCCCTGCATCGCAGCAGTTCTGGTCCTAGATAGTAACCCAAGAAAAATGAAAGCAAGAGTTCGGAGACTTGCAGATAAATGTTCACGGCAGCCTTGTCTGTCGTGCTCTAAACTGGAAACAACCCTTGTGGCTGTCAGCAGTTGTTTAGTCGTTCGAGTCTTTAGTGACCCCATAGACTGTAGCCCGCGGTCACTCTGTCCATGGAATTTTCCAGCCTGGGATACTGGAGCGGGTTGCCATTTCCTTCTCCAGGGGATCTTCCTGACCCAGGGATGGAACCCACGTGTCTCGCATGGGCAGGCAGATTCTTTACCACTGAGCCAGCAGGGAAGCCCCGGTCGGCAGTAGAAACCAGTAAATAGGGAATTCCCTGGCAGTCCAAAGGTTAGGACCCCGTGCTCTCACTGCCAAGGGCTCGGGTTTAATCTTTGCTTGGGGAACTAGGACCCCACAAGCCTTGTGGCATTGATGAAAAATAAAAAGAACTGAGTAAACCTGTTGTTTATTCATGCACTGGGATGCACAGCCATGGAAGAGATGACCAGCCGTATGCAGCAACACGGGTGATTCTCACAGACATGCTGTTGAGAGAAAGAAGCCGGACACAGGAGTACTTCCTGTGTGGAGCTCTGTAATCTGAAGTTCCAAAACAGGCAGAACCAGTCCCTGTAATGGAAGTCAGATAGAGGTTAGCTTTGGAAGGGGGGTCATGACTGGGAGGAGGCTAGAGGGAGTCTTATAGAGCAAGGGGTGTTCTATGCATTGGTCTGGTTCCACAGATGTAAACACATGTACCAATTCATCAAGCTGTTGGCTAAGGCCTGGGCTCTTTATATCATTTGCACTCAATAATCGCTCAGCACAGTGCCTACTATGTCTTAAGTGACCCATGAATAGTAGCTACTGAGGTCATCGGCATCATCAATTTCAAAGCACCAGAGGGTCATGCCACCAGTGAGTTTATCCACAGAAACTAGATTTGTAAGGCTGCTCAGCTCAGTGCCCTCGGGGGCTTGGGCAGCTTGTCTGGGCCCTCTGAAACCCCAGTGGCCTTGGGCCCACCTTCTGGCAGGGAGCGGACTCTCCCCTCTCTCACGTCAGCGGAGAAAACTTCCTGTTGGCCTTGGCCCAGCAGTTGCATTTGGCATTGGCGTGTGTTCTTAGGTCAAGTGCATTTGGCTCTCCTTTCTGGGCCCTGCGTCGTCCAGGACAGCCGCGTTTGCTTTGTGATAACCCCCTGCATCCGCTGCCCAGACTTCTGGGCTCCAGAGACCAGCTCTGGGGAGTGGAGATGACAGGCTCCCAGGCCCGTAATCCTGGCTGGAGGTTCGTCCCAGCAGAGGCTCAGAAAGCACTGATTTTTCCCTGCCCTCTCTGTTCTTCTGAGCAGTAGGCCCAAGCATGAACTCACATGTCTGTGATGTGATGATGTGAACTGGGTTGGATGTAAGAAAAGAAATGTGTTCCTTTCCTCCCGCTCCCCTAGAAGATGAAACAGTGTAGGGTGTGGCTATGGATGCCATGCTGGGGAGACTTTAGGGAGTGGTGGGGACTGGTTAGCCCAAGGAGGCCATTGTCACCCGGCTCCAGCTGATTTTTGCCACATGGAACATGGGCTCAGTGTGGCTGGGGCCTCTGGTTTTTCACAAGAAGCTAGAAATCTGAGTTTCTGAGGGAATGCCTGCAACTTTAGACCTCGGCACCTAGCTTGGTTATACTTCTGGAGCTTTAAGTGCGACACAGGCTGGCTCTGCACTGGAACACATCTGCAGACGTCTGGTATTAGCGGGTGGCCTCAGACCCGAAGAATTCACCATCTCCCACTTTGCAGCTTTGTGGCCTTGCCCAGATGACGTGGTTTTTCTGCTTCATCACCTGTGCAACGTGGTTGAAGAGTGAACAGTTCCTGCTGTTCATCATTCACGTGATGAATGCTCCTGGGTGTTGCTGTCCCGGCCTCCCTGCTGTTTGCCTGTTGGTCCCCAGCTTCCTGGGCAGTCCAGGGGAGGCCTTGGGGTTGTTTCAGATGCCCTCCATTTCCTCCTCAAGGACCTGCAGGCTGCCTTCCGGACAGGAGTGGACAGCTCCCCGCTGCCCTCATTCTCAGCCAATGGAGAGGCCTCTGCAGAGAGAGGTCTTCCTGCTCCACCCACAGACCCTCGACCCTCCAGTTCCTGCAGATCCGGAGGAAGGCAGGGAGCGGTCCCTGAATCTCCTCTCTGCCACGTTCCCTTCACCCCCTGGGTTGGTAGGACCAATCCCTCCTGATGCTCACGTGTTTCCCCTCTTTAGAAATCAGCAGGAAAAAAAAAGATGTGCCTTTGATCCCGGTGCTCCTGATTGCCATGAGTTTCCTGTTCTTCGTTGTGTCTTAGCAATTTCTCCTGAGCTTAGCCTTGTTTGCTGACAAAAGTCCATTTAGTCAAGGCTATGGGTTTTTCCAGTAGTCACGTATGAGTGTGAGAATTGGACTATAAAGAAAGCTGAGTGCCAGAGAATTGATGCCTTTGAACTGTGGTGTTGGAGAAGACTCTTGAAAGTCCCTTGGACTACAAGGAGATCCAACCAGTCCATCCTAAAGATCAGTCCTGGGTGTTCATTGGAAGGACTGATGCTAAAGCTGAAACTCCAATACTTTGGCTACCAGATGCAAAGAACTGACTCATTAGAAAAGACCCTGATGCTGGGAAAGATTGAAGGTTGGACGAAAAGGGGATGACAGAGGATGAGATGGGTGGATGAAATCACCGACTCAATGGACATGAGTTTGAGCAAGCTCTGGGAGTTGTTGATGGACCAGGAAGCCTGGCATGCTGCAGTCTATGAGGTCGAAAAGAGTCGGACATGACTGACCGACTGAACTGAACTAGTCTTGCTGAGGGAGAGACTTCTCTCTAGACATTCAGCCTGGGGGAACAAGGGAGGATACTGAGCACTTTTCCCTACTCCAGCTGACAAATGCAGGTGCCTGCGGAAGCTCCAGCATAGGCTTGGAGCTTGGCTGAAAACAGGTTGCCAGCTGACCCCACACAAGCTAGACCAGACTTCAGAGGGCCTGGTAATCAGCATTAGGCTTCCTCCAGGGGACTTGGATGCTCCTTAGCACCTGGGAGTCATATGTATACTGCCTCTCTGCGTGATGAGGCCGTGGTAACATGGAAATTGTATCTCTCTCTCCCTCTAACACACACACACATATACGCACACACAAGCACTTAAGGATTAGACTTGTCCTCTTGGCTCTGAAGGAAAATGGAGGCTTAAGTGTCTCATCTCAGTGATCAAGAGAAAGATATAACTTCCCAAACTTCACAGTCACTTTTGGGGTCCTTCCAAGCAGAAGAAACTTAAGTGAGATGCGTGATGTGCAGGAAATACTTCACACAGTGGCTTCATGTAGGAAGCACCGTGATAGAGACATTCGTGGTTATCATTATTAATGTTAATGATTATTATTAAGTCTTCTCATTAGGGCTTCCCCAGTGGCTCAGACCTGAGTTTGACCCCTGGGTCAGGAAGATCCCCCAGAAAAGGGAATGGCAATCCATTCCAGCATTAGTTTCAGTGGAACAAAAACTTAACTTTGCTCAACCTTAATTTAGGGGAAAGATTTTGATTCTTTCCATTTGGTCCAGTTCAGTGGTTAATAAAAATAAAGATACCTAGTTTGAAGCTGGTGCTGTTTTAGATGTTTGCAGGGGACAATTAATTCCCTTCTCCAGGGGATCTTCCCAACCCACGGATCGAAACTGAGTCTCCTGCATTGCAGGCAGATTCTTTGCTATCTGAGTCACCAGGGAAGCCCAATTAATTTGTAGCTCAGTAAATCATGCCTGGTTGGGTCTGGGTCCCCAGGGGCAGTGACATCGGTCCCCACCTGGGACTCTGGGTCATTCCTGGGCCTGTCCCTGGACAGGGTGGCACTCGGTGTCTTGACCACTGGCAAGGCCTCTACAGAGCCTCACCACCCCCAGAGCAGGCGGAAGCAGGGGCCGGGGCAGAGGGCTCACGAGCTGTCCTATTCTCTGCAGATCAGGAGCGACACCTCACAGATCCTGGAAGAAAACATTCCCCTCCTTAAGGCCAAGGTGGTGGAAATGCGTGGCATCTATGCCAAAGTGGACCAGCTGGAGGTGAGTACAGGGTAATTAACTTTCTTTGTGAGTCTGTGGACTTGTTCTGACTCTTCCGTCCTCTCTCCCAAGATGCTGATCTGGCGTTGATAGGGTTAGGCCTTAAACCCAGTGGAGGGGGCGGGTGGCAAAAAGGGGCCTACATGGTATTTTTAAAAATAAAAAAAAATATGAATTTATATAAAGAATCTCATTTTAAAATTGGGGTACTTTCTATAAAAACCTGAATTTCAAGCTGCTTTTTGTTATTTATTTATTTTTGGCCTTGCCACACAGCTTGTGAGACCAGGGATTGAACCTGAGCTATGGTGGTGAAAGTGCGGAGTCCTAACCGCTGGAACGCAAGAGACATCCCTAAGCGGCTTTTGGAAATTTAGATGTTCTCAGAACTCTGGGCTCGTATTTCTTTAAATAGTTTGTTTACTTTTTAAGGTATAAATACATAAAGTGTACACATCGTAAGTGTACAATTCAGTGAATTTTAACATGTATCAACCCCCATGGGGGCTCAACGGCTCAGCAGTAAAGAATCTGCCTGCAATGCAAGAGTCGCAGGAGACGCAGGTTCGATCCCTGGGTTGGGAAGATTCCCTGGCAGAGGGCATGGCAACCTACTCCAGTACTCTTGCCTGAGAATCCCATGGACAGAGGAGCCTGGTGGGCTACATACAGTCCGTGGGGTTGCAAAGAGCCAGACATGACTGAAGCAGCAGAGCGCAAACACGCGTAAATGCCCACGTGAAGATGACCCAGGTTGGGAGCCTGAACCTTTCCGCCCCCTAGGCTGCATTCTGGTGGAACTGGTGCAGCTGCCCCTGACAGGGCGTGCGCTCTGTATTTCACCACAGTCCCCCCGCCCCCCGCCCTGTTGCCTCACTGTTCACCTGCCTTCTGTCTGTGTGGGCACTACTCACCTGCCTTCTATCTGTGTGGGCACTGGGCCAACATGCGAGGTGTCTCATTGGCTCCTGGCTGCACTGCGAGTCTGCACCCTCCCCTTCCCGTCTCCTAGAGGAGAGCAGGATTTCCGCGAGGTCACCCACTTCCCAGGGATCACACAGCTGATTCCAGGAAGCGGGGGCTTCAGTTCACATCCACGAGAGCCCAGGCTTTTCCTCAAACTGGGGCCCTTGGGTCAGGCTCCTGGCTCCTTGCGCAGTGAAAGACTGGGAGGCTGGAAGAGGCTGCAGGGAAGCAGAGGTGGCCTGGACTGGACGTGAGCCCCTCCAGTCTGCCCAGGAAGGGAGCCAGCAGTGCGCCCTGGAGTTCGCAGAGAATTAACATTCTTGTCAGCAGTGAAGGAGGCAAGAAGATAATTAAAACTTTGCCCTTGGAATAGCTGATGCATTTGAATTTTATCCCACACATTTGAAGGAGGACAGAAAAATGCAAAGATGCGCAGCCCTGGTTCTTGCCTTTCTTGGGCCACCCCACCGCTCGAGCCCCGTTTTCCCCCTAGTATTCAGTCTTCTAACGCTTACTGAGGATCTACTGGATGCCGCTGCGGGCCCTCACAGTGAGAAGGACAGAGTTCAAGGCTGTGGTTCCCGCCAGGAGAAACAGCAACAGAGTGTGACCACTGTCTTTCCCAGGGCTGCTGTGGTAAGTTGTCACAAACGGAGTGGCTTAAAACGGCATGAATTTAGCATCTCACAGCTCCAGAGGTCAGAAGTCTGAACTGTGGCAGCAGGAGTCAGCAGGGCCGGCTCCCTCTGGGGGAGAATTCCCATCCTGGCCTTTGCTAGCTGCGTCTCCCAGCTCGTGGCGCCTTCCTCCAACTTCAGAGCCACAGCACAGCATCTTCCAGGCTCTGTCCTCCTCTGAGTCTCCTGATGCTGTCTTATAAGGACCCCCGCGATTACCAGGACAGTCTCCCTAGCTCAGATCTTTTTCACACCTGCTGAGTCCCTTTGGCCATGGAAGGTGATATGTTCACAGGCTCTGGGAATGAGGCTGGGGACCTTTGGGTGGGGTTATTACTCTGCTGCCCACATTCACCAAGGGTGACTTCAGAGGCTTGTGCTCTGGAGGGCAGTAGGGAACAGGCAGTGAACGCTATAGGCCCTGGAGGGCGAGTGGAAGGAGCTGGGTTGGGTGGGAGGCTGGCTGGGGGTCACAGCCAGGGTGCAGGCTCGGCGGTGGGAGGCTCCGGGCTCCAGGCAGCAAGGAGATGCCGGACCAGAAGGATCTGGGAAGACCAGGTTACGGGGCAAGGTGGGGTGATGACCGGAGCGGGGCTGGAGAAACTGAGCCGCAGGCGCCTGGGAGGTGCCAGGCCTGCCCTGGGCAGCCAGGGATGAGAAGACCGACCCCAAGCCGTTCCTCCTTGTCCTCTGGAAATAGCTGGAGCTGAGACGCAGCTCTCCCCTCCCAAGAGGTGTGAATCTTCAGGCCGCCGCAGTCCCCACTCTGACCTAGAGTCTGCTACCATCGAGGCCTGGTGGCATTTGCCTCCTGTCAGCCCCCTGGGCTGCTGTTTTCCTTAGAGCAGAGAGAGATTTCTCTGCAACTGGGCCCTAGTTAAAAAGAAGAAGAACTACGTTGGTCCAAGAGGGTCATGGATTTCAAGGCAAATGGGAGACTCTCTATTTCCTGCTGAGCTACATGCGATATAAGACATAGGACCTGATCAGAACCCAGCGTTGTGCTGAGGCAGATGGATTCCAGAGCTAGACTGCCTGGGGCTCAGATCTGCCCCTTGGAGACTGTTTTTGTTTGGGTTTTTTTTTTTTTTTTTTTTTTTTTTACTGCGCATGCGGAACCTTGGTAGCCTGACCAGGGATCAGAGCTGTGCTGCACTGGGAGGGCCACCAGGGACGTCCTGGGTCTGCGCTGCGGGTCACTCACTCCCCTCTCGCGTCAGTCTCCCCCTCTAGGTGGGGTGTGTTGTCGTGAGGGTGTGAGGCTGGCCCCTAGCATCCTGCAGGTGCTCAGGGAGGACAGGCTGTCTCTGCGGGGGTGCCCACAGGCTGAGAGCCGGGATCCAGTGCCTGCTCATCACTCTGCCCAGCCAGCTGGGGGCTCCAGGGAGCCCAGGACCACCCTGCTCCCATATCACTGTGACCCGCTGAGGGCCGGGAGGCTTGAGAACCATGGGGGTGACCTCTCAGGCCAGAAAAAACGAAGTTACTAAGCCACTGCTGTGAGCCAGGGACTCTACATGCTTTAGATGAAAGAGCTTGCCTACCCTATGCAGCAGAGTGAAGTCCTGGTATTGGTCCTGTTCTGTAGAGTGGCTACAGCACAGACAGGTAATGGGACTTGCCCGGGGTCACAGCTGGCGAGCGTTGGAGCTGGGATTACAGAAGTCTGCTCCAGACCCCTCCTCAGTGCTGGGCGCTGGCCCCTGTCTGGACCTGGCCCTGTTCTGAATCCGGGGGCCTTTGTTACAAGGATTCAGGCACATCAGAACTCACACCTGTGTTTTAGACCATGTGACTGTCCCCACTCTCTCACCCCTCCCCCTCCTCCTTCCCTTCCTTCACTTCTGATACTAAAAGCGGCTCATTTTCACTGTGGAGACAATCACGTGGAAGTCGCCTCTGCTCCCAGGGGTGGCCACAGGCCCCAGCCGCTGCCTCCTGTGCCTGCTCCTCCCCACTCCGTGTGGGTGCCCACTGCCCCCGTCAGCTTTCCTGGCCAGGTTCGGCCTCTCCCTGGCTGCGGCCTGGCTGGCCTGCCCTCCCTGGCAGGCATTTTGGAGGCGGATCAGACCTCGTGAGCGCACATTCCTCCGCGTCCCTCACACTCCCCACCACAGCGGCATTAACGCACGGAGCGTAAAATTGGAATCGGCTGCAGGGAGGGACTGCAGGACTTCTTCTGTGCTTTACAGCCAGATGTGCCAGCCGGTGAGGCCAGGGGAAGCAGCCTGACCCGGGGCTCATCGTCTCCCCCTCCACCCAGTGCGCGCGCGCGCACACACACACACAGCCACGCACGCACACACACATGATGTGCCTTACTCAGAGCCTTTCAGCTCTGCCCTTGCCAGAACCACAAGGCAGCAGCCACGCAACAGTGCTGCCATCCTGGGTTCATCCAGCGTCTTTTTGCCAAGGATGCAGTCATTCATTCATTTATTCATGTACGCATGCATTCATTCCTGTGTGTGCATTCGTGCACATATGCATTCATACACGCATGCATTATTCATGTGTGCGTCTTCACTCACATGTGCATCCAGGCGTGTGTGCGTTCACTCATATGTACATGCATTATTCGTGTGTGTGCCTTCATTCACGAGTGCATGCCTTCATCCATGCATACATGCATTTTCCTGTGCACATTCATCCACTCACGCACACATGCCTTCCTGCTTCTGCCATCCAGCTGAGCAGGCCCTAGTCCTGGCCTTGTGAACAGCACTGACTCAGCACCTGCTCTTCCAGAACTCACATTCTGGAAGAAGATGGGCCCTGAACTGGCAGACAGAAAGTTGAGAGGGAAAGGAGAGCTAAGAAGACGGGGCATGGGGAGCTCTGCGGTGGGGCCACGTTAGCCTAGGTGGCCGGGGAAGGCCCCTCTGTGGAGCACCCAGCGGACCCAGGGCCTGGGAGACAAGCAGGGTTCACTCATGGAGAAGAGAGAGGTGCCCGGGCACGGAGGGAGCTGCTGCAAAGGCCCCGAGGAGAGTAAGGCTGGAGTTTTCGAGGAGCCAGAGGGAGGCCTGGGTGGGACACAGGGAGAGAGAGCAGAGCGGTGCTGGGCCTTGCTGGGTGGGCGGGCCTGGGGCTTTCCATCTGCGGAAGGGAGGCTCCCCCGTGGGGCCCGGCGCTGAGAGGGTCTCCTGCCTCTTCCTGGTGCAGGAAAACCTTCTGCATTTTCCTTTGGAAGCAGAGAGGTCCACAGAGGGGAGGCTTGTCTGAGATGGACCTGGAGTCGCCACCTTTGGCGGCCTTCCCGGGTGTACGAGCAGTGCACGCACACACAGGCACACACACAAGGCACACACGCACGCGCACGCACACACACAGGCACACTCAGGCACACAGGCACACACACGCACACACAGGCACACACACACATGTGCATACACATGCACGCACACAGACACAGGTGCACACACAGGCACTTGCACATAGGCACACACGCAGGCACACAGACAAAGGTACACACACGCAGGCACACACGCGCAAGCACACATACACACACAGACGCAGGCACACACAGGTGTGCGCGCACACACAGGCACACAGATGCAGAGGCACACACGCGCAGGCACACAGACGCAGGCACACACAGGCATGCACATATACAGGTGCGCGCACACACACAGACACAGGCGCACAGACAGGCACACACAGACATGTGCACACACACAGGCACACATGCGCACACATGCACACACAGGCACACTCAGGCACACAGAAACGTGCACACATACAGGCACACACACAGGCACAAACACACACAGGCATGCGCACACACAGGCACACACACGCATGCACATGCACACACATGCACACAGACACAGGCACACACGTGCAGGCACACGCGCGCAGGCACACAGACGCAGGCACACACGCACACACAGGCATGCGCACACAGGCATGCGCACACAGGCACACACACGCAGGCACACACACACATGCACAGACACAGACGCAGGCACACACAGGTGCGTGCATACACACACAGGCACACAGATGCAGGTACACACACACAGGCACAGACACACAGACGCAGGCACACACACAGGCATGCACATACACAGGCGCGCGCACGCACAGGCACACACAGGCACACTCAGGCACACAGAAACACACGCATGCACACACACAGGCACACCCACAGACACACACAGGCATGCGCACACACATAGGCACACACACAGACACACACAGGCACACACAGGCACGCACACACACACAGGCACACATTTGCACGTGCACACACACAGGCACACTCAGGCACACACATGCGGACATGCACACACACAGGCACTCATGCACACACGTACACACGCAGGCACACACGCAGGCACACAGAGACACAGGCACACACGTGCAGGCACACAGACGCAGGCACACATGCACACACAGGCACGCGCACACACAGGCATGTACACACAGGCACACAGACACACACAGAGGCACACACGCAGGCACATACACACAGGCACGCGCATACACACAGGCACACAGACGCAGGCACACACGCACAGGCACAGA
The DNA here is from genome assembly GCA_006410675.1 of Oreotragus oreotragus. Classification (NCBI taxonomy): domain Eukaryota; kingdom Metazoa; phylum Chordata; class Mammalia; order Artiodactyla; family Bovidae; genus Oreotragus; species Oreotragus oreotragus. The sequence continues at coordinate 114,574 of SJYX01020436.1, forward strand.
TACCGGCTCATGTGCGCCCAGCCCACAGGCACGCCAGGAGTCGCAGACAAGTGGGCCCGCACAGCCTTGTTTCAGACGTTCTGCATTTATTGCTAACTTTGTTAAAAACTAGGCATTTTTCATGAAATCTGAATGTCCTGGTTTTTCTTTTTAAATGATGTTATTTGGCATTAATTGAGCTCTTAATATGCCCTGAGCACTAAACTGCTGAGCAGGGTTGATACTGTTACGATTCCTGCTTCACAGATAATAAAATTGGGGTAACAGAAATGAAGTAACCTGGCAAAAGGCATACGACCAGTGAGTGGTAGACCGTGGGTTCTAGTCCAGTGGGTCTGACCCCAGCCTTCTCTTTTCTTTTCTCAATATTGGAGGTTTTTCAGTAGAGCCCCAAGCTGAGTGACTCCCAGGGGCCAGGGACCTTGAATTTCAGCTCACCCAGCCTGTTCTCAGCCTGTTTCACTCGCTTGTCACCTGCCTGCCCCTTGCCAGTTTCTGAGTGTGAGACTCCCCAATACTCATCAAATATTAAACCGAGCAATTTCGGGGAATTCCCTGGTGGCCCAGGGGTTAGGATTACACGCTTCCACTGGTGCAAGCTGCGTGGTGTGACCAAAAAACCGGAAGAGCGCGATTTCAAAAAACTCATTTTTCATAAAGAAGGTCGTGCAGCCCGAGTCCCCTCTCTGCTGCTGCCTGGCTGTGTGACTTCGGGCAGGTGGTCCGACCTCTCTGACCTTGGTTTCTCCCATCTGTAAAATAGTCTAAACAAAGGGTCACTAGTGGGAGAAGGGGAAAGGATAGGAGTGGAGGCTCGGCCTGGCCGGGGCCCCGGAGGGGGCGTCACTGTTACCGTCAGAGTTTCTGAAGGAGCTCCCAGCAAGGCACCAGCGAGCCTAAGGTCTCCCGGAGACTGGCGCCCGTGGGGCAGGCCAGAGGGAGGCTGGAGGCAGTAGCTGCTGGCTGCCGAGGGAGGCAGCCGTGGCATCTGGTCTCTCCGCTCCCCCGACAGGCCTTTGTCAAGATGGTCAGACGACACGTCTCCTTCCTGGAGGCCCACGTGCTCCAGGCCGAGCGGGACCACGGGGCCCTCTCGCAGGCCCTGCGGAAGTGGCTGGGCTCCTCGGGGCTGCCCGCGCTCGGGAACGTGAGTATCCCCACCTCCCCGCCCCCTCCCAGACCCCGGAGCCGGGAGAGGGGCACCGGAAGCGGGAGTTCAAAGGGCACGGCTGGCTTCTGCAGACAGGAAGCGGCGTCTGGCTGGCTGGTGGGGGGCTGGCCGGGTGGCTGGGGCATCGCAGACTCCCTGGGGTGCCCCCGCGTGCCCTGATTGGTGGTGCCGTGGTTGCCCGCCCCCTCATCCACCGTTTAGTAAATGGCTGCTGTTTGCTGAGCACGGGTCTGTCTGGAATTCCCATGCTGGTTAGAAATAGCTCCTGGCCCTTCCTTCCGCATCTGAGGCTCAGGGCCATTTCCAGAATTCAGGTGGGGTTCCCCTTCTCAGGGCACAAGTCACCCTCCAGCGGACCAGAGGGTGGGGCACAGTGGGAGGGGCAGCGAGCCCACAGCTGGCCAAGGCCTCTCCCTCCCACACTGCTACTTCTTTGGACCCCTCCCTATGCAAAAGGAAGGGTCACTGTGCCCCTTATACTGGTGGGAAAACTGCTATGTGCTGCTTACCTGCTTGCCTCCAGGTGAGGGACTGGCCCAAAGCAGCTGGATCGTGGCACCAGAGTTCATGGTCTCAGAAGTCTTGCTGATCCTTTAGAGCCCAAGTTAATGTCACCTCCTCCGAGAAGCCCTCTGGGATTGCGCTCGCTTTAGACAAATGTGTCCAATGACAGTGAAGCAGCCTCCCTGGTCCTCCTCTCCCTCAAGTTATGGTGACTGTTACGGTGACCAAGGGCCCCCCAGCCACATGGTGTTCTGCCCACTGATGGCAGAAGTGCCACGGGGGAGGGAGGGCAGAGGCCCGTGGCTGCCGGCCATCTGCAGCGGGCGCCCTAACGTGGGGCCTGCCAGGTCCAGGTCTCTGCGCCTTGCAGCCTTTTTCTGTAACCCACAGGCTTCCCTCTGCGGTTGGCACCAGTGTCTTCCTTTAGTGGCAAGGCTTGGAGGGGAGAGTCAGGCAGCTGAGGCCAGTGCTGGGGTTGGAACTCAGGCCCGCGGGGCTGTGCGATGGGGTCCCCCGCCCACTTCTGCTGCGGGATCCCATCGGGGTGTGGCCGGACACGCAGGGACCTGCACCCTCTCATCTCTGCCAGACTCGGGGGGCCCCCTAGCCCTACCTGTGGTGACTTGTTCCAGGAAACGCGTCCCAGCTAGGGCTGGTGAGTCATTCAGCGACCCTGGTGTGTTGATCTTGGCCCCAGGAGGGCTTTGTGTGGTCCAGGGGATGCGAGCGAGTGTGCGCACACGCGAGTGCAAAGCCGAGGGTTTCCAGGGCTGCACCTGCACCCGGGGTGCCAGCTGCAGGGGCTCTTCTAGATAAAGAGTCGTCACAGCTTGCCCTGGGGCCCAGACCCTCCGGCATCTCACAGCCCATCCTGTGAGGGAAGGCTAGTCATCAGATGAGGAAACAGGCACCGAAGGGTCAAACTGCTTGCCTGCCCAGACGTGGTGGAGCTGCGATTTGAACCTGCGGAGCTGGAGCACTGCAGCGCCTGGTCCTGCTGGGTCTTTCTGAGCCCGGTTCTGACCGCTGCAGCTGCAGTCTGGGGTGGGGGCCCTCGAAGAGCCCCCACGTGGGTCCCCGTTTCTTCTGTCTGGAAGAACCCACCCAGCCAGGGTTTCACGCTGTGTCCAGTCGGTTCCCCTCCATCCCTGCCAAGGTGGGTGCCTCACTGACCACTGCCCTCACCCTTGGAGGCCACACAGGCCCCCCCTGGCAGCAAGGAGCCCTCCGGATTCTGCCTTCCTGCCCCCATTCACTGCCTGGAGAATCCCAGGGATGGGGGAGCCTGGTGGGCTGCCGTCTATGGGGTCACACAGAGTCGGACACAACTGAAGTGACTTAGCAGCAGCAGCAGCCCCCATTCACACTCCTTGCCCCATGCAGTGAGGGGCTGGCGCGGTGCAGGGGCTCTTGGGCTGAGGGTCCTGGCCCAACTCCTTTGGAAGCCCACCCCCTCAAAGGAAATGGGCTGCTCATTGCTGCCCCCAGGCCCTCCTGGAGTCAGGGGCATCAGCGGGGGGCCTCCCTCCAGGGCCGGGCAGGAGGCCCCCTGCCCTCACCCCCTGGAGCTGGGCAGGGGCCTTTTGGGGGGGTTCACCCCCCTCCCTGCTCGGCCATCTGCCGGAGCAGGCGTCTTGGGGAGGGCGGGGGCGGGGCGGGGCTGGGTCTGCAGTTCTGCTAACTCTGCCAGCGCCACCTGCCCTCCTGGCCTCCTTTCTCCATCTTTCCTCTCCCTAACTCTGCAGCTCAAGTGGGGAGGCGAGGGAGGGCGCAGGGCACGGGGCCAGGGTCTCCCAACACACCAGCAGTGGGGCCAGAAAGCCCCAGCTAGGATGGGCTGTGAGATGCCGGCGGGTCTGGGCCCCAGGGCAAGCTGTGACGACTCTTTATCTAGAAGAGCCCCTGCAGCTGGCACCCCGGGTNGCAGGGCACGGGGCCAGGGTCTCCCAACACACCAGCAGTGGGGCCAGAAAGCCCCAGCTAGGATGGGCTGTGAGATGCCGGCGGGTCTGGGCCCCAGGGCAAGCTGTGACGACTCTTTATCTAGAAGAGCCCCTGCAGCTGGCACCCCGGGTGCAGAAAGCCCCACCGCACCCCTGCCTGTGTGACTCGGTGCTGGCCGAGGCCTGGGCCAGCCCAGGGATACCAGCTGAGTGCCCCTCCTCGTCACGTGCTCCCCCCGAAGCCTGGACCTTCGGCCTGCGACTTGAACTGCCGGAGAAGTCCGTGGTCAGTGCCCAGACCCGGGTGAGGGCTGGCCTGGTGCCCTGAGCCCTCTGTGCCCAGAAATAAAAATGTACACCCTTCTAGGCTTCAGTCTTCATGCTAACGCACACATGCCTGTTTTCATGGTGCAAAGGTTCGTGTTTCCGTGCTGTACGGCAGGAAGTTTTCCATGGTGCTTTTATGCTGATTCTTTCAATGCTGCAAACCTCTAACTCAAAATCGCTCCTCTCTTGGGCTATGGCGTTTTTTTGCTGTGTGACCGTGGGTGAGTCTCTTAGCCTCTGCAGGCCTCAGATTGCTTACCTGTCGGTTATCACGGGCTTGATCATGAAACAGTCTGCCTGCTAGAGAACTGGTTTCGATTTGATGTGCGATGAAGGGGGCCTCCTCCACTAAAGCAGTGGGAAGAAAAAGAAGAAAGAGTCCAGGACTCTCAGATGGAGGGTTCCGAGCATCGGTGGGTCTGCAAAGTCAGCTGCGTCTTTAAATAATGGCTCAGGACAGACTGCCTGGGCCCTCTGGGGTGAGCAGGTTTCGTGGTAGTGGTGACAGAGAGCAAGCCCTGCAGTGCCGGCTGCTGTTCTCAGCCCCAGTGCCAGCCTTAATCCCGGCCAGGGAACTGAGGCACAGAGAGGTTTGGTCACTTAGCCAGGGCCACACAGCCGAGCATCGCGATAGGAATCTGCCTCTTGAGTCTGTCCCTCATTGTCTTGGGAGAGAGCCGTGACCTCTTACTTCAGGAAGCACATGTCCAGCAGGAGAATAGAGGCAATGACCAAATCCTCAGAAAATTCAGTAGCTGGACATTTCTAAAGAGGGCCTGGCTTGCTCTGAGGGATGACCTCTAAGGAAGGGCCACGTAAGCTGAGACCCGGACGCTGAGTGCGAGAAGGCTGAAGTCAAAAGCAGGGATGTTCCCAGCAGTGGGGATGGCGGGCCCGGAGGCTCTAGGGTGGGGCCAGCTTGGGTCCTGAGGAACAGCAGTGAGTCCCATGTGGGGAGCTGGGGAGGGTGTAGGAGACGAGGTGGGGCCAGCCTGGACAAAAGCAGGGTTCTCGGGCCACAGAGGGGGCGGCAGAGAGCCTCGGGAGGGCTCGGAGCCAGGGAGTGACTTGGTAGATGCGCGCTGCTTCAGGGAGTTTCCAGGGTTCATTCTCTCCCCTGAGCTCAGGCTGGCATTTGGGGTCAGTGCTGTCTTGTTTAGACTTGACCACGAGAGCTGAGCCGGGCACAGGCGTGCCCTCCAAGCTTCAGAGTTCAGCTGTTAGGACTCCATTTCCTTGGCCTGGAAACCCTGCATGCTGTGCCCAGAGCTCCCTGAGACCCTTGCCTTGCCAGGTCTCGGGGCCTCTGTCCGATTGGGAGAGAGAACAGGGGCTCTCCGGGGGTGCACAGGTCTCCCGGCGTGTGACTGGTCCCAAGACCCTGCCCGAGGAGGCGGCCCCCCTGCCCGCACACACAGGGCCTCTCACATCTGGAGATCGTTTCAGGCACATGTGGGAGTGAACGTGAGACGGGGCTGCAGGCGTGTGGCCTTGGAGGGGGCGTGGAGAGCATGCCAGGGGTCGCCATGCCCCCCGGGTCCAGGTCCTGGTGGCGGCTGAGCGCGCATCATGGTGTCCTAGCCACGCCAGGCCCTCCGCTCCGCGCCTGCACCCAGAGGCACGGAGCAGCCTCCCTGACTTGTTGTCAGCCACTGTTTGTTTTCCGCCAAACCAAAACATCTTGTTCACGAGGTGTCATTTTGATTAATTTCCTGATGGATAACAGTATAGCGTTTTCCAAGGAAGGCTGTCTGGCTAAGAGCAAAACCACTTCGGGCCAAGTCCTCACATGGCACAGAGCAGGCCGCCGGGGTGGACTGTGGCCTGGGCGCGACTTGGGGCTGCCCGACCCACCTGTTCGCCCCGCACCTGCCCACGGGGCGATCTGGTAACACAAACGGGTGTGTTCGCCAGGTGTGACGCAGTAGGGAGTGGTGCAGACTGCGGCGCCCGTGCCTTAATGACAGGGGTGGCGAATTTCAGAAGCAGCCTTTGCAGATCAAGGATCAAGGGATCAAGGAGGGAGCAGGCTGGGCATGTGGAGTTTTATAGGAATCTTGTAAGGTCTAAAACTCAGCAACCAATTTTTCTGTTAAACATTTGAGGAGGGGGGAAATGTGTTGTGCCCTGGGTCACACCCAGCACACCCCCCAGCTCTGAATTTGGGGCTGATGGCCGGTATCACAGAGGCTCCCCTGCCCGGCCCCGCTTCAGAGGCGTTTGGGGCCAGGGATGAGGGGAAAGCTCGTGGCGTCTTCCTCCACTTTGCGCCAGCCCCAGCAGGGGCCCTCAGCTTTCTGCAGCAGCGGATGAGCAACCAGCAGTTTTATGGGGTGTCTACTCCAGCTCCAGACCATGGTAGTTGTACTGAGTGCTTTCAGGCTTCGCTGGTGGCTCAGATGGTAAAGAACCGCCTGCAGTGTGGGAGACCTGGGTTGGATCCCTGGGTTGGGAAGATCCCCTGGAGGAGGGCATGGCAGCCCACTCCGGTGTTCTCACCTGGAGAATCCCGTGGACAGAGAAGCCTTACGGGCTGCAGTCCACGGGGCCGCAAAGAGTCAGACCACCGAGCGACTCAGCGCACACAGCATGTTGAGCACCTTCAAGAAGGATTTTCTGTGCCATGTCTCAACGTCCCGTAACAGCCCCAGAGGTAAAGGGTGTCGTCTGAGAAAGGGACCTGAGGCTCAGAGAGGGCTGTTCACTTGCCCAGGGTCACACAGCGTAGGCAGCAGAGACAAGATATGACCCAGCTTTGACCTTGTTCAGGGTCTCTCGCTTCTCTCTGTGAGCTTCCCAAGTGCAGGAACCACAGCCTAGATGGTGGAGGTTGCAAACTGGAGATCCCTGGGCCCGGTCTGCCCCACCAACGCTTGGTATATGTACATGTTTAATTTGAATTAGCTGCCAGCATCTAAAAAAGGAAATTTTACATAAGAATGTAGACCTCTGGCTTCTCTTGAGAAAACAGAAGGGGGACCTCCCTGGTGGTCTAGTGGCTAAGATTCTGCTCTCCCAATGCAGAGGTGCCCAGGTTTGATCGCTTGTCAGGGAACTAGATTCCACTGCCATGACTGAGACCTGGTGCAGCCAAATGAAATAAAAATATAAAAAAGGAAAAGCAGAGGTCTGGGCCCACGAGCAGCACCCCCGCTGAGCCACCAGCTGGCCCACGTCACCCTTTGTCCTTACCTGCCTGTGGGCACTTGAGTTTCCTACTGGGTTGAGCGCCTAGTAGGTGTTTAATAAACGTTCATCAGAGGATGCTCTGAAGGCGTCCGTGGCCCTTGGAGGCCCCTCCCGCCGGGTCTCTCTGGGGGTGGTCCCCAGGCAGTGGAGAGCTGGGCGGGACAGGGCCCACGTCTGCCCAGCGGCCCGGGGCCGCCTCCTGGGCTTCCCTGGAGGTGGTGGAGGCTGTGGGCGGAGCTGCCCTGCCAGGCCCGCCTGCAGGCGCCTCGGTGCCAGGCTTGGCGCTGCCCCGCCCCCCGCCGTTCCCCCACCCCACCCCCAGCTCGTCGTTAACGGATCTTGTTTGAGTCCAGATATTTGGTGGCAAGGGTGCCAGGGAGGGACAGAGGGCTCCTGGCCGGCTGCTTTGGGAATCAGATTTTTTTTTAAGTGTTACATTTTTGTTTAGCATTTGAGCGAGGAGGAAGTTCCTTTCCACAAAGAGAAGTGTTTATTTGGGGCAGGGTGCTCTGACGAGGCTCACGTGGGAGCATCCCAGCTTCTCTGTGGTTGGCAGGACACAGTGCCCTGTCTCCTAAAAGCACCGCCGTCGGGGCTGCCCCGGTGAACATCCTCGAGCCCAGTGCTGCCTCGTGGCCCCTCCTGGGCCTGGGGGACACCGTCCCTGGTCTTGGCTCATGCTGGTCCCCTGCCTGGAAGACCCTGCCTGCTCCCTGCTTGGCGCTGTTTGACGTTCAAGGCTAAGTTGAGCATCACCACCTCTGGGAAGCCACCTGGATTGGCCCAGGCAGCGCTCCTCTGGGCTCCCCAGTCCCCTGGCCCGGTTCATCTTCACGTTTATCCGCCTGTTCCGTGTGTTCCGTAGCTCAGTCGTCTCTGACTCTGTGTGACCCCGTGGACTGTAACCCGCCAGGCTCCTCTGTCCGTGGGATTGTCCAGGCAAGAATACTGCAGTGGGTGGGTTGCCATTCCCTCTTCCGGGGGTCCTGACCCGGCGTGGAGCCCCGGTCTCCAGCCCGCCGCCCTTGTCTCCTTGTGCCGACGCACAAGCCTGCACCCTGCCCTGCTCCCCAGCCCCTCCCTAGCCTTGGCGTCTGTCTCACTGGGACCCTCCCTCCTCAGCTGGAAAGAGAAAGGCTGTGGGCCCGAGTGGGCTCCCGGTGGGGACTGGAGGGGCGGGCCGGCTCTGTGTCCAGTCTGCGTCTGCTGCCTGGGCAGCACCGAGGACACCTCCTGCTCTCAGAGCCCGGGGGTCCTTGTTGGACATAAGCGGGGCCACAGTTGGTGGCGGTCGGGCGGGAGGGTGGTTCTGCGGAGATGTGCTTAGCGTGCGGGAGGCTCCGGTGGGGGCGCTGCTAGTGATATTGGTGGTGAGCTGGGCACTAACGGGTGCAGAAGTGATGGTCCCTGCCCCAGCTCACGCTCACCCTGGAGAGTAAACTCAGGGGTGGGCGTTACAGCAGATGACTGTGGCTGGGGTGCGTGCTTCTGGCTCCTGTGCACGGCAGAAAGCGGGGGAAGAGGGGCCAGGAAAGGGCCATGGGAGGGGACGGTGCCCGATGTGTGGCATCAGCTTGGCACTGGGTGGCACTTCGGTCCTCAGCGAGGCAGGCCCCGGCAGAGCACCAGCAGCTCCCATCCACGACTGCAGGTTGCAGGTGACGTGAGGGATGGAGCGGGTCAGTCCCTCCTGGTGTAGGAACCCGTGTGATGCCTGTAGCTGGGGCTGAGGCATCTGCAGAAAGTGTGATGTTTTAATACCTAAGGAGCCTGGGAAGTTCTTAAACTTGGCTCCGTTCACGGTCAGCTTTCTGCCGGGAAAATAAGCCACGTCTCATTAAGCAGTAAATTCATCCAGGTGCCTGTTCCGGCTGATACCATCACACCTTGTCATGTTGTAATGTCAAGGCCAAAGTTCCTGTTACTTGGAGAGTCCTAATAAGTAACCAGGGAAACTTGGTCGAAGAGTGGGGAGTCCTGGCCTTTCAATGGAGTGAGGAGTCAGAGCGGGGCAGGGATGCACCTGACTGAGCCCCGCGTGGGAGGCGGCCCCTGGTGACCTGGGCCAGGGGTCTCAGCCCTGTGGCCCAGCTCTGCCCTGTCCCCTCCTGCGTCTGGCGGCTCCTGGCTGGCTGGACCTGGCTCCAGGGGCCCCGGGCACCGCTCCCAGGAGTGTGCATGACAAGGGGTTCTGGGTAGGCAGGACGCAGGTGACAGGAGTCGTTGCTGGGGAGAATCGGGAGGCCGTGGGCCAGGGGGCTGGTCTCAGGGTCGGTGCCCAGTGTGGCCCCAGAGATCTGTCCCTGTGTGGCCAGGAGGCATTCCTGAGCATCTCCATTGAGCCTGGTCTCCTGGGTGATGATAAGCCATGCTTGTTAGGGGCTGAGAAGTGTGCCGGATAGGTTCTGAGGGTAGTAGGGAATTAAAATTCAAAGCAGCACCAGAACTGGCTCGCACAGTTGTGATTCAGTTTAAATACTCATGTTTTGAAACTGAGTGCATTTAACACTGAAAAAAAAAAAAAAAAACAGTGTTGTAAGACTGTACNTGCCGGATAGGTTCTGAGGGTAGTAGGGAATTAAAATTCAAAGCAGCACCAGAACTGGCTCGCACAGTTGTGATTCAGTTTAAATACTCATGTTTTGAAACTGAGTGCATTTAACACTGAAAAAAAAAAAAAAAAACAGTGTTGTAAGACTGTACCCCTGAGCTGTTCACAAGCTAATGACATCATTTAAGGAAACTGAGGGGCCTGACATTTGCAGCAAGATGGACGGGCCTGAAAATTGTCAGACTGAGTGAAATAAGTGAGACACGGAGAGAAGCATCATTACATCACTTCCGTGTGGAGTCTAAAAAAACAGGTGAGGTACGAATGAATGTATTTATAAAGCAGAAGTAGCGTCGTGGATGGGGAAGGCAATGGCACCCCACCCCAGTACTCTTGCCTGGAAAATCCAATGGACGGAGTAGCCTGGTGGGCTGCAGTCCATGGGGTCGCTAACAGTCGGACAGACTGAGCGACTTCACTTTCACTTTTCTCTTTCATGCATTGGAGAAGGAAATGGCAACCCACTCCAGTGTTCTTGCCTGGAGAATCCCAGGGATGGGGGAGCCTGGTGGGCTGCCGTCTATGGGGTCACACAGAGTCGGACACAACTGAAGTGAGGTAGCAGCAGCAGCAGCAGCAGCAGCGCCATGGATATAGGAAACAAGTCTATGGTTACCGGGGGATGAGGGGAGGAGGGATAAAGTGGGAGATTGGGACGGACATATACACCCTACTGTGTGTAAAACAGATAACTAACAAGCACCTGCTGTATCGTACAAGGAACTCGACTCACTACTCTGTAATGACCTATATGAGAAAAGAATAAAACAACAAAAAGTGGATTCAGGTGGAGTATAACCGATTCACTTTGCTGTACAGCAAAAACGAAGACAACATTGAAAATCAAGTGTAGTCCAATTTGAAAGGAAAAAAAAATTCAGAGGGCAATAATAAATAATGAAATTCTCCAGCATTCACTGAGGACTTACTGTTTTCTAAGCACTTTGTGGGGATTTGGGTAAAACAGCCTATGCGGTAGAAACGGTTATTAGCCCTGTTGGCAGATGAGACAAATGAGGCACAGAGAGGTTAAGCAAGTTGGCCAAGGCCACACAGCTCGACAGAGAGACTGTTGGCCTCTGAGGAACTTGGAAATGGGGCCTCATTTACTGTGCTAAGGGGAGGGGTCTTGCTCTCAGCACTGGCAGCTCCAAGTAGGGCTTTCGAGGAGATGTTGAGAGACAATAAGTGCTGGAGAGGGTGTAGAGAAGAGGGAACTGTCTTACACTGTTGATGGGAGGGCAGTATTGGTGCCACCGCTCTGGAGAACAGTGTGGAGACCCCTTACAAAACTAGGACTAAAACCACCACTTGAGCCAGCAGTCCCCCTGCCGGGCATATACCCCGAGGAAACCCTAATCGAAACAGACCCACGTGCCCCAATGCTCACTGCAGCACTGTTTACAATAGCTTGGACACGGAAGCAGCCTAGCTGTCCATCGACAGGTGAGCGGATAAGGAAGTGTGGTACATGCACTCGATGGAATCTTACTCAACTATAAAAAGGAACACTTTTTGGAGTCAGTTCTAATGAGGTGGATGAACCCAGAGCCTGTTACAGAGTGAGAAGTATGAAAAAGACAAATGTTGTATATTAATGTATATATATATATGGAACCTAGAAAGATGGTACTGCCCTATGTGGAGGACATCAAACAAGACACTGACAGAAAGAACAGACTTTTGGACACAGCGGGAGAAGGAGCGGGTGGGATGACCTGAGAGAATGCCACTGGAACGCGTGCATTGCCAGAGGTGAAACTGGCCGTGGGAGTTTGATGTGTGATGCAGGAAGCCAAAGCTGGTGCTCTGCAATCCGAGAGTGATGGGGTGGGGAGGGAGGCGGGAGGGGGTTCCAAAGGGAGGGGACGTGTGGACCCATGCCCAGTTCGTGTTGATGGCAAAATCCATCACAGTATTGTAAAGTAATCACCCTTCGATTAAAAAGTGCCAATCGGAGGATTGGCGAGGCCTGGTGGGCGGTGTGTTGGAGCCAGAGGTAAAGGTGGGGGAAGTGGATGGAGCAGGTCGTGGGGTCCGTGCAAGGACCGGGCCCTGGAGGGTTTCGAGGTATGGAGGGAGATGCTGGAAGGGCAAGAGTGGAGGTCAGGAGGCTGAAACTGCTGGGGTGGTCCAGAGGAAGACTCTGGGGGCCTGGACTGGGGGCCAGAGTGGAGGTGGGGAAACGTGTGTGTGTTTAATTGAAGTTCTTCATTGACACAGTTAGAGATTCACATGCAGTTATAAAAATTTATAGAATAGAAAGCGCCCTTGTACAGTTTGCCCAGTTTTCCCCAAATGGTAACATTTTCCAGAACCGTGGGACAGCATCACATCTGAGATTTCGACCTTGATACAATGTGCTGCTGCTCTTGGGTCTCCCTGGGTTTTTTGGGCAACATCACAGGACGTGTGAGATTCTAGTTCCCTGCGTGGTTGCGTGCCTGCTGTTGCTTCAATTGTATCCGAGTCTTTGCGACCCCATGGACTGCAGCCCGCCAGGCTCCTCTGTCTGTGAGACTCTCCAGGCAAGAATACTGCAGGGGGTCGCCATGCCCTCCTCCAGGGGATCTTCCTGACCCGGGGTGGAACCCGCGTCTCTCGTTTCCTGCGTTGACAGGCGGGTTCTTTACCACTAGCACCAGCTGGGAAGCCCCAAACCGGCCCCCTGCCTTAGAGGGAGTCTTAACCACTGGAAGTCAGGGAAGTCCCTTGGGTTTCCCCAGGTTTACCTGCACTCACTTGTTTTAAGTTCTGTACAGTTGAATCTGTTCTGTACAGATCTGTTTTGTTGAGGTTCCTGTCTCCACCACCACAGCGCAGGCTGAACGGTCCCAGCCCCGAAGGGGTTTCTCACGTTCTTCTGTGACCACCTTCACCTTCCCTCCCCCGGCCCTCTCCCCAGCTCCTGGCAGCCACCACTCTGTCCTCCATGTCAAAAATTTGGCTATTTCAGAAGTGTTCTATAAATGGAATCATACAGCGGGTCACTTTTGGGGACCGGCTTTTCTCGCTCAGTATAATTCCCTGGAGATTCATCCAGGTGGCCGTGAGTCAGGGTGGCCTCTCATCCAGGTGGCCTCTGGGTGCACTGGCAGGCAGAACCAGGGTTGGAGATGCGATGGTGGGGTTCAGGGCCGGAGGGTTCCAACAAGAGCCTGAGGGCTTAGCCTGGAGGCAGAGTGTGCACTTGCTGATTAAGCATCTGCCGTGGACCAGGCGCTCCTAGGCGCAGTGGATGCAGTCACGGAAGAGAGGAGAAGGAAGACACCCCTGATGCAGGGCTGGAGGCCTGGGCTGGCTGTTGGGGGGCAGGGGTTGGCCCAGAATCTCTCTTCCTCTTTCTGGCTTTGCAGCCAGGACAGGGCACCGCCCCTGGGTGGAAGGGGGAGACCAGAGGTTTCTCCCGGGTCCTGAGTCAGATGAAAGAAGAGCCTGGTGCTGTCCCTCAGGCCAGATGGAGGCCGCTGCAGCCAGACCTCCCTGTCTTCTGCACCAGCCTTTGTCCTTTCAGAATACTATTATTTCTTGGACAAAGGGATGGGGTTTAGGGTGGGGTGACTCGGGGAGTTTCTTGTGTCCCTGCCGGGCACACCGTCTGGGTATGGGATCGGGGAGGCCCCGCATCCCAGGGCCGACTCCCCAGCTCCCATCACGTCTGCTCCCTGGTCCTCGCCCGAGCCCCCCGCTCCCCACAGGGCCCCGCCCCCCGTTTCCTGGCGGGGCTTTTCGGTGCTTCCATCTCCTCCTCCCTCTCATTTTCTCATCACCTCCCCCATCTTCTCCCTCCTCCTTCCCATCTACTTCTCTTTCTGAGTGCTCCTGTTTCTCGCCTCTGCATCGTCTCTCTCTTGTGTTGGCTCTTTCACACTTTTCTCTCCTTTGTTTCTTGTTTGTTTCTGGCTCTGCCTCCCTTTGTCCGAGTCTCCGTCTCTGGGCTGTGTGCTCTGCTTAGTCGCTCCGTCGTGTCCGACTCTTTTCAGCCACACGGACGGTAGCCTGCCAGGCTCCTCTGTCTATGGGATTTTCCTGGCAAGAACACTGGAGTGGGTTGCCATGCCCTCCTCCAGGGGATCTTCCCGACCCAGGGATCAATCCCAGGTCTCCCACATTGTACGCAGACGCTTTACCACTGAGCCACCAGGGAAGCCCCCATCTCTAATTAGGTTCATCTCTGTTTCCACCAAGCTCTGTCTCTCCCTCTTTTCCTTTCTCTTGCTCTCAAACGTTATATTGCAGACTTTGGAAAATGTCCTTTTTCACGCTCAGGGAGGCCCAATGGATAAAATGTCGTAATCAACCAGGACAGTGTGCGAGCTGAGTTCTGTAAAGGCGCCTCGTGAGATCCGTGTCTGGGCCTCTGGGGCCATGGGGACGGGATTAGTGTGGTGACAGTGACCATCGGAGGCTCCCAGGCCACCCACCCGCCTGGGGTCGGAGGGCAGGAGCCCAGTGCCGGCCTGGGGCGGCCTTGCAGCAGGTTCCTGCAGTCCTGGGCGAAGAGCAGGGCTGAGAGGTGGGCCCATGGGCAGCTGCTCGGTGCCTGCTGGTCCTGGTGGCTGCCTCCATCTTCGCCCTGACGGCTTGTTTGTTTAACAGAGAACAGCTGCCCACGTGCGGGATGCTGACAAAACAGTCAATTGTGTGTGTGTCTGCTCTCTGCTTCCCAGCGCTAACTGGTGCTGTTTCCAGCATCCTTTCACGGAGTCAACCACCTTCGAGGCCAGCCGAAGAAGCCACGAGGATTCTGTTGAAAATCAGCGTCAGAGTGAAACAAGGATGGTTCTGATGAGACCATGACCAGCTGCTGGGCCCTGGCCAGCTGTTGGTTTGGGCTCAAGGACATGGACGTGGAGATCCCCAGTGGGACAGGGAGGCTGCTGGCCGTGGGCAGCTGGTTTGGTGCTCTGGCCTGGAAAAGCATCTTCTTTTACCTGATCTGTTCTGGGACAGCCCCAGCTGCAGCCAAATCCACCCGCTGAGGTCCTCCCCAAACTCTACCATTGCTCCCACGAGCCACCCTTGGCCCCGTGAGGTTTCCTCAACCAGGAGCCCTGGGCCCACGCTGTGCACGGAGCTGACCGCGTGTGACTGTCCTAAGGATGGAGAACCCAGATCCCGGTTTGTAATCCGGCTCTGTCACCACAGCCTGCTGCAGGATTGGCAGGGCCCGTGCAAGGTGAAAACCCGGGGCCCCTCTGTCAGGACTTAACTGAGAGGGCTTCCCCTGGGCGGCTCAGTGGTAAAGAGTCCGCCTACCAAGGCCGGAGACACAGGCTCGGCCCCTGGTCTGGGAGGAGGGGTCCACACGCCACAGAGCAGCTCGAGTGAGGCAGCGACGGAAGCCCAGGTGCCCTGACGCCCAAGCTCCCCAACAAGAGGAGCCACTGCGGCGAGAAGGCCGAGCACGGCCGGAAATAAGCGAATGAAAGTTTTCTGAAATATCCAACTTACTGAGAATTTCAAGACAGTGATGGCAGAGCGTCAGATCAAGCCATTTGGCTGGCCCTGCCCGTCACTTGCTAGTGTCCTGCTTTGCATGGAGCTTAAGCTTGCAGCATCTCAGGAAAATGGGGTTGATACCCAGTCCTAGCCCCGGTCCAGGACGGTCCTGAGCAGTGGCTGAGATAAAGGACGGTCTAGCGGCCATCTTCATCACCGTCATCATTACGACATTAGTATGACTGTTTAATAGCTCGTCACCTGTGTTGTGCCGCTCAGCCCTTCACGTGTGCTGCCGGGAGTACGCTTTGTGTGTATACTTTTAAATGACCTTTTTATTTTGAGTAATTTCACATTTGCAGAAAACCTTTTATAAAGACGGTACTCCTGAGAGCTTCCGCGCTCCCCTTGTTCCGTCTCCCCATCTCCTGTCACTTCACGTGACAGGTGGGTTGACAGCCACCTAGGAGAGTTGTTAAAACTAAGAGCTCCCGACTGGTCCAGTGTTATTCACAGAACTTTGGATTTTACCGGGTTTTTCCTTCTCATCCGTTTTCTGTTCCAGGCTCCCCTCCAGAGCCGTGCGGTGCTTTTACTGTGTGCTTTTATTTACTTGGCCATGCCAAACAGCGTGTGGGATCCCTCACCAGGGACTGAACCTATGCCTTACGCAGTGAAAGCACCAAGTCCTAACCACTGGACTGCCAGGGGATTCCTGAAAGCCTCAGTTTCCTCATCTGTAAAGGGCCTTTGTGGTCTGCAGATTTAAGTCTCTGAAGTGTAGCAGGTGCCCAGTTAACATATATACATGTAGGTGCACAGTAGTTAGACAGTTAGCCTCAGTGGCCGTCTGATGAGAACCAAGCCCAGGTCAGACACCCGCCTCCTCCAGGAGGGGGCCCCGGAGGGGCCGCAGCTGCAGGGGTCAGGGAGCCCCGAGAGACCGAGCTGCGGAGGGGCCGTGCCGTGCCTCCGTCTACCCGCCGGCCTGTCTTGCCTCCCAGACCCCGTGGGAGTTTGCAGTTTGTCGCCAGTGTCTTGGCAGAACTTCCGGGGCTCCTCTGCTGGTTTCCACGTTCACGCTTTTCCTCCAGCTACAAGTGGGGTCCACAGGGCTCTGGAAGCCGCCAGGGCCAGCGTGGCCTCTCACGAGCCCGCACCAGGTCGTCCCTGCTTCTGGGGTCCCCCCTGCACCGGAGCTGGGGGCCCCCGGGCC
The DNA here is from genome assembly GCA_006410675.1 of Oreotragus oreotragus. Taxonomy (NCBI): domain Eukaryota; kingdom Metazoa; phylum Chordata; class Mammalia; order Artiodactyla; family Bovidae; genus Oreotragus; species Oreotragus oreotragus. Next base: position 130,977 of record SJYX01020436.1, read on the forward strand.
TGTCCCCGTCGCCGCAGCCGCCTCCGCCGCCGCCGTGCTGAGCGGGCTGGCGGAGCCGGGGCTGGGGCGCAGGGGCGCTGCTCCCTGCGGCCACCGTGGGGCCGGCCAGCCCCCCCTGCGGGCGGGGCTGGGCACGCAGGGGCTGCTCGAGAGGGGTGGGAGGGGCTCTGCTCACAGCGGTCGGTGATCCGGCAGGCTGGGGGCCCCGCAGCAGACCCGGGGGCACGTGGGCGGGGCCTGAGGGGGCTGAGAAGGGAGGCCGGCCGGGGTGACGGGCGTGCGAGCTGGCCGAGGTGGAGGCCGCTGCCAGGAGCTCGGGAGGGCCCGTTTGGCGCTGGGCTCGGCCGTTTGGCGGCTGTGTGACCCTGTGCACGTGCTCTGCCCTGCCCTCTCCCCGCCGGTCTTCCCCACAGAACAGCCCCAGGGCCGCACCTGACTCCGGGCGCTGGTGCGCCCCAGGGGCCCCCGGGTTGAGGGCACAGCCGCTGGTCCCAGCAGCGGCCCAGGCTGGCCCCCCACCCCCAGGGGACCAGGCCGCAGGACTGGAAGCATCCTCGGCCCGAAGGTGACGTGAGCCCGGAGCCAGTGCCGGAAAACGGGCCCAGCGCGGCCAGGTGACTGCAATGTTCAGGAGAAACAGGAGCGCGGTGTTTACTTGAACCATCCTCGTGCCTCCACGGTGGCAGGTAATGCATTTTACAATTTGCACCAGCCCATCCTGTGAAGTGGCAGACTTTATTTTTTTGGGCTCCAAAATCACTGCAGATGGTGACTGCAGCCATGAAATTAAAACACGCTTACTCCTTGGAAGAAATGTTATGACCGACCTAGACAGCATATTCCAAAGCAGAGACATTACTTTGTCAACTAAGGTCCATCTAGTCAAGGCTATGGTTTTTCCAGTGGTCATGTATGGATGTGAGAGTTGGGACTGTGAAGAAAGCTGAGCGCCGAAGAACTGATGTTTTTGAATTATGGTCTTGGAGAGGACTCTTGAGAGTCCCTTGGACTGCAAGGAGATCCAACCAGTCCATTCTGAAGGAAATCAGTCCTGAATGTTCATTGGAAGGACTGATGCTGAAGCTGAAACTCCAATACTTTGGCCACCTGATGCGAAGAGCTGACTCATTGGAAAAGACCCTGATGCTGGGAAAGATTGAGGGCAAGAGGAGAAGGGGACAGAGGATGAGATGGTTGGATGGCATTACCAACTCAATGGACATGAGTTTAAGTAAACTCCGGAAGTTGGTGATGGACAGGGAGGCCTGGAGTGCTGCGGTCCATGGGGTTGCAAAGAGTCAGACACGACTGAGCGACTGAACTGAATTGAACTGATTCTGTCAAGTGTGTGGCCCAGATGCTACAAAGGCCACGATTTGCTGTCTCTGAATAGGCTAGAGGGGGGCACCTGAGGGTCCAAGGTTGGAAAGCAGATCCTGGAGGGATGTCTCATGTCCTGGGTGAGAGCACAGCTCCCTGCCCCAGTCAGCCCCAGGGCCCCTGGGTCCTGGCTGTGCTAGGCCAGGGCGGGCCTGGGTTCGAATTCTGCTCTCTACCAGTTCCCGGTGGGGTGATCCTGGGCAGGTGTGTCTGTGAGCCTTCATTTCCTCTTCTGGAAAATGGGAGTAGGAACACCCGTCTCTCTCAGCAGCTGGACGTGAACAGGCTGTGGGCCTGTAGGTTCCGCTGTGGGCTGGGCACTCAGGAAGAGCTCATTACTCATCACTGTGGTTAAGATGAGAAAGGCTGGGGGCTTGGTCTGTCCTGATGGACCGAGATGTCTCTTCTGTCTCCCTGCTTTGCCCTGCCTCCACCCAATACAATTTTGTGTGTTGGAATTAGAGACAAGCTGCTGTGATAATACAGAGTTCTTGTGTACCCCGCACCGAGTTCCCCTCATTGTTAGCGCCCTGCTTGACTGCGGTGCAGTCACAGCTAAAGGACCCTCCTTGATACACTGCTATCTAACTGACCTCCCAAGTTTTATTCGGATTTCGCTAGTTTTCCCCAGCACCCTTTTCTGTTCTGTATTATAGATAGTCGTTGTGTCTCCTTAGCCACCTCTGGTTTATGACAGCTTCTCAGCCTCTGCTTGTTTTTGATGACCTTGACAGTTTTGAGGATTATTGGTTAGGTGTTTTGTACACTGTCCCTCAATTAGGGCTGATCTGATGTTTTTCTCGTGGTTAGGTTGGGGTTGTGGGTTTCGGGGGGGAGACCACAGAGGTGAAGTGCCCTTCTCATCACATCAGATCCAGGGCCCCTGCTCTCAACGTGACGTAGCACGGGTGATGCTGACCTTGACCATCTGGCCGAGGCAGCGTTTGCCAGGTGTCTCTCCTGGGCAGTTATTTCCACCGCCGTCTCTCCCCTACTCGGAAGCAAGTCACCATGTGCAGCCCCCACGCAAGAGGGGTGGAGCTTCTGGAGGGGGCAATGCATATATCAGTTATTTGGAATTCCATTTTACTTTTTGGAACAATTTTGAGATCCAGAAGTTTTCACTGTTTTGGTGATCATTCTGTTCATCATATGAATGACCTGGGTTGAGTCCCAGCTCCACCCATTTACTAGCTGCATGACCTTGGGCGGCTCGCTATTCACTGGAGTGATGGTGAGCATAATAGCATGCGTCCGTCAGGCTGCGCAACAGAAACCTGACTGACATGGTTTACCCAAGCAGGGTTTGTGCTGCTTCCTTGTGTGACAGGAAGTCCTGAATGGCCAGTTGATTCTCCCAGCTACTGCCCTGTCACCCTCAAGCCTGTGGCTTTTGTCCTCATAGTGCCAACGGGGCTGCAGCACCTCCAGAATCACTGCTGTGCTCCAGGTAGGACTCCATGAAGTCGGTGACATTATCCTCGTTTGACAGATAGGAAAGTGAGGCTCTAGAGGATGGGCAAGCTCTGCCTTGAAGGAGTGCTGTGAGGGTTAGAGATACGCATTCTGAACAGGGCCACAGGAGGTGAACATACTGAACAGGGCCACAGGAGGTGAACATACTGGACAGGGCCACAGGAGGTGAGCATGCTGGACAGGGCCACAGGAGGTGAGCATGCTGGACAGGGCCACAGGAGGTGAGCATGCTGGACAGGGCCACAGGAGGTGAGCATGCTGGACAGGGCCACAGGAGGTGAGCATGCTGGACAGGGCCACAGGAGGTGAGCATGCTGGACAGGGCCACAGGAGGTGAGCATGCTGGACAGGGCCACAGGAGGTGAGCATGCTGGACAGGGCCACAGGAGGTGAGCATGCTGGACAGGGCCACAGGAGGTGAGCATGCTGGACAGGGCCACAGGAGGTGAGCATGCTGGACAGGGCCACAGGAGGTGAGCATGCTGGACAGGGCCACAGGAGGTGAGCATGCTGGACAGGGCCACAGGAGGTGAGCATGCTGGACAGGGCCACAGGAGGTGAGCATGCTGGACAGGGCCACAGGAGGTGAGCATGCTGGACAGGGCCACAGGAGGTGAGCATGCTGGACAGGGCCACAGGAGGTGAGCATGCTGGACAGGGCCACAGGAGGTGAGCATGCTGGACAGGGCCACAGGAGGTGAGCATGCTGGACAGGGCCACAGGAGGTGAGCATGCTGGACAGGGCCACAGGAGGTGAGCATGCTGGACAGGGCCACAGGAGGTGAGCATGCTGGACAGGGCCACAGGAGGTGAGCATGCTGGACAGGGCCACAGGAGGTGAGCATGCTGGACAGGGCCACAGGAGGTGAGCATGCTGGACAGGGCCACAGGAGGTGAGCATGCTGGACAGGGCCACAGGAGGTGAGCATGCTGGACAGGGCCACAGGAGGTGAGCATGCTGGACAGGGCCACAGGAGGTGAGCATGCTGGACAGGGCCACAGGAGGTGAGCATGCTGGACAGGGCCACAGGAGGTGAGCATGCTGGACAGGGCCACAGGAGGTGAGCATGCTGGACAGGGCCACAGGAGGTGAGCATGCTGGACAGGGCCACAGGAGGTGAGCATGCTGGACAGGGCCACAGGAGGTGAGCATGCTGGACAGGGCCACAGGAGGTGAGCATGCTGGACAGGGCCACAGGAGGTGAGCATGCTGGACAGGGCCACAGGAGGTGAGCATGCTGGACAGGGCCACAGGAGGTGAGCATGCTGGACAGGGCCACAGGAGGTGAGCATGCTGGACAGGGCCACAGGAGGTGAGCATGCTGGACAGGGCCACAGGAGGTGAGCATGCTGGACAGGGCCACAGGAGGTGAGCATGCTGGACAGGGCCACAGGAGGTGAGCATGCTGGACAGGGCCACAGGAGGTGAGCATGCTGGACAGGGCCACAGGAGGTGAGCATGCTGGACAGGGCCACAGGAGGTGAGCATGCTGGACAGGGCCACAGGAGGTGAGCATGCTGGACAGGGCCACAGGAGGTGAGCATGCTGGACAGGGCCACAGGAGGTGAGCATGCTGGACAGGGCCACAGGAGGTGAGCATGCTGGACAGGGCCACAGGAGGTGAGCATGCTGGACAGGGCCACAGGAGGTGAGCATGCTGGACAGGGCCACAGGAGGTGAGCATGCTGGACAGGGCCACAGGAGGTGAGCATGCTGGACAGGGCCACAGGAGGTGAGCATGCTGGACAGGGCCACAGGAGGTGAGCATGCTGGACAGGGCCACAGGAGGTGAGCATGCTGGACAGGGCCACAGGAGGTGAGCATGCTGGACAGGGCCACAGGAGGTGAGCATGCTGGACAGGGCCACAGGAGGTGAGCATGCTGGACAGGGCCACAGGAGGTGAGCATGCTGGACAGGGCCACAGGAGGTGAGCATGCTGGACAGGGCCACAGGAGGTGAGCATGCTGGACAGGGCCACAGGAGGTGAGCATGCTGGACAGGGCCACAGGAGGTGAGCATGCTGGACAGGGCCACAGGAGGTGAGCATGCTGGACAGGGCCACAGGAGGTGAGCATGCTGGACAGGGCCACAGGAGGTGAGCATGCTGGACAGGGCCACAGGAGGTGAGCATGCTGGACAGGGCCACAGGAGGTGAGCATGCTGGACAGGGCCACAGGAGGTGAGCATGCTGGACAGGGCCACAGGAGGTGAGCATGCTGGACAGGGCCACAGGAGGTGAGCATGCTGGACAGGGCCACAGGAGGTGAGCATGCTGGACAGGGCCACAGGAGGTGAGCATGCTGGACAGGGCCACAGGAGGTGAGCATGCTGGACAGGGCCACAGGAGGTGAGCATGCTGGACAGGGCCACAGGAGGTGAGCATGCTGGACAGGGCCACAGGAGGTGAGCATGCTGGACAGGGCCACAGGAGGTGAGCATGCTGGACAGGGCCACAGGAGGTGAGCATGCTGGACAGGGCCACAGGAGGTGAGCATGCTGGACAGGGCCACAGGAGGTGAGCATGCTGGACAGGGCCACAGGAGGTGAGCATGCTGGACAGGGCCACAGGAGGTGAGCATGCTGGACAGGGCCACAGGAGGTGAGCATGCTGGACAGGGCCACAGGAGGTGAGCATGCTGGACAGGGCCACAGGAGGTGAGCATGCTGGACAGGGCCACAGGAGGTGAGCATGCTGGACAGGGCCACAGGAGGTGAGCATGCTGGACAGGGCCACAGGAGGTGAGCATGCTGGACAGGGCCACAGGAGGTGAGCATGCTGGACAGGGCCACAGGAGGTGAGCATGCTGGACAGGGCCACAGGAGGTGAGCATGCTGGACAGGGCCACAGGAGGTGAGCATGCTGGACAGGGCCACAGGAGGTGAGCATGCTGGACAGGGCCACAGGAGGTGAGCATGCTGGACAGGGCCACAGGAGGTGAGCATGCTGGACAGGGCCACAGGAGGTGAGCATGCTGGACAGGGCCACAGGAGGTGAGCATGCTGGACAGGGCCACAGGAGGTGAGCATGCTGGACAGGGCCACAGGAGGTGAGCATGCTGGACAGGGCCACAGGAGGTGAGCATGCTGGACAGGGCCACAGGAGGTGAGCATGCTGGACAGGGCCACAGGAGGTGAGCATGCTGGACAGGGCCACAGGAGGTGAGCATGCTGGACAGGGCCACAGGAGGTGAGCATGCTGGACAGGGCCACAGGAGGTGAGCATGCTGGACAGGGCCACAGGAGGTGAGCATGCTGGACAGGGCCACAGGAGGTGAGCATGCTGGACAGGGCCACAGGAGGTGAGCATGCTGGACAGGGCCACAGGAGGTGAGCATGCTGGACAGGGCCACAGGAGGTGAGCATGCTGGACAGGGCCACAGGAGGTGAGCATGCTGGACAGGGCCACAGGAGGTGAGCATGCTGGACAGGGCCACAGGAGGTGAGCATGCTGGACAGGGCCACAGGAGGTGAGCATGCTGGACAGGGCCACAGGAGGTGAGCATGCTGGACAGGGCCACAGGAGGTGAGCATGCTGGACAGGGCCACAGGAGGTGAGCATGCTGGACAGGGCCACAGGAGGTGAGCATGCTGGACAGGGCCACAGGAGGTGAGCATGCTGGACAGGGCCACAGGAGGTGAGCATGCTGGACAGGGCCACAGGAGGTGAGCATACTGGACAGGGCCACAGGAGGCGAGCACACTGGACAGCGCCACAGGAGGTGAGCATACTGGACAGCGCCACAGGAGGTGAAGTGGTTGTTTACTCAGTAGGTTGGGCCTCTTCCAAGTCCCCTGGGCTGGAGGGGCCTGGTCACTTGGCGGGTGAGGGTGATCTCTGGCTACCTGAGCTTGCATCCATGGTCAGCCTGACGCCTCTACCTACCAGAAGTTAACCACACCTTGGAGCCTCAGAACCCGGCCCACGTGTGGGATGGCGATGCAGTGTTTCTTTTGAAGTGGAGGATGCTTAGTGAATTGGGACAGGATGGAGTTGCAGTGATGTCTCAAGAGCAGCTGACCAGGCATCACTCTGGCTTGGGGGCAGCAGCAAGGTGGGCCCGGCCGTGAATCCTGCAGCCTGTGTCTGGCAGCCTCTAGCTTGGTGCCCACTTGCATGGGAGACACAGGGATGGCTTTGCTATGCCTGTTCTACTTAGGAAGGCAGACTTAATTTAGGGGCAAACTAAAAATACCAAACCTGGCCTGCCCCCATCTTTTTTTTTTTTTGGCTGTGCTGGGTCTCAGTTGTGGCATGTGAACTTCTTAGCTGCAGTGTGTGGGATCTAACTCCCTGACCAGGGACTGAACCTGGGGCCCCCTGCATTGGGAGCGTGGCGTCTTACCCCCTGGACCACCAGGGAAGTCCATGGGGCCTGCCCCCATCTTTGTAAATAAAGTTTTATTGGCACACAGCCACGCCATTACTTTACCATCGCCTATGGCTGCTTTGGTGCTGGAAGGGCAGAGCTGAGGAGCTGTGACCCAGACCATGGGGCTTGCAAACAGTTACTGTCGGGCCCTTTGCAGAACAAATGTGCTGATCCCGGCCTGCACAGAAAGCAGTCCAGGCTCGGGCATATGCAGCTGGGGCTTCCAGGAGGGAGACAGAAGGGGGCCGGGACTCACGGGGGCCGTGGGGGATTTCTGGGAGCGGGACTGGGCGGATGAAGCCCTGAGGCGGCTGGGCCAGCTTCAGCAGACGGTGCTCTGACTCGGGGTGGTGGGGGGCTTCACAGGAGAGACCCTGAACCCAGGCTGGCCTGAGGCTTTCCTTTGCCACGTGCTGCAGCGGCCTGGGGGGGGCTTTGTCAGAAGAGGAGCTGGTCGGGGGTGCAGCCCGCCCAGGGGGGCAACCCCAAAGCATCCACCACCAGAAGCAGTGGGTTCTGGAAAGGTGACGCGGCCGCCAGGGGCCTGGGGCCGCCCGCAAGGGGCGCCTCAGCCCAGCCACCGGGAGCTTCCAGATCATCTGATTTTCCAAGAGAAGCTAGCTGGCAGGCTGGTTTTTCTGAGAAATCTGATTTTTTTCAACATGTTTGAAATTAATTCCAGTTTTTAAAAATCATGCAGCCAACCAAGCACACGCGTGCACACACACACACACCACACACATGTACACACCACACACACACACACCCCACACACACACACACACATACAGGTGTGTGTCTGGTGTGTGGGCTGCGGGTTTGGGAATGCAGGGGTCCCAGGTGGAAGGGAGGAAGACGTGGGAGGCTGGGCAGACCCGGGAGGGCCTGCCAGGCCCGGCACCCCAGCTCCAGAGGCCCTCCTCCAGCTGGGCGCTGGGGGGGAGGGTGGCAGAGCCCTGGACCTGTGGTCTCAGGTTTCCTCCCATCCGGTTCCCCCTGCTGGAACCTTCCCATGCAGGGGTCCCAGGTGGAAGGGAGGAAGACGTGGGAGGCTGGGCAGACCCGGGAGGGCCTGCCAGGCCCGGCACCCCAGCTCCAGAGGCCCTCCTCCAGCTGGGCGCTGGGGGGGAGGGTGGCAGAGCCCTGGACCTGTGGTCTCAGGTTTCCTCCCATCCGGTTCCCCCTGCTGGAACCTTCCCATCCACAGGCTGGGGGGTGGGGGATGAAGCCTCAGGGAGGTGAACAGTCCTTCTTGCAAACCTGGCCGCCCATGGAGAAGCATCTTAGCATCAGCTGCAGGCCAGGGATGGGCAGGGATGCTCTCAGAAGTCCCCTCCGAGATTCTCCAGGATTTGGATTTGAGGCTGGAGCCTTGTGGGGCAGTGAGCAGGGGTGACCTGGAGCCGGAGAGGCCTGAGTGGACGCCAGCTCTGTGGTTCCCTGGCTTATGTGACCTCTGAGTTGGGTACTGCCCCTCTTGTTGCAGATTGTCCTGAGAATCCAAGAAAGCATGGGTGTGAGAGAGCTGTGTTTCCTTGGCATCCTGGGGGGCCCGGGACTGGGGCCGGACCTCCAGGGTGTGGTCCTGCTCAACCGGACAGCATCTGGGGTGCCCGGCTGTTTGCAGCTTCGCGCACCAGCCCTCACCTGCCACTTTCCCCACTGGTTTCCAGGCACTTCCCTGCACGCCTGCGGATTTATTATTTGCTTTAGGCAGGATGCTTCGTTGCAAGCGGCAACTGGTCAGAAGAGAATCCCGTGGTCTCATGAACAGAAAAAGTCCCAAGGTAACACTAAGTGTTTGTCGCCCAGCCGTGTCCGACTCTTGGCGACCCCATGAACTGCAGCCTACCAGGCTCCTCTGTCCATGGGATTCTCCAAGCAAGAATGCTGGAGTGGGTTGCCTTCCCCTTCTCCAGGGGATCTTCCCGACCCAGGGATCGAACCCTGGTCTGCATTGCAGGTGGACTCTTCACTGTCTGGGCCACCAGGGGAGCCCAACACTGGCTAGTTAACACTCACCTTGGGCAAAGTGTGATTCAGGTGCTCCAGTGATCCTGTCAGGATTCTGTGTTGCTTCACCTCCCAGCTCTGCTCCCCTGTGCTGGCTTCTTTCTTGGGCAGAAGTGACCGCCAGCCTCGCAGGAACCTGGGAAGGGCTGACGGGGGCAGAGACCATGCCTCTCCCAGTGCAGAGCCCCAAGCCTGTTTCTCAACTGGACAAGCCTGGGTCACCTGCTCACCCCTGGACCAGTCACAGCCCGGGTGGGTCGGGCCTCCTCTCGCCCCTGCTTCAGCTGAGGAGCTGGGGAGTTGACACCAGGGGCCCCTCAGGACCATCAAGGCACTGATACCGACACGGGACGTGGAGGCTGGACAGGCTGAGCTAGCATCCCCTGCCCACTCGCCCTCCAAGAGCAGCATCAAGGGCTGAAGCAGCCACAGTCAGAGCCCCTGGCTCAGCTCGGGCCCCCCGGCCCCCAGCTGACTGCAGGCCCAGAGCTCTGACGAGCTGTGAGTCATTTTCCCACAAATTTCTCACGTGCCCCAAGAAGTTGTCAGGGGCTGGGCCCAGGGCCAGTGTGGAGGGGCGAATTGGCCTCCGGGGTGTCTCTTGCCATCTCCCAGGCTGGGGGCCCCCATGGAAAAGGGGAGCAAGCTCGTCTGGGATGTCTCGTCCTCGTGAGCCCCTGTGGGGTCTGGATGAGGGGCTTCCTCTTGCGAGCGCACACGTAGCCACTCTCTAATGACCCATGGTGCCGGCAGAAGGCTCACCTCTCCAGGCGTCCATCTCCTCCTCCTGAATGCAGGAAGGACGGTTCCGCTCCATCACCAGCAAAAGTGCCCCCACTCTTTGCTCTAGACCTTGCTGGAACTAAAGATACGATTTTATTTAAAGCTGCTCTGAGTCTCTCAGGACTCCTCCTTGGTTCCTTCATCGTTATATGGAATTTCTCCTTCTTCCAGGAGCCTGTCTCCTTGAGAGAGGAGGCAGAAGCCCCATCCCTGTTAGGAGAACCATTTCAGAAGGAACATGGAGGGACTTCCCTGGTGGTTCAGTGCCTAAGACTCCAAGCTCCCAGTGCAGGGGGGCTGGGGTTTGATCCCTGCTCAGGGAACTAGATCCCCACACCCCACAACGAAGAGTTCACAGGCTACAACTGAGGATCTCGCATGCTGCAACTAAGACGCAGCACAGCCAGATACATACGATAAATAAATAAATAAATAGTCTTAAAAATACGAAAAGAACGGGGTCAAGAGGCCTGGCATCCCCAGGACAGGGACACCAGCTCTTGCCTGGCCCCTTTCCCTGGGTCCCGAGATCAGGAGAGGACAGTGCACTTTAGCCCCCATGCCATGTGTCAGGAAAAGGGAGCTGGTCTTTGAACTGTCATTACTTGCCTGTTGCACTTTCTAGATACTACAGTGGTCAGATCTCAGGAGAAAGAGGGTGAGGATTATCTAAAATGATGGCTTATCCACGGACAACATCCTTGAGGCTGTGAGACGATCTTGGGGCTCCTTTCCCAGCTGTGGTACTCGAGTCCAGTCGCAGGGGTGGGGGGCAGCCTAGAAAGATGCTGCCCAAGTACCACCTCCAACCCCCACCCCGCCATGCGGGCTGAGCCCAGAGCAGCTGACCCAGCGTTTGCTAGTTAAGTGTTCCCTTTTGTGAGGCAGACCCTTGGGTGGTGGTGACTCAGGGAGGTATGCAGTCCCTGGACCCTGGGTGCGTTCTACCTTACCTGAAATAAGGTAGATAAGGTATCCTTTGGTGGTTTCTTTCTGCAGCAGAGACAAGCTCTGGTGGGGAGTGGGGAGTTCAGGGTTCAGACATTAGAGTCTGTTCTCTCTCACCCCAAATCCGGCCACTCTCACTTTGAAGGGACGCCTGCCTGTAACAGCTTCCACTGTGGTCCTTTCCCCTCCAGTCTGGTCTCTGCTTTTTCTAAAACACATCTCGTTACACACACTTCCTGCCCCGCTGTGTTTCTTTCCTGATCTCTTAGGATAAAGTTCTTAGTACCACCTCCAAGAGCCCCTGTCATCTGGCAACTTCCTGTCCACACGCTGACCCAGCCTGACTCCAGATGGACCCACCTTGGTGCCCGTGGCCCAGCAGACCCCCCAGCACTGTCCACACGGTCACGGGGTGTCTGCAGCCTGGCCACCACCCTTCCCACCGCACCCCCCCCCACAGCCCCTCCTAGGTCCTCGGCCCCTGGGAACCTCTGACCCCTGCAGGAGCTGGGCGCCGAGAGCCCCGGTGCGCCCTCCCATATTCCCCGTCACACGTTGGGGATGTATTCCCAGTGGTTCCCTTGTCTGCGGATAAGCAGGGAGCCCCTGATGACTGGGGCTGCGTCCTGTTTACAGTGGTGCCCTTGGCCGGGTGCGAGCAAGTGTAAGGTAGGAATTGAGGGGACAGGTGCTCGGAGTTGGGGGTGGGTAAAGCACCTTCCTGGGCTTTGGCTCCCTCGCCCCCCGCCACAGTGGGGAGGGCGGTCCTGGTGTTGCTGCGGGGACAGGCATGGGGCAGGTGAGGGCACACGCAGGGCAGTGCGGGGCTCATGGGGGTGCTGAGCTTTGGGGTAGCTGTTTTTAACCGTGGACCGGAGCCCCACACTAGTCGCTGGCACCTGCGACGGCTGCTGAAGGCTGAAGGCAGAGCTGGGGCCCAGGGGGTGGGGCTGGGATCCGGGGGCGGGGCTGGGGCCCGCG